>CM040769.1:39516660-39701660 GCA_022829085.1 Abramis brama | reverse complement strand
CAAGGTATTTTGATTTGAATTTTCGTCGGTTTGAATTTTTTAGAACTCCCCAATGTAAGTCAATGGGAGTTTTTGAATGAGTTTTTTCGAGTTTTGATCGTCATTTTTAGGAAAACCGTAAGTCCGATCAGTCTGAAAAGATATAGCACACTTGGTCAGAACAGTTTGAGTGTCTGAGCCGAGTTTGGAGTATGTAGAGTGAAAGCTCTAGGAGGAGTTTGATATAGAAATTTTTAGTCTCAGAAGAATAATAATAACTAGATGCGAAAGTTCGTCGAGACAAACTTTAAGTTGGCTTGAGAAAGTTTGGACCAGAAAGTTTTTTGCTAGGCGGTTGCTAGGGTATTCTGAGTGGTTGCCAGGCAGTTGCTAGGATATTTCTGGTGGTTGCTAGGGTCTTTTGGGTGGTTGCTAGGCGGTTGCTAGGGTATTTTGGGTGGTTGCTAGGGTGTTCTGGGTGGTTGCTAGGCGGTTGCTAGGGTGTTCTGGGTGGTTACTAGGGTGTTCTGGGTGGTTGCTAGGCGGTTGCTAGGATATTTTGGGTGGTTGCTAGGGTCTTTTGGGTGGTTGATAGGCGGTTGCTAGGGTATTTTAGGTGGTTGCTAGGGTATTCTGGGTGGTTGCTAGGGTATTTTGGGTGGTTGCTAGGGTCTTTTGGGTAGTTGCTAGGCGGTTTCTAAGATATTTTCGGTGGTTGCTAGGGTGTTCTGGGTGGTTGCTAGGCGGTTGCTAGGGTATTTTGGGTGGTTGCTAGGGTGTTCTGGGTGGTTGCTAGGTGGTTGCTAGGGTGTTCTGGGTGGTTACTAGGGTGTTCTGGGTGGTTGCTAGGCGGTTGCTAGGATATTTTGGATGGTTGCTAGGGTATTTTGGGTGGTTGCTAGGCGGTTGCTAGGGTATTTTGGGTGGTTGCTAGGGTCTTTTGGGTGGTTGCTAGGCGGTTGCTAGGATATTTTAGGTGGTTGCTAGGGTGTTTTGGGTGGTTGCTAGGCGGTTGCTAGGGTGTTTTGGGTGGTTGCTAGGATGTTTTGGGTGGTTGCTAGGGTCTTTTGGGTGGTTGCTAGGCGGTTGCTAGGGTGTTTTGGGTGGTTGCTAGGATATTTTGGGTGGTTGCTAGGGTCTTTTGGGTGGTTGCTAGGCGGTTGCTAGGGTGTTTTGGGTGGTTGCTAGGGTCTTTTGGGTGGTTGCTAGGGTATTTTGGGTGGTTGCTAGGCGGTTGCTAGGGTGTTTTGCGTGGTTGCTAGGATATTTTGGGTGGTTGCTAGGGTCTTTTGGGTGGTTGCTAGGCGGTTGCTAGGGTGTTTTGGGTGGTTGCTAGGGTCTTTTGGGTGGTTGCTAGGGTATTTTGGGTGGTTGCTAGGCGGTTGCTAGGGTGTTTTGGGTGGTTGCTAGGGTGTTTTGGTTGGTTGCTAGGGTGTTTTGGTTGGTTGCTAGGGTGTTCTGGGTGGTTGCTAGGGTCTTTTGGGTGGTTGCTAGGCGGTTGCTAGGGTGTTTTGGGTGGTTGCTAGGATATTTTGGGTGGTTGCTAGGGTCTTTTGGGTGGTTGCTAGGGTGTTCTGGGTGGTTGCTAGGCGGTTGCTAGGGTGTTCTGGGTGGTTGCTAGGGTCTTTTGGGTAGTTGCTAGGTGGTTGCTAGGGTCTTTTGGGTGGTTGCTAGGCGGTTGCTAGGGTATTTTGGTGGTTGCTAGGATATTTTTGGTGGTTGCTAGGGTCTTTTGGGTGGTTGCTAGGCGGTTGCTAGGGTGTTTTAGGTGGTTGCTAGGGTCTTTTGGGTGGTTGCTAGGGTATTTTGGGTGGTTGCTAGGCGGTTGCTAGGGTGTTCTGGGTGGTTGCTATGGTGTTGCTAGGCGGTTGCTAAGGTATTCTGGGTGGTTGCTAGGCGGTTGCTAGGGTGTTCTGGGTGGTTGCTATGGTGTTGCTAGGCGGTTGCTAGGGTGTTCTGGGTTGTTGCTAGGCAGTTGCTAGGTGTTCTGGGTGGTTGCTAGGCAGTTGCTAGGGTGTTCTGGCTGTTTGCTAGGTGTTCTGGGTGGTTGCTAGGCAGTTGCTAGGTGTTCTGGGGGGTTGCTAGGCAGTTGCTAGGGTGTTCTGGGTGGTTGCTAGGGTATATTTGGTGGTTACTAGAGCATTTCTAGATGTTGCTAGGGTGTTCAAGATGGTTGCTAAGGTATTTTTGGTAGTTGCTATGGTGTTACTAGGTGGTTGGTAGTTGTCAAAGATGGTTACTATGGAGTTTTTATAGAGTTCTTAAAATCTTTAATAACGAGTGCCTTCAGTACGGCACTCGGCCTGCGGCCTCGTGCCTATGGCCGAATAGGCACAAGCATGGAGCAATATCGCAAGGCCACGAGTGTAATATTGCGTTAAAAAATACAAAAAAATGTAAAAAAAAATTTTTTTTGGTTTAGGGTGGTTGCTAGGGAGCTCTTAGTGGTTGCTAGGGTGCTGAAACTGGTTGCTATGGTGTGGCTATGAAGATTTTAGGCCATTACTTATTGGTTGCTTGATAATATAAATCCTCTGAGGGAGAGAGAGAGGGAGAGACGCAGGGCTGTCAGGCCCTTTGGAGTCTGTGTGTGTGAAAACGGCAGTTTGGATTCAAATGTTTTTAGAACTCCCCAATGTAAGTCAATGGGAGTTTTTCCGAGTTTTGATCGTCATTTTTAGGAAAACCGTAAGTCCGATCAGTCTGAAAAGATATAGCAACGCGAGTCAGATCAGTTTGAGTGTCTGAGCCGAGTTTGGAGTATGTAGAGTTAAAGCTCTAGGAGGAGTTTCATATAGAAATTTTAGTCTCGGAATAATAATAATAACTAGATGCGAAAGTTCGTCGAGACAAACTTTAAGTTGGCTTGAGAAAGTTTGGACCGGAAAGTTTTTTGCTAGGCGGTTGTTATGATGTTATGGGTGGTCGCTATGGTGTTGCTAGGCGGTTGCTAAGGTATTCTGGGTGGTTGCTAGGCGGTTGCTAGGGTGTTTTGGGTGGTTGCTAGGGTGTTTTGGGTGGTTGCTAGGGTCTTTTGTGTGGTTGCTAGGCGGTTGCTAGGTGGTTGCTAGGGTGTTCTGGGTGGTTGCTAGGATATTTTAGGTGGTTGCTAGGGTCTTTTGGGTGGTTGCTAGGCGGTTGCTAGGGTCTTTTGGGTGGTTGCTAGGCGGTTGCTAGGGTGTTTTGGGTGGTTGCTAGGATATTTTGGGTGGTTGCTAGAGTCTTTTGGGTGGTTGCTAGGCGGTTGCTAGGGTGTTATGGGTGGTTGCTATGGTGTTGCTAGGCGGTTGCTAAGGTATTTTGGGTGGTTGCTAGGGTGTTCTGGGTGGTTGCTAGGCAGTTGCAAGGGTGTTATGGGTGGTTGCTATGGTGTTGCTAGGCGTTGCTAAGGTATTCTGGGTGGTTGCTAGGTGGTGGCTAGGGTGTTCTGGGTGGTTGCTAGGCTGTTTTGGGTGGTTGCTAGGGTCTTTTGGGTGGTTGCTAGGCGGTTGCTAGGGTGTTTTGGGTGGTTGCTAGGATATTTTGGGTGGTTGCTAGGCGGTTGCTAGGGTCTTTTGGGTGGTTGCTAGGCGGTTGCTAGGGTATTTTGGGTGGTTGCTAGGGTCTTTTGGGTGGTTGCTAGGGTGTTCTGGGTGGTTGCTAGGCGGTTGCTAGGGTCTTTTGGGTGGTTGCTAGGCGGTTGCTAGGGTGTTCTGGGTTGTTGCTAGGCTGTTTTGGGTGGTTGCTAGGATATTCTGGGTGGTTGCTAGGCGGTTGCTAGGATATTTCTGGTGGTTGCTAGGGTCTTTTGGGTGGTTGCTAGGCGGTTGCTAGGATATTTTGGGTGGTTGCTAGGGTCTTTTGGGTGGTTGCTAGGCGGTTGCTAGGGTCTTTTGGGTGGTTGCTAGGCAGTTGCTAGGGTGTTTTGGGTGGTTGCTAGGGTATTTTGGGTGGTTGCTACGGTGTTCTGGGTGGTTGCTAGGGTCTTTTGGGTGGTTGCTAGGCGGTTGCTAGGGTGTTCTGGGGGGTTGCTATGGTATTCAGGGCGGTTGATATGGTGTTACTAGGTGGTTGGTAGTTGTCACAGATGGTTACTATGGAGTTTTTATAGAGTTCTTAGCATGATCTTGGCATGATTTAACACTTAACTAATCGCTATTAGCATGTAGCTATTCACTGCTAGCATATGTAGCATGTTGGAAGTGCTGTTTGCTAGCACGAGTCAAAAGAGCCAAACCTCATCTCTATACGATGTTCTGATACAGAGATATAGGTCTTACAAAACGGTTGCTAGGGTACTCGAGTTTGGTTGCTATGGAGTTGCTTGGGAGCTGGAAGATTTAAACTTAAGAAGTTTATAGTGGTTTTAAGTTTACAGTAGTTTACAGTAGTTTGAAGTTTGAGAGATAGATAAATAAGTTAGACACACACACACACACACACACACAAACAAACACACAAACACACAGACACACACACACACACCCACTAACTCGCTCACACACTCACTCATAAACTCAGTGTGTGTGTCTGAGTTTAGAGTTTATAAGTGTATAAATTGATGAGTTAATAAGTGTATGAGTTCTTGAGTTTTGAGTTTATAAGTTTAAATCAGTTTAGAGTTTATAAGTTTAAATGAGATTAAGAGTTCAGAGTTTATTAATTTATGAGTTTAAGAGTTCATAAGTTTATGAATTCATGAGTTTATAAGTTAATTAGTTTATAAGTGTTTATAGTTTATAGTTTATTAGTTTAAATGAGTCTCAATGGCTCATATAGTATATAGAACGGCAGTTTGGTTTAGTCTTCAAGGTGTTTAGATTTAAATTTTTGTCGGTTTGAATTTTTTAGAACTCCCCAATGTAAGTCAATGGGAGTTTTTGAATGAGTTTTTTCGAGTTTTGATCGTCATTTTTAGGAAAACCGTAAGTCCGATCAGTCTGAAAAGATATAGCATACCGAGTCAGATCAGTTTGAGTGTCTGAGCCGAGTTTGGAGTATGTAGAGTTAAAGCTCTAGGAGGAGTTTGATATAGATTTTTTTAGGGTCAGAAGAATAATAATAATAAGTTTAAATAGGATTTCAATATGTTGGCTTTCTCAAGCCAACTTAACTAGATGCGAAAGTTCGTCGAGACAAACTTTAAGTTGGCTTGAGAAAGTTTGGACCAGAAAGTTTTTTGCTAAGCGGTTGCTAGGGTATTCTGAGTGGTTGCTAGGCGGTTGCTAGGATATTTCTGGTGGTTGCTAGGGTCTTTTGGGTGGTTGCTAGGCGGTTGCTAGGGTATTTTGGGTGGTTGCTAAGGTGTTCTGGGTGGTTGCTAGGCGGTTGCTAGGGTGTTCTGGGTGGTTACTAGAGTGTTCTGGGTGGTTGCTAGGCGGTTGCTAGGATATTTTGGGTGGTTGCTAGGGTCTTTTGGGTGGTTGCTAGGCGGTTGCTAGGGTATTTTGGGTGGTTGCTAGGGTGTTCTGGGTGGTTGCTAGGCGGTTGCTAGGGTGTTCTGGGTGGTTACTAGGGTGTTCTGGGTGGTTGCTAGGCGGTTGCTAGGATATTTTGGGTGGTTGCTAGGGTCTTTTGTGTGGTTGATAGGCGGTTGCTAGGGTATTTTAGGTGGTTGCTAGGGTATTTTAGGTGGTTGATAGGGTATTCTGGGTGGTTGCTAGGCGGTTGCTAGGGCATTTTGGGTGGTTGCTAGGGTCTTTTGGGTAGTTGCTAGGCGGTTTCTAAGATATTTTCGGTGGTTGCTAGGGTCTTTTGGGTGGTTGCTAGGCGGTTGCTAGGGTATTTTGGGTGGTTGCTAGGGTGTTCTGGGTGGTTGCTAGGCGGTTGTAGGGTGTTCTGGGTGGTTGCTAGGCGGTTGCTAGGATATTTTGGGTGGTTGCTAGGGTGTTCTGGGTGGTTGTTAGGCAGTTGCTAGGGTGTTCTGAGTGGTTGCTATGGTGTTGCTAGGCGGTTGCTAAGGTATTCTGGGTGGTTGCTAGGCGGTTGCTAGGGTGTTCTGGGTGGTTGCTATGGTGTTGCTAGGCGGTTGCTAGGGTATTTTGGGTGGTTGCTAGGCGGTTGCTAGGGTGTTCTGGGTGGTTGCTATGGTGTTGCTAGGCGGTTGCTAAGGTATTCTGGGTGGTTGCTAGGCGGTTGCTAGGGTGTTCTGGGTGGTTGCTATGGTGTTGCTAGGCGGTTGCTAGGGTGTTCTGGGTTGTTGCTAGGCAGTTGCTAGGTGTTCTGGGTGGTTGCTAGGCAGTTGCTAGGGTGTTCTGGCTGTTTGCTAGGTGTTCTGGGTGGTTGCTAGGCAGTTGCTAGGTGTTCTGGGGGGTTGCTAGGCAGTTGCTAGGGTGTTCTGGGTGGTTGCTAGGGTATATTTGGTGGTTACTAGAGCATTTCTAGATGTTGCTAGGGTGTTCAAGATGGTTGCTAAGGTATTTTTGGTAGTTGCTATGGTGTTACTAGGTGGTTGGTAGTTGTCAAAGATGGTTACTATGGAGTTTTTATAGAGTTCTTAAAATCTTTAATAACGAGTGCCTTCAGTACGGCACTCGGCCTGCGGCCTCGTGCCTATGGCCGAATAGGCACAAGCATGGAGCAATATCGCAAGGCCACGAGTGTAATATTGCGTTAAAAAATACAAAAAAATGTAAAAAAAAATTTTTTTTGGTTTAGGGTGGTTGCTAGGGAGCTCTTAGTGGTTGCTAGGGTGCTGAAACTGGTTGCTATGGTGTGGCTATGAAGATTTTAGGCCATTACTTATTGGTTGCTTGATAATATAAATCCTCTGAGGGAGAGAGAGAGGGAGAGACGCAGGGCTGTCAGGCCCTTTGGAGTCTGTGTGTGTGAAAACGGCAGTTTGGATTCAAATGTTTTTAGAACTCCCCAATGTAAGTCGATGGGAGTTTTTCCGAGTTTTGATCGTCATTTTTAGGAAAACCGTAAGTCCGATCAGTCTGAAAAGATATAGCAACGCGAGTCAGATCAGTTTGAGTGTCTGAGCCGAGTTTGGAGTATGTAGAGTTAAAGCTCTAGGAGGAGTTTCATATAGAAATTTTAGTCTCGGAATAATAATAATAACTAGATGCGAAAGTTCGTCGAGACAAACTTTAAGTTGGCTTGAGAAAGTTTGGACCAGAAAGTTTTTTGCTAGGCGGTTGCTAGGGTATTCTGAGTGGTTGCTAGGCGGTTGCTAGGATATTTCTGGTGGTTGCTAGGGTCTTTTGGGTGGTTGCTAGGCGGTTGCTAGGGTGTTTTGGGTGGTTGCTAGGGTGTTCTGGGTGGTTGCTAGGCGGTTGCTAGGGTGTTCTGGGTGGTTACTAGGGTGTTCTGGGTGGTTGCTAGGCGGTTGCTAGGATATTTTGGGTAGTTGCTAGGGTCTTTTGGGTGGTTTATAGGCGGTTGCTAGGGTATTTTAGGTGGTTGCTAGGGTATTTTAGGTGGTTGCTAGGGTATTCTGGGTGGTTGCTAGGCGGTTGCTAGGGTATTTTGGGTGGTTGCTAGGGTCTTTTGGGTAGTTGCTAGGCGGTTTCTAAGATATTTTCGGTGGTTGCTAGGGTCTTTTGGGTGGTTGCTAGGCGGTTGCTAGGGTATTTTGGGTGGTTGCTAGGGTGTTCTGGGTGGTTGCTAGGCGGTTGCTAGGGTGTTCTGGGTGGTTACTAGGGTGTTCTGGGTGGTTGCTAGGCGGTTGCTAGGATATTTTGGGTGGTTGCTAGGGTCTTTTGGGTGGTTGATAGGCGGTTGCTAGGGTATTTTAGGTGGTTGCTAGGGTATTTTAGGTGGTTGATAGGGTATTCTGGGTGGTTGCTAGGCGGTTGCTAGGGCATTTTGGGTGGTTGCTAGGGTCTTTTGGGTAGTTGCTAGGCGGTTTCTAAGATATTTTCGGTGGTTGCTAGGGTCTTTTGGGTGGTTGCTAGGCGGTTGCTAGGGTATTTTGGGTGGTTGCTAGGGTGTTCTGGGTGGTTGCTAGGCGGTTGTAGGGTGTTCTGGGTGGTTGCTAGGCGGTTGCTAGGATATTTTGGGTGGTTGCTAGGGTGTTCTGGGTGGTTGTTAGGCAGTTGCTAGGGTGTTCTGAGTGGTTGCTATGGTGTTGCTAGGCGGTTGCTAAGGTATTCTGGGTGGTTGCTAGGCGGTTGCTAGGGTGTTCTGGGTGGTTGCTATGGTGTTGCTAGGCGGTTGCTAGGGTATTTTGGGTGGTTGCTAGGCGGTTGCTAGGGTGTTCTGGGTGGTTGCTATGGTGTTGCTAGGTGGTTGCTAAGGTATTCTGGGTGGTTGCTAGGCGGTTGCTAGGGTGTTCTGGGTGGTTGCTATGGTGTTGCTAGGCGGTTGCTAGGGTGTTCTGGGTTGTTGCTAGGCAGTTGCTAGGTGTTCTGGGTGGTTGCTAGGCAGTTGCTAGGGTGTTCTGGCTGTTTGCTAGGTGTTCTGGGTGGTTGCTAGGCAGTTGCTAGGTGTTCTGGGGGGTTGCTAGGCAGTTGCTAGGGTGTTCTGGGTGGTTGCTAGGGTATATTTGGTGGTTACTAGAGCATTTCTAGATGTTGCTAGGGTGTTCAAGATGGTTGCTAAGGTATTTTTGGTAGTTGCTATGGTGTTACTAGGTGGTTGGTAGTTGTCAAAGATGGTTACTATGGAGTTTTTATAGAGTTCTTAAAATCTTTAATAACGAGTGCCTTCAGTACGGCACTCGGCCTGCGGCCTCGTGCCTATGGCCGAATAGGCACAAGCATGGAGCAATATCGCAAGGCCACGAGTGTAATATTGCGTTAAAAAATACAAAACAATGTAAAAAAAAAATTTTTTTGGTTTAGGGTGGTTGCTAGGGAGCTCTTAGTGGTTGCTAGGGTGCTGAAACTGGTTGCTATGGTGTGGCTATGAAGATTTTAGGCCATTACTTATTGGTTGCTTGATAATATAAATCCTCTGAGGGAGAGAGAGAGGGAGAGACGCAGGGCTGTCAGGCCCTTTGGAGTCTGTGTGTGTGAAAACGGCAGTTTGGATTCAAATGTTTTTAGAACTCCCCAATGTAAGTCAATGGGAGTTTTTCCGAGTTTTGATCGTCATTTTTAGGAAAACCGTAAGTCCGATCAGTCTGAAAAGATATAGCAACGCGAGTCAGATCAGTTTGAGTGTCTGAGCCGAGTTTGGAGTATGTAGAGTTAAAGCTCTAGGAGGAGTTTCATATAGAAATTTTAGTCTCGGAATAATAATAATAATAATAATAACTAGATGCGAAAGTTCGTCGAGACAAACTTTAAGTTGGCTTGAGAAAGTTTGGACCAGAAAGTTTTTTGCTAGGCGGTTGCTAGGGTATTCTGAGTGGTTGCTAGGCGGTTGCTAGGATATTTCTGGTGGTTGCTAGGGTCTTTTGGGTGGTTGCTAGGCGGTTGCTAGGGTGTTTTGGGTGGTTGCTAGGGTGTTCTGGGTGGTTGCTAGGCGGTTGCTAGGGTGTTCTGGGTGGTTACTAGGGTGTTCTGGGTGGTTGCTAGGCGGTTGCTAGGATATTTTGGGTGGTTGCTAGGGTCTTTTGGGTGGTTTATAGGCGGTTGCTAGGGTATTTTAGGTGGTTGCTAGGGTATTCTGGGTGGTTGCTAGGCGGTTGCTAGGGTATTTTGGGTGGTTGCTAGAGTGTTCTGGGTGGTTGTTAGGCAGTTGCTACGGTGTTCTGAGTGGTTGCTATGGTGTTGCTAGGGTGTCCTAAGGTATTTTGGGTGGTTTCTAGGGTGTTCTGGGTGGTTGCTATGGTGTTGCTAGGGTGTTCTAAGGTATTTTGGGTGGTTGCTAGGGTGTTCTGGGTGGTTGCTATGGTGTAGCTAGGGTGTTCTAAGGTATTTTGGGTGGTTGCTAGGGTGTTCTGAGTGGTTGCTATGGTGTTGCTAGGGTGTTCTAAGGTATTTTGGGTGGTTGCTAGGGTGTTCTGAGTGGTTGCTATGGTGTTGCTAGGGTGTTCTAAGGTATTTTGGGTGGTTGCTAGGGTGTTCTGAGTGGTTGCTATGGTGTTGCTATGGTGTTCTAAGGTATTTTGGGTGGTTGCTAGGGGGTTCTGGGTGGTTGCTATGGTGTTGCTAGGGTGTTCTAAGGTATTTTGGGTGGTTGCTAGGGTGTTCTGGGTGGTTGTTAGGCAGTTGCTAGGGTGTTCTGAGTGGTTGCTATGGTGTTGCTAGGGTGTTCTAAGGTATTTTGGGTGGTTGCTAGGGTGTTCTGGGTGGTTGCTAGGCGGTTGCTAGGGTGTTCTGGGTGGTTGCTATGGTATTGAGGGCGGTTGATATGGTGTTACTAGGTGGTTGGTAGTTGTCACAGATGGTTACTATGGAGTTTTTATAGAGTCCTTAGCATGATCTTGGTATGATTTAGCACTTAACTAATTGATATTAGCATGTAGCTATTCACTGCTAGCATGTGTAGCATGTTGGAAGTGCTGTTTGCTAGCATGAGTCAAAAGAGCCAAACCTCATCTCTATACGATGTTCTGATACAGAGATATAGGTCTTGCAAAACGGTTGCTAGGGTACTCAAGTTTGGTTGCTATGGAGTTGCTTGGGAGCTTGAAGCTTTAAACTTAAAACGTTTAAAGTGGTTTGAAGTTTAAAGTAGTTTACGAGTTTTGAGTTTACAAGTTTAAATGAGTTTAGAGTTTAAGTTTAAATGAGTTCACACACACACACACACACACACACACTCAGAGTTTGAGTTTAGAGTTTTTAAGTGTATAAATTGATGAGTTTATAAGTGTTAGAGTTTTTGAGTTTAGAGTTTATAAGTTTTAAATGAGTTTAGAGTTTATAAGTTTTAATGAGTTTAGAGTTTATAAGTTTAAATGAGTTTAAGAGTTCAGAGTTTATTAATTTATGAGTTTAAGAGTTCATAAGTCTATGAATTCATGAGTTTATAAGTTAATTAGTTTATAAGTGTATGAGTTTAGAGTTCATTAGTTTAAATGAGTCTCATTGGCTAATATAGTATATAGAACGGCAGTTTGGTTTAGTCTTCAAGGTATTTTGATTTGAATTTTCGTCGGTTGGTGAGTTTGAATCTGGATTTGAATTTTTTAGAACTCCCCAATGTAAGTCAATGGGAGTTTTTCCGAGTTTTGATCGTCATTTTTAGGAAAACCGTAAGTCCGATCAGTCTGAAAAGATATAGCACACTAAGTCAGAACAGTTTGAGTGTCTGAGCCGAGTTTGGAGTATGTAGAGTTAAAGCTCTAGGAGGAGTTTGAGTCAGATTTTTTTCCGCTCAGAAGAATAATAATAATAACTAGATGCGAAAGTTCGTCGAGACAAACTTTAAGTTGGCTTGAGAAAGTTTGGACCATAAAGTTTGAAAAAGTTTAAAGTAGTTTAAAGTTTAAAGTAGTTTAAAGTTTAATTTAGTTTAAAGTGTAAATTAGTTGAAAGTTTAAAATAGTTTGAAGTTTAATTTAGTTGAAAGTTTAAAATAGTTGAAAGTTTAAAGTAGTTTGAAGTTTAATTTAGTTTAAAGTTTAAATTAGTTGAAAGTTTAAAATAGTTTGAAGTTTAATTTAGTTTAGTTTAGGGTGTTCTGGGTGGTTGCTATGGTGTTGCTAGGCGGTTGCTAGGGTATTCTGGGTGGTTGCTAGGGTGTTGCTAAGCGGTTGCTAGGGTATTTTGGGTGGTTGCTAGGGTGTTGCTAGGCGGTTGCTAAGGTATTTTGGGTGGTTGCTAGGGTGTTCTGGGTGGTTGCTAGGCGGTTGCTATGGTATTTTGGGTGGTTGCTAGGGTGTTGCTAGGCGGTTGCTAGGGTGTTCTGGGTGGTTGCTATGGTGTTGCTAGACAGTTGCTAAGGTATTTTGGGTGGTTGCTAGGCGGTTGCTAGGGTGTTATGGGTGGTTTCTAGGGTATTCTGGTTGGTTGCTAGGGTGTTCTGGGTGGTTGCTAGGCGGTTGCTATGGTGTTCTGGGTGGTTGCTAGGCGGTTGCTAGGGTGTTTTAGTGGTTGCTATGGTGTTGCTAGGCGGTTGCTAGGGTGTTCTGGGTGGTTGCTAGGGTGTTGCTAGGCGGTTGCTAGGGTATTCTGGGTGGTTGCTAGGCGGTTGCTAGGGTGTTCTGGGTGGTTGCTATGCTGTTGCTAGACGGTTGCTAGGGTATTCTGGGTGGTTGCTAAGTGGTTGCTAGGGTGTTTTGGGTGGTTGCTAGGCGGTTGCTAGGGTGTTCTGGGTGGTTGCTATGGTGTTGCTAGGCGGTTGCTAAGGTATTCTGGGTGGTTGCTAGGCAGTTGCTAGGGTGTTCTGAGTGGTTGCTATGCTGTTGCTAAGGTGTTCTGGGTGGTTGCTAGGGTGTTCTGGGTGGTTGCTATGGTGTTGCTAGGCGGTTGCTAGGGTATTCTGGGTGGTTGCTAGGCGGTTGCTAGGGTGTTCTGGGTGGTTGCTATGGTGTTGCTAGGCGGTTGCTAGGGTGTTCTGGGTGGTTGCTATGATGTTGCTAGGCGGATGCTAAGGTATTCTGGGCGGTTGCTAGGCAGTTGCTAGGGTGTTCTGGGCGGTTGCTATGGTGTTGCTAGGTGGTTGGTAGTTGTCACAGATGGTGACTATGGAGTTTTTATAGAGTCCTTAGCATGATCTTGGTATGATTTAGCACTTAACTAATTGATATTAGCATGTAGCTATTCACTGCTAGCATGTGTAGCATGTTGGAAGTGCTGTTTGCTAGCATGAGTCAAAAGAGCCAAACCTCATCTCTATACGATGTTCTGATACAGAGATATAGGTCTTGCAAAACGGTTGCTAGGGTACTCAAGTTTGGTTGCTATGGAGTTGCTTGGGAGCTTGAAGCTTTAAACTTAAAACGTTTAAAGTGGTTTGAAGTTTAAAGTAGTTTACGAGTTTTGAGTTTACAAGTTTAAATGAGTTTAGAGTTTAAGTTTAAATGAGTTTAGTGTGTGTGTGTGTGTGTGTGTGTGTGTGTGTTCACACACACACACACACACACTCAGAGTTTATGAGTTTAGAGTTTATAAGTGTATAAATTGATGAGTTTATAAGTGTAAGAGTTTTTGAGTTTAGAGTTTATAAGTTTTAAATGAGTTTAGAGTTTATAAGTTTAAATGAGTTTAGAGTTTATAAGTTTAAATGAGTTTAAGAGTTCAGAGTTTATTAATTTATGAGTTTAAGAGTTCATAAGTCTATGAATTCATGAGTTTATAAGTTAATTAGTTAATAAGTGTATGAGTTTAGAGTTCATTAGTTTAAATGAGTCTCATTGGCTAATATAGTATATAGAACGGCAGTTTGGTTTAGTCTTCAAGGTATTTTGATTTGAATTTTCGTCGGTTGGTGAGTTTGAATCTAAATTTGAATTTTTTAGAACTCCCCAATGCAAGTCAATGGGAGTTTTTCCGAGTTTTGATCGTCATTTTTAGGAAAACCGTAAGTCCGATCAGTCTGAAAAGATATAGCACACTTGGTCAGATCAGTTTGAGTGTCTGAGCCGAGTTTGGAGTATGTAGAGTTAAAGCTCTAGGAGGAGTTTCATATAGAAATTTTAGTCTCGGAATAATAATAATAACTAGATGCGAAAGTTCGTCGAGACAAACTTTAAGTTGGCTTGAGAAAGTTTGGACCATAAAGTTTGAAAAAGTTTAAAGTAGTTTAAAGTTTAAAGTAGTTTAAAGTAGTTTAAAGTTTAAAGTAGTTTAAAGTTTAATTTAGTTTAAAGTGTAAATTAGTTGAAAGTTTAAAATAGTTTGAAGTTTAATTTAGTTTAAAGTTTAAATTAGTTGAAAGTTTAAAATAGTTTGAAGTTTAATTTAGTTTAAAGTTTAAAATAGTTGAAAGTTTAAAGTAGTTTGAAGTTTAATTTAGTTTAAAGTTTAAATTAGTTGAAAGTTTAAAATAGTTTGAAGTTTAATTTAGTTTAGTTTAGGGTGTTCTGGGTGGTTGCTATGGTGTTGCTAGGCGGTTGCTAGGGTATTCTGGGTGGTTGCTAGGGTGTTGCTAAGCGGTTGATAGGGTATTTTGGGTGGTTGCTAGGGTGTTGCTAGGCGGTTGCTAAGGTATTTTAGGTGGTTGCTAGGGTGTTCTGGGTGGTTGCTAGGCGGTTGCTATGGTATTTTGGGTGGTTGCTAGGGTGTTGCTAGGCGGTTGCTAGGGTGTTCTGGGTGGTTGCTATGGTGTTGCTAGACGTTGCTAAGGTATTTTGGGTGGTTGCTAGGCGGTTGCTAGGGTGTTATGGGTGGTTGCTAGGGTATTCTGGTTGGTTGCTAGGGTGTTCTGGGTGGTTGCTAGGCGGTTGCTATGGTGTTTTGGGTGGTTGCTAGGGTGTTGCTAGGCGGTTGCTAAGGTATTTTGGGTGGTTGCTAGGCGGTTACTAGGGTGTTCTGGGTGGTTGCTAGGGTGTTCTGGGTGGTTGCTAGGCGGTTGCTAGGGTTTTTTAGTGGTTGCTATGGTGTTGCTAGGCGGTTGCTAGGGTGTTCTGGGTGGTTGCTAGGGTGTTGCTAGGCGGTTGCTAGGGTATTCTGGGTGGTTACTAGGCGGTTGCTAGGGTGTTCTGGGTGGTTGCTATGCTGTTGCTAGACGGTTGCTAGGGTATTCTGGGTGGTTGCTAGGTGGTTGCTAGGGTGTTTTGGGTGGTTGCTAGGCGGTTGCTAGGGTGTTCTGGGTGGTTGCTATGGTGTTGCTAGGTGGTTGCTAAGGTATTCTGGGTGGTTGCTAGGCAGTTGCTAGGGTGTTCTGAGTGGTTGCTATGCTGTTGCTAAGGTGTTCTGGGTGGTTGCTAGGCGGTTGCTAGGGTGTTCTGGGTGGTTGCTATGGTGTTGCTAGGCGGTTGCTAGGGTATTCTGGGTGGTTGCTAGGCGGTTGCTAGGGTGTTCTGGGTGGTTGCTATGGTGTTGCTAGGCGGTTGCTAGGGTGTTCTGGGTGGTTGCTATGATGTTGCTAGGCGGTTGCTAAGGTATTCTGGGCGGTTGCTAGTCAGTTGCTAGGGTGTTCTGGGCGGTTGCTATGGTGTTGCTAGGTGGTTGGTAGTTGTCATAGATGGTTACTATGGAGTTTTTATAGAGTCCTTAGCATGATCTTGGTATGATTTAGCACTTAACTAATTGATATTAGCATGTAGCTATTCACTGCTAGCATGTGTAGCATGTTGGAAGTGCTGTTTGCTAGCATGAGTCAAAAGAGCCAAACCTCATCTCTATACGATGTTCTGATACAGAGATATAGGTCTTGCAAAACGGTTGCTAGGGTACTCAAGTTTGGTTGCTATGGAGTTGCTTGGGAGCTTGAAGCTTTAAACTTAAAACGTTTAAAGTGGTTTGAAGTTTAAAGTAGTTTACGAGTTTTGAGTTTACAAGTTTAAATGAGTTTAGAGTTTAAGTTTAAATGAGTTTAGTGTGTGTGTGTGTGTGTGTGTGTTCACACACACACACACACACACACACTCAGAGTTTATGAGTTTAGAGTTTTTAAGTGTATAAATTGATGAGTTTATAAGTGTTAGAGTTTTTGAGTTTAGAGTTTATAAGTTTTAAATGAGTTTAGAGTTTATAAGTTTTAATGAGTTTAGAGTTTATAAGTTTAAATGAGTTTAAGAGTTCAGAGTTTATTAATTTATGAGTTTAAGAGTTCATAAGTCTATGAATTCATGAGTTTATAAGTTAATTAGTTTATAAGTGTATGAGTTTAGAGTTCATTAGTTTAAATGAGTCTCATTGGCTAATATAGTATATAGAACGGCAGTTTGGTTTAGTCTTCAAGGTATTTTGATTTGAATTTTCGTCGGTTGGTGAGTTTGAATCTGGATTTGAATTTTTTAGAACTCCCCAATGTAAGTCAATGGGAGTTTTTCCGAGTTTTGATCGTCATTTTTAGGAAAACCGTAAGTCCGATCAGTCTGAAAAGATATAGCACACTAAGTCAGAACAGTTTGAGTGTCTGAGCCGAGTTTGGAGTATGTAGAGTTAAAGCTCTAGGAGGAGTTTGAGTCAGATTTTTTTCCGCTCAGAAGAATAATAATAATAATAAGTTTAAGTACAATATCAGTATGTTGGCTCTCTCAAGCCAACTTAATAAGTTTAAGTACAATATCAGTATGTTGGCTCTCTCAAGCCAACTTAATAATAAGTTTAAATAGGATTTCAATATGTTGGCTCTCTCAAGCCAACTTAATAATAATAATAATAATAAGTTTAAATAGGATTTCAATATGTTGGCTCTCTCAAGCCAACTTAATAATAATAAGTTTAAATAGGATTTCAATATGTTGGCTTTCTCAAGCCAACTTAATAATAATAATAATAAGTTTAAATAGGATTTCAGTAAATTGGCTCTCCAAGCCAACTTAACTAGAATGTACATTTCCTGAAGAAAATGTGAAGTGGTGCTTGCAGTGGCAAAATTCGCCACTGGGCAGATGCTAACACAATTGACATGTTGTGATACCATGATATACCATATTTTAGCATTATTTACCACAATTTACCATGTTTCTAAGATGATTTATTACGATTTAACATATTCCAGCATGATTTACTATGATTAACATGTTGTTAGAATGATGCTAGCAGGATTAGCATGTTGTTAGCATGCTTTTAACAAGATGCTAGCATGATTAGCATTTTGCTAGCATGTTTTCAGCTAGATACTAACATGATTAGCATGATGCTAGCTTTATTAGCATGTTGGTAGCATAATGCTAGCATGATTAGCATGTTGCTGGCATGATGTTAGCTTGATTAGCATTATGCTAGCTTGATTAGCATGTTTCTAGCATGATTAGCATGTTGCTAGCATGATGCTAGCTTGATTAGCATGTTGCTAGCATGATGCTAGCTTGATTAGCATGTTGCCAGCATGATGCTAGCTTGATTAGCATTTTGTTAGCATGATGCTAGCTTGATTAGCATGATGCTTGCTTGATTAGCATGTTGCTAGCATGATTCTAGCATGATTAGCATGTTGCTAGCATGATGCTAGCTTGATTAGCATGTTGTTAGCATGATGCTAGCTTGATTAGCATGATGCTAGCTTGATTAGCATGTTGCTAGCATGATTCTAGCATGATTAGCATGTTGCTAGCATGATGCTAGCTTGATTAGCATGTTGCTAGCATGATGCTAGCTTGATTAGCATGATGCTAGCTTGATTAGCATGTTGCCAGCATGTTTTTAGCAAGATGCTGTTGCCAGGTGGTTGCTAGGGTGTTCTGGGTGGTTGATATGGTGTTGCTAGGCAGTTGCTAAGGTGTTCTGGGTGGTTGCTAGGCAGTTGCTAGGGTATGCTTGGTGGTTGCTAGGCAGTTGCTAGGGTTTTCTTGGTGGTTGCTAGGGCGTTGCTAGGTGGTTGCTAGGGTGTTCTGGGTGGTTGCTATGGTGTTGCTAGGCAGTTGCTATGGTATTCTGGGTGGTTGCTAGGGCGTTGCTAGGGTATTCTGGATGGTTGCTAGGGTATTCTGGATGGTTGCTAGGGCATTGCTAGGCAGTTGCTAGGGTGTTCTGGGTGGTTGTTATGGTGTTGCTAGGCGGTTGCTAGGGTATTCTGGGTGGTTGCTATTGTGTTGCTAGGCGGTTGCTAGGGTATTCTGGGTGGTTGCTATGGGGTTGCTAGGCAGTTGCTATGGTATTCTGGGTGGATGCTAGGACGTTGCTAGGCAGTTGCTAGGGAGTTCTACGTGGTTGCTAGGTGTTCTGGGTGGTTGCTAGGCAGTTGCTAGGTGTTCTGGGTGGTTGCTAGGCAGTTGCTAGGGTGTTCTGGGTGGTTGCTAGAGTTTTTTGGTGGTTACTAGAGCATTTCTAGACGTTGCTAGGGTGTTCAGGGTGGTTGCTAAGGTGTTTTTGTTAGTTGCTATGGTGTTACTAGGTGGTTGGTAGTTGTCAAATATGGTTACTATGGAGTTTTTATAGAGTTCTTAAAATCTTTAATAACAAGTGCCTTCAGTACGG
The DNA here is from genome assembly GCA_022829085.1 of Abramis brama. Classification (NCBI taxonomy): domain Eukaryota; kingdom Metazoa; phylum Chordata; class Actinopteri; order Cypriniformes; family Leuciscidae; genus Abramis; species Abramis brama. The sequence goes on along the minus strand of CM040769.1, from coordinate 39,683,835 downwards.
CACTTGGCCTGCGGCCTCGTGCCTATGGCCGAATAGGCTCAAGCATGGAGCGATATCGCAATGCCATGAGAGTAAAATTGCTTTAAAAAATAAAAAAAAATTAAAATTTTTTTTTTTTTTTTTTTAGGGTGGTTGCTAGGGAGCTCTTAGTGGTTGCTAGGGTGCTGTAACTGGTTGCTAGGGTGTGGCTATGAAGATTTTAGGCCATTACTTATTGGCTGCTTGATAATATAAATCCTCTGAGGGAGAGAGAGAGGGAGAGACGCAGGGGTGTCAGGCCCTTTGGAGTGGTGTGTGTGTGAAAACGTCGGTTGGGATTTGAATTTTTTTAGAATGCCCAATGTAAAGTCAATGGGGACTTTTTTGGCCGCTTTTTCGTCCGCTGTGCGAACATCGTACACCCGATCGCTTAGAAAAGTCATAGCACACCTCTCCTCAATGAGCCGGTCGATTTGACACTTCACTCAGGGGTCTGTGACAAACGGTGCGGGGCGAGTTTCGCGCCAAACTTTTGTCCGGAATAATAAGAAGTAGAAGAATAATAATAAGTATGAGCAATAACAATAGTGATGCTTTCAAAAAAGCACCACTAATAAGTATGAGCAATAACAATAGTGATGCTTTTAAAAAAGCACCACTAATAATAATAACTAGAATGTACATTTCCTGAAGAAAATGTGAAGTGGTGCTTGCAGTGGCAAAATTCACCACTGGGCAGATGCTAACACAATTAACATGTTGTGATACCATGATATACCACATTTTAGCATTATTTACCACGATTTACCATGTTTCTAAGATGATTTATTACGATTTACTACATTCCAGCATGATTTACTATGATTAACATGCTGTTAAAATGATGCTAGCAGGATTAGCATGTTGTTAGCATGATTAGCATGTTGGTTGGATGATGCTAGCATGATTAGCATGTTGCTAGCATGCTTTTAACAAGATGCTAGCATGATTAGCATGTTGCTAGCATGCTTTTAACAAGATGCTAGCATGATTAGCATTTTGCTAGCATGTTTTTAGTTAGATACTAACATGATAAGCATGTTGTTAACATTATGCTAGCATGATTAGCATATTGCTAGCATGATGCTAGCTTGATTAGCATGTTGCTAGCATAATGCTAGCATGATTAGCATGTTGCTAGCATGATGCTAGCTTGATTAGCATGATGCTAGCATTATGCTAGCTTGATTAGCATGTTGTTAGCATGATGCTAGCTTGATTAGCATGTTGCCAGCTTGTTTTTAGCAAGATGCTGTTGCCAGGTGGTTGCTAGGGTGTTCTGGGTGGTTGCTATGGTGTTGCTAGGCAGTTGCTAAGGTGTTCTGGGTGGTTGCTAGGCAGTTGCTAGGGTATGCTTGGTGGTTGCTAGGCAGTTGCTAGGGTATTCTTGGTGGTTGCTAGGGCATTGCTAGGTGGTTGCTAGGGTGTTCTGGGTGGTTGCTATGGTGTTGCTAGGCAGTTGCTATGGTATTCTGGGTGGATGCTAGGGCATTGCTAGGCAGTTGCTAGGGTGTTCTGGGTGGTTGCTAGGTGTTTTGGGTGGTTGCTAGGCAGTTGCTAGGTATTCTAGGTGGTTGCTAGGCAGTTGCTAGGGTGTTCTGGGTGGTTGCTAGAGTTTTTTGTGGTTACTAGAGCATTTCTAGACGTTGCTATGGTGTTCAGGTTGGTTGCTAAGGTGTTTTTGTTAGTTGCTATGGTGTTACTAGGTGGTTGGTAGTTGTCAAATATGGTTACTATGGAGTTTTTATAGAGTTCTTAAAATCTTTAATAACGAGTGCCTTCAGTACGGCACGAGGCCTGCGGCCTCGTGCCTATGGCCGAATAGGCACAAGGCATGGAGCGATATCGCAAGGCCACGAGAGTAAAATTGCTTTAAAAAATATAAAAAAAATTAAAAAATGTTTTTTTTTGGTTTAGGGTGGTTGCTAGGGAGCTCTTAGTGGTTACTAGGGTGCTGAAACTGGTTGCTAGGTTGTGGCTATGAAGATTTTAGGCCATAACTTATTGGCTGCTTGATAATATAAATCCTCTGAGGGAGAGAGAGAGGGAGAGACGCAGGGGTGTCAGGCCCTTTGGAGTGGTGTGTGTGAAAACGTCGGTTTGGATTTGAATTTTTTTAGAATGCCCAATGTAAAGTCAATGGGGACTTTTTTGGCCGCTTTTTCGTCCGCTGTGCGAACATCGTACACCCGATCGCTTAGAAAAGTCATAGCACACCTCTCCTCAATGAGCCGGTCGATTTGACACCTCATTCATGGGTCTGTGACAAACGGTGCGGGGCGAGTTACGCGCCAAACTTTGTGTGGAATAAGTATGAGCAATAACAATAGTGATGCTTTCAAAAAAGCACCACTAATAATAATAACTAGAATGTACATTTCCTGAAGAAAATGTGAAGTGGTGCTTGCAGTGGCAAAATTCACCACTCGGTTGCTAGGATGTTGTACATGATTGCATACGAGCCAACAACCATGTCTGTACGATGTTGTGGAGCTGAAATATGGCTTCTATATGCTGAAATATGGTTGCTAGGTGGCTCTAAACGGTTTCTAGGGTGTGAATACACAGTTACCATGGTGATATTTACAGACTGGTTTCCCAACTGAAACAAACAAGCACACCCCCATGTCTGTACAATGTTTTGTTGCTGACATATGTCTTGTAAATGTTGTTCAATGGTTGCTAGGGGCCTGTAACTGTTTTCTAGGGCGTGGCTATGAAGTTGTTATGTCACTACTTATTGGCTGCTTGATAGGATGAATCAAAAGAGCCCAACCCCAAAGCTCTATGACCTTCTGAGCCAAAGATATGATTTTGCTAATTTTGTGCCTATGTTAAGTCTATGGGACATTTTTCGGCTAATTTTTCGCCCGCCAGACGAACATCTTACACCCGATCACTTATAAATGTCATAGCACACCTCTCCTCAATAAACTGGTCGATTTGACACCTCATTCAGGGGTCTGTGACAAACGGTGTGGGGCGAGTTACGCGCCGAAGTTTTGTCTAGTTGAATAGTAATCACAACACTAGAATGTACATTTCCTGAAGAAAATGTGAAGTGGTGCTTGCAGTGGCAAAACTCGCCACTCGGTTGCTAGGGTGTTGTACATGATTGCATACAAGCCAACAACCATGTCTGTACGATGTTGTGGAGCTGAAATATGGCTTCTATATGTTGCAATATGGTTGCTAGGTGGCTCTAAATGGTTGCTAGGGTGTGAATACACAGTTACCATGGTGATATTTACAGACTGTTTTCCAACTGAAACTAATGAGCCAACCCCCATCTCTATACGATGTTCTGATGCAGAGATATACATTTTGCTAAACGGTTGCTAGGGTACTCTATTTGGTTGCTAGCGAGTGGCTTGGCAGCTGCCAATGATGAAACTCCAAAGGCTTCTTGTCACTATGAATGATATAAACCAACTCCCATGCCTCTGCGACATTCAGAATGGAAGATATGCCTCTTTGGATTTTGGTTGCTAGGGTACTCTGTTTGGTTGCTAGGGAGTGGCTTGTCAGCTCCCAATCATGAAACTCCAAAGGCTTCTTGTCACTATGAATGATATAAACCAACTCCCATGCCTCTGCGACATTCAGAATGGAAGATATCCCTCTTTGGATTTTGGTTGCTAGGGTACTCTGTTTGGTTGCTAGGGAGTGGCTTGTCAGCTGCCAATCATGAAACTCCAAAGGCTTCTTGTCACTATGAATGATATAAACCAACTCCCATGCCTCTGTGACATTCAGAATGGAAGATATCCCTCTTTGGATTTTGGTTGCTAAGGTGCTCGACAATGGTTGCTAGGGAGGGGCTTGGAAGTGTTGAGGTGATTCATGATTGGCTGTTTGCTGCCCCGAGTCAAATGAGACCACCCCCATGTTTCTATGACAATTCAGTCCGGAGATATCTCTTTGAACTCTTTCAATGGAAGTCTATGGAACTTGTTGCTAAGGGGCTCTAAATGGTTGCTAGGGCGTGGCTTGATAGCTTCACAATGATCCTGAGAGACTGATTGGTCATCTGAGTAAAATGAGCCCTCCCCCTTGTCTCTATGACACTGTGATCCAGAGCTATGTTCAATACAAAGTCCCTATGCAATTTACCATAGTAGGAAAAGCATGTGTGTTTCACAGGACGTTCCTTCCCCATAGTAAGTCAATGGGGCAACTTTGGGCATCTCCTGCCCCCCAGGGGTGCAACTTTTACCCCATTGTGAGGTATGTTCTTACAGAGCCTGTCAGCCTCTTCAAATGTGGCAAATCACACGTTACTGCGAAATCCTCGCTCAGAGCTACGTGTGGTCAAAGTTCGTCGCAATGTTAAGTCAATGGGACTTTTTTGGCCGCTTTTTCGCCCCTGGGGTGAACACCGCACCCCCGATCGCTTATAAAAGTCATACCACACCTCTCCTCAATGAGCCGGTCGATTTGACACCTCACTCAGGGGTCTGAGACAAACGGTGCGGGGCGAGTTACGCGCCAAACTTTGTCCAGAATAATAAGAAGAATAATAATAATAAGTATGCAAGAGAACAATAGTGATGCCTTGCTTTCAGCAAGCACCACTAACTAGAATGTACATTTCCTGAAGAAAATGTGAAGTGGTGCTTGCAGTGGCAAAATTCGCCACTGGGCAGATGCTAACACAATTACCATGTTGTGATACCATGATATACATGACAGCATGACACTTTAGCAGTATTTACCACGATTTACCATGATTCTAAGATGATTTACTACGATTTACCACATTCCAGCATGATTTACTATGATTAACATGTTGTTAGAATGATGCTAGCATGATTAGCATGTTGTTAGCATGATTAGCATGTTGGTTGGATGATGCTAGCATGATTAGCATTTTGCTAGCATGTTTTTAGCTAGATGCTAACATGATTAGCATGTTACTAGCATTATGCTAGCTTGATTAGCATGTTACTAGCATTATGCTAGCTTGATTAGCATGTTGCTAGCATAATGCTAGCATGATTAGCATGTCTCTAGCATGATGCTAGCTTGATCAGCATATTTTGCTAGCATAATTCTAACATAATTAGCATGTTGCTAGCATAATTAGCATGTTGGTTGGATGATGCTAGCATTATTAGCATGTTGCTAGCATGCTTTTAACAAGATGCTAGCATGATTAGCATTTTGTTAACATGTTTTTAGCTAGATGCTAACATGATTAGCATGTTACTAGCATTATGCTAGCTTGATTAGCATGTTGCTAACATAATGCTAGCATGATTAGCATGTCTCTAGCATGATGCTAGCTTGATCAGCATGTTGCTAGCATAATGCTAACATGATTAGCATGTTGCTAGCATGATGCTAGCTTGATTAGCATGTTACTAGCATGATGCTAGCTTTATTAACATTTTGCTAGCATGATGCTAGCATGATTAGCATTTTGCTAGCATGATGCTAGCTTGATTAACATGTTGCTAGCATGATGCTAGCTTGATTAGCATGTTGCTAGCATTATGCTAACATGATTAGCATGTTGCTAGCATGATGCTAGCTTGATTAGCATGTTACTAGCATGATGCTAGCTTTATTAACATTTTGCTAGCATGATGCTAGCATGATTAGCATTTTGCTAGCATGATGCTAGCTTGATTAACATGTTGCTAGCATGATGCTAGCTTGATTAGCATGTTGCTAGCATGATGCTAGCATGATTAGCATGTTGCTAGCATGATTAGCATGTTGCCAGCATGTTTTTAGCAAGATGTTGTTGCCAGGTGGTTGCTAGGGTGTTCTGGGTGGTTGCTATGGTGTTGCTAGGCAGTTGCTAAGGTGTTCTGGGTGGTTGCTAGGCAGTTGCTAGAGTATTCTTGGTGGTTGCTAGGCAGTTGCTAGGGTATTCTTGGTGGTTGCTAGGGCGTTGCTAGGTGGTTGCTAGGGTGTTCTGGGTGGTTGCTATGGTGTTGCTAGGCAGTTGCTATGGTATTCTGGGTGGATGCTAGGGCGTTGCTAGAGTGTTCTGGGTGGTTGCTAGGCAGTTGCTAGGTGTTCTGGGTGGTTGCTAGACAGTTGCTAGGGTGTTCTGGGTGGTTGCGAGTGCCTTATGTACGGCACTCGGCCTGCGGCCTCGTGCCTATGGCCGAATAGGCACAAGCATGGAGCGATATCGCAAGGCCACGAGAGTAAAATTGCTTTAAAAAATAAAAAAAATGTAAAAAAAAGGTTTTTTTTGGTTTAGGGTGGTTGCTAGGGAGCTCTTAGTGGTTGCTAGGGTGCTGAAACTGGTTGCTAGAGTGTGGCTATGAAGATTTTAGGCCATTACTTATTGGCTGCTTGATAATATAAATCCTCTGAGGGAGAGAGAGAGGGAGAGATGCAGGGGTGTCAGGCCCTTTGGAGTCTGTGTGTGTGAAAACGTCGGTTGGGATTCAAATATTTTTAGAACTCCCAATGTAAAGTCAATGGGACTTTTTTGGCCGCTTTTTCGTCCGCTGTGCGAACATCGTACACCCGATCGCTTAGAAAAGTCATAGCACACCTCTCCTCAATGAGCCGGTCGATTTGACGCCTCACTCAGGGGTCTTTGACAAACGGTGCGGGGCGAGTTACGCGCCAAACTTTTGTCCGGAATAATAATAAGAAAAAGAATAATAACTAGAATGTACATTTCCTGAAGAAAATGTGAAGTGGTGCTTGCAGTGGCAAAATTCACCACTGGGCAGATGCTAACACAATTACCATGTTGTGATACCATGATATACCACGTTTTAGCATTATTTACCACGATTTACCATGTTTCTAAGATGATTTACTACGATTTACCACATTCCAGCATGATTTACTACGATTAACATGTTGTTAGAATGATGCTAGCAGGATTAGCATGTTGTTAGCATGATTAGCATGTTGGTTGGATGATGCTAGCATGATTAGCATGTTGCTAGCATGCTTTTAACAAGATGCTAGAATGATTAGCATGTTGATAGCATGCTTTTAACAAGATGCTAGCATGATTAGCATTTTGCTAGCATGTTTTTAGCTAGATGCTAACATGATTAGCATGTTGTTAGCATTATGCTAGCTTGATTAGCATTTTGCTAGCATGATTAGCATGTTGCTAGCATGATGCTAGCTTGATTAGCATGTTGCTAGCATAATGCTAGCATGATTAGCATGTTGCTAGCATGATGCTAGCTTGATTAGCATGTTGTTAGCATGATGCTAGCTTTATTAGCATGTTGTTAGCATGATGCTAGCTTTATTAGCATGTTGATAGCATAATGCTAGCATGATTAGCATGTTGCTGGCATGATGTTAGCTTGATTAGCATTATGCTAGCTTGATTAGCATGTTGCTAGCATGATTAGCATGTTGCTAGCATGATGCTAGCTTGATTAGCATGTTGCTAGCATAATGCTAGCATGATTAGCATGTTGCTAGCATTTTGATAGCTTGATTAGCATGATGCTAGCATTATGCTAGCTTTATTAGCATGTTGTTAGCATGATGCTAGCTTTATTAACATGTTGGTAGCATAATGCTAGCATGATTAGCATGTTGCTAGCATGATGCTAGCTTGATTAGCATGTTTGCTAGCATGATTAGCATGTTGCTAGCATGATGTTAGCTTGATTAGCATGTTGCCAACATGTTTTTAGCAAGATGCTGTTGCCAGGTGGTTGCTAGGGTGTTCTTGGTGGTTGCTATGGTGTTGCTAAGCAGTTGCTAAGGTGTTCTGGGTGGTTGCTAGGCAGTTGCTAGGGTATTATTGGTGGTTGCTAGGCAGTTGCTAGGGTATTCTTGGTGGTTGCTAGGGCGTTGCTAGGTGGTTGCTATGGTGTTGCTAGGCAGTTGCTATGGTATTCTGGGTGGATGCTAGGGCATTGCTAGGCAGTTGCTAGGGTGTTCTGGGTGGTTGCTAGGTGTTCTGGGTGGTTGCTAGGCAGTTGCTAGGTGTTCTAGGTGGTTGCTAGGCAGTTGCTAGGGTGTTCTGGGTGCTTGCTAGAGTTTTTTTGTGGTTACTAGAGCATTTCTAGACGTTGCTAGGGTGTTCAGGGTGGTTGCTAAGGTGTTTTTGTTAGTTGCTATGGTGTTACTAGGTGGTTGGTAGTTGTCAAATATGGTTACTATGGAGTTTTTATAGAGTTCTTAAAATCTTTAATAACGAGTGCCTTCTGTACGGCACTCGGCCTGCGGCCTCGTGCCTATGGCCGAATAGGCACAAGCATGGAGCGATATCGCTAGGCCACGAGAGTAAAATTGCTTTAAAAAATATTAAAAAAATAAAAAAATGTTTTTTTTTGGTTTAGGGTGGTTGCTAGGGAGCTCTTAGTGGTTGCTAGGGTGCTGGAACTGGTTGCTAGGGTGTGGCTATGAAGATTTTAGGCCATAACTTATTGGCTGCTTGATAATATAAATCCTCTGAGGGAGAGAGAGAGGGAGAGACGCAGGGGTGTCAGGCCCTTTGGAGTGGTGTGTGTGTGAAAACGTCGGTTTGGATTTGAATTTTTTTAGAATGCCCAATGTAAAGTCAATGGGGACTTTTTTGGCCGCTTTTTCGTCCGCTGTGCGAACATCGTACACCCGATCGCTTAGAAAAGTCATAGCACACCTCTCCTCAATGAGCCGCTCGATTTGATGCCTCACTCAGGGGTCTGTGACAAACGGTGCGGGGCGAGTTTCGCGCCAAACTTTGTCCAGAATAATAAGAAGAATAACTAGAATGTACATTTCCTGAAGAAAATGTGAAGTGGTGCTTGCAGTGGCAAAATTCACCACTGGGCAGATGCTAACACAATTAACATGTTGTGATACCATGATATACCACATTTTAGCATTATTTACCACGATTTACCATGTTTCTAAGATGATTTATTACGATTTACCACATTCCAGCATGATTTACTATGATTAACATGTTGTTAGAATGATGCTAGCAGGATTAGCATGTTGTTAGCATGATTAGCATGTTGGTTGGATGATGGTAACATGATTAGCATGTTGCTAGCATGCTTTTAACAAGATGCTAGCATGATTAGCATTTTGCTAGCATGTTTTTAGCTAGATACTAACATGATTAGCATGTTGTTAACATTATGCTAGCTTGATTAGCATGTTGCTAGCATGATTAGCATGTTGCTAGCATGATGCTAGCTTGATTAGCATGTTGCTAGCATGATTAGCATGTTGCTAGCATGATGCTAGCTTGATTAGCATGATGCTAGCATTATGCTAGCTTGATTAGCATGTTGTTAGCATGATGCTAGCTTTATTAGCATGTTGATAGCATAATGCTAGCATGATTAGCATGTTGCTAGCATGATGCTAGCTTGATTAGCATGTTGCTAGCATGATGCTAGCTTTATTAGCATGTTGGTAGCCTAATGCTAGCATGATTAGCATGTTGCTAGCATGATGCTAGCTTGATTAGCATGAGGCTAGCATTATGCTAGCTTGATTAGCATGTTGTTAGCATGATGCTAGCTTTATTGGCATGTTGGTAGCCTAATGCTAGCATGATTAGCATGTTGCTAGCATGATGCTAGCTTGATTCGCATTATGCTAGCTTGATTAGCATGTTGCTAGCATGATTAGCATGTTGCTAGCATGGTGTTAGCTTGATTAGCATGCTGCTAGCATAATGCTAGCATGATTAACATGTTGCTAGCATGATGCTAGCTTGATTAGCATGATGCTAACATTAAGCTAGCTTGATTAGCATGTTGTTAGCATGATGCTAGCTTTATTAGCATGTTGGTAGCATAATGCTAGCATGATTAGCATGTTGCTAGCATGATGCTAGCTTGATTAGCATGTTGCCAGCATGTTTTTAGCAAGATGCTGTTGCCAGGTGGTTGCTAGGGTGTTCTGGGTGGTTGCTATGGTGTTGCTAGGCAGTTGCTAAGGTGTTCTGGGTGGTTGCTAGGCAGTTGCTAGGGTATTCTTGGTGGTTGCTAGGCAGTTGCTAGGGTATTCTTGGTGGTTGCTAGGGCGTTGCTAGGTGGTTGCTAGGGTGTTCTGGGTGGTTGCTATGGTGTTGCTAGGCAGTTGCTATGGTATTCTGGGTGGATACTAGGGCATTGCTAGGCAGTTGCTAGGGTGTTCTGGGTGGTTGCTAGGCAGTTGCTAGGTGTTCTAGGTGGTTGCTAGGCAGTTGCTAGGGTGTTCTGGGTGCTTGCTAGAGTTTTTTGTGGTTACTAGAGCATTTCTAGACGTTGCTATGGTGTTCAGGGTGGTTGCTAAGGTGTTTTTGTTAGTTGCTATGGTGTTACTAGGTGGTTGGTAGTTGTCAAAGATGGTTACTATGGAGTTTTTATAGAGTTCTTAAAATCTTTAATAACGAGTGCCTTCAGTACGGCACTCGGCCTGCGGCCTCGTGCCTATGGCCGAATAGGCACAAGCATGGAGCGATATCGCAAGGCCACGAGAGTAAAATTGCTTTAAAAAAAAAAAAAAATGTAAAAAAATGTTTTTTTTTGGTTTAGGGTGGTTGCTAGGGAGCTCTTAGTGGTTGCTAGGGTGCTGAAACTGGTTGCTATGGTGTGGCTATGAAGATTTTAGGCCATTACTTATTGGCTGCTTGATAATATAAATTCTCTGAGGGAGAGAGAGAGGGAGAGACGCAGGGGTGTCAGGCCCCTTGGAGTCTGTGTGTGTGAAAACGTCGGTTGGGATTCAAATATTTTTAGAACTCCCAATGTAAAGTCAATGGGACTTTTTTGGCCGCTTTTTCGTCCGCTGTGCGAACATCGTACACACGATCGCTTAGAAAAGTCATAGCACACCTCTCCTCAACGAGCCGCTCGATTTGACGCCTCACTCAGGGGTCTGTGACAAACGGTGCGGGGCGCATTACGCGCCAAACTTTTGTCCAGAATAATAAAAAGAAGTAAAAGAATAATAATAAGTATGAGCAATAACAATAGTGATGCTTTCAAAAAAGCACCACTAATAAGTACTAGAATGTACATTTCCTGAAGAAAATGTGAAGTGGTGCTTGCAGTGGCAAAACTCGCCACTCGGTTGCTAGAGTGTGGTACATGATTGCATACAAGCCAACAAACATGTCTGTACGATGTTCTGGTGCTGAGATATGGCTTATTCATGTTGTTCAGGTGGTTGCTAGGGTGTTGCTAGGGTGTTCTGTGTGGTTGCTAGGGCTTTGCTAGGTGGTTGCTAGGGTGTTCTGGGTGGTTGCTATGGTGTTCTGGGTGGTTGCTATGGTGTTGCTAGGTGGTTGCTAGGGTATACTGGGTGGTTGCTAGGGCGTTGCTAGGCAGTTGCTAGGGTGTTCTGGGTGGTTGCTATGGTGTTGCTAGGCGGTTGCTAGGGTATTCTGGGTGGTTGCTATGGTGTTTCTAGGCGGTTGCTAGGGTATTCTGGGTGGTTGCTAGGTGGTTGCTAGGGTATTTTTGGTGGTTGCTAAGGCGTTGCTAGGCAGTTGCTAGGGTGTTCTGGGTGGTTGCTATGGTGTTGCTAGGCGGTTGCTAGGGTATTCTGGGTGGTTGCTAGGCGGTTGCTAGGGTATTATTGGTGGTTGCTTAGGCGTTGCTAGGCAGTTGCTAGGGTGTTCTGGGTGGTTGCTATGGTGTTGCTAGGCGGTTGCTAGGGTATTCTGGGTGGTTGCTAGGCGGTTGCTAGGGTATTCTTGGTGGTTGCTAGGGCGTTGCTAGGGTGTTCTGGGTGGTTGCTATGGTGTTGCTAGGCGGTTGCTAGGGCGTTGCTAGGCAGTTGCTAGGGTATTCTGGCTGGTTGCTATGGTGTTGCTAGGCGGTTGCTTGGGTATTCTGGGTGGTTGCTAGGCAGTTGCTAGGGTGTTCTGGGTGGTTGTTATGGTGTTGCTAGGCGGTTGCTAGGGTATTCTGGGTGGTTGCTAGGGCGTTGCTAGGCAGTTGCTAGGGTATTCTGGGTGGTTGCTATGGTGTTGCTAGGCAGTTGCTAGGGTATTCTGGGTGGTTGCTAGGGCGTTGCTAGGCAGTTGCTAGGATATTCTGAGTGGTTGCTATGGTGTTGCTAGGCGGTTGCTAGGGTATTCTGGGTGGTTGCTATGGTGTTGCTAGGCGGTTGCTAGGGTATTCTGGGTGGTTGCTAGGGTGTTGCTAGGCAGTTGCTAGGGTGTTCTGGGGGGTTGTTATGGTGTTGCTAGGCGGTTGCTAGGGTATTCTGGGTGGTTGCTAGGGCGTTGCTAGGCAGTTGCTAGGGTATTCTGGGTGGTTGCTATGGTGTTGCTAGGCAGTTGCTATGGTATTCTGGGTGGATGCTAGGGCGTTGCTAGGCAGTTGCTAGGATGTTCTGGGTGGTTGCTAGGCAGTTGCTAGGTGTTCTGGGTGGTTGCTAGGCAGTTGCTAGGGTGTTCTGGGTGGTTGCTAGAGTTTTTTGGTGGTTACTAGAGCATTTCTAGACGTTGCTAGGGTGTTCAGGGTGGTTGCTAAGGTATTTTTGGTAGTTGCTATGGTGTTACTAGGTGGTTGGTAGTTGTCAAATATGGTTACTATGGAGTTTTTATAGAGTTCTTAAAATCTTTAATAACGAGTGCCTTCAGTACGGCACGAGGCCTGTGGCCTCGTGCCTATGGCCGAATAGGCACAAGCATGGAGCGATATCGCAAGGCCACGAGAGTAAAATTGCTTTAAAAAATAAAAAAAAATAAAAAAAATGTTTTTTTTTGGTTTAGGGTGGTTGCTAGGGAGCTCTTAGTGGTTGCTAGGGTGCTGAAACTGGTTGCTAGGGTGTGGCTATGAAGATTTTAGGCCATTACTTATTGGCTGCTTGATAATATAAATCCTCTGAGGGAGAGAGAGAGGGAGAGACGCAGGGGTGTCAGGCCCTTTTGGAGTCTGTGTGTGTGAAAACGTCGGTTGGGATTCAAATATTTTTAGAACTCCCAATGTAAAGTCAATGGGACTTTTTTGGCCGCTTTATCGTCCGCTGTGCGAACATCGTACACCCGATCGCTTAGAAAAGTCATAGCACACCTCTCCTCAATGAGCCGCTCGATTTGACGCCTCACTCAGGGGTCTGTGACAAACGGTGCGGGGCGAGTTTCGCGCCAAACTTTGTCCAGAATAATAAAAAGAAGAAGAATAATAACTAGAATGTACATTTCCTGAAGAAAATGTGAAGTGGTGCTTGCAGTGGCAAAACTCGCCACTCGGTTGCTAGGGTGTTGTACATGATTGCATACGAGCCAACAACCATGTCTGTACGATGTTGTGGAGCTGAAATATGGCTTCTATATGTTGCAATATGGTTGCTAGGTGGCTCTAAATGGTGGCTAGGATGTGAATACACAGTTACCATGGTGATATTTACAGACTGTTTTCCAACTGAAACTAATGAGCCAACCCCCATCTCTATACGATGTTCTGATGCAGAGATATACGTTTTGCTAAACGGTTGCTAGGGTACTCTATTTGGTTGCTAGCGAGTGGCTTGTCAGCTGCCAATGATGAAACTCCAAAGGCTTCTTGTCACTATGAATGATATAAACCAACTCCCATGCCTCTGCGACATTCAGAATGGAAGATATGCCTCTTTGGATTTTGGTTGCTAGGGTACTCTGTTTGGTTGCTAGGGAGTGGCTTGTCATCTGTCAATGATGCAATTCCAAAGGCTTCTTGTCAGTATGAATGATATAATTCAACTCCCATGCCTCTGTGACATTCAGAATGGAAGATATGCCTCTTTGGATTTTGGTTGCTAGGGTACTCTGTTTGATTGTTTTGGAGTTACTTGGCAGCTGCCAATGATGCAATTCCAAAGGCTTCTTTTCACTATGAATGATATAAACCAACTTCCATGCCTCTGTGACATTCAGAATGGAAGATATCCCTCTTTGGATTTTGGTTGCTAGGGTACTCTGTTTGGTTGCTAGAGAGTGTCTTGGCAGCTGCCAATCATGAAACTCAAAGGCTGCTTGTCAATATGAATGATATAAACCAATTCCCATGCCTCTGTGACATTCAGAATGGAAGATATCCCTCTTTGGATTTTGGTTGCTAGGGTACTCTGTTTGGTTGCTATGGAGTTGCTTGACAGCTGCCAATGATGAAACTGCAAAGGCTTCTTGTTATTATGAATGATATAAACCAACTCCCATGCTTCTGTGACATTCAGAATGGAAGATATCCCTCTTTGGATTTTGGTTGCTAGGGTACTCTGTTTGGTTGCTAGGGAGTGGCTTGTCAGCTGCCAATCATGAAACTCCAAAGGCTTCTTGTCACTATGAATGATATAAACCAACTCCCATGCCTCTGCGACATTCAGAAGCGAAGATATCCCTCTTTGGATTTTGGTTGCTAGGGTACTCTGTTTGGTTGCTAGGGAGTGGCTTGTCAGCTCCCAATCATGAAACTCCAAGGCTTCTTGTCACTATGAATGATATAAACCAACTCCCATGCCTCTGCGACATTCAGAATGGAAGATATCCCTCTTTGGATTTTGGTTGCTAGGGTACTCTGTTTGGTTGCTAGGGAGTGGCTTGGCAGCTGGCAATCATGAAACTCCAAAGACTGCTTGTCAGTATGAATGATATAATCCAACTCCCATGCCTCTGTGACATTCAGAATGGAAGATATCCCTCTTTGGATTTTGGTTGCTAGGGTACTCTGTTTGGTTGCTATGGAGTGGTTTGGCAGCTGCCAATGATGAAACTCCAAAGGCTGCCTGTCAGTATGAATGATATAAACCAACTCCCATGCCTCTGTGACATTCAGAATGGAAGATATCCCTCTTTGAATTTTGGTTGCTAGGGTACTCTACTTTGTTGCTAGGGAGTGGCTTGTCAGCTGCCAATCATGAAACTCCAAAGGCTTGTTGCCACTATGAATGATATAAACCAACTCCCATGCCTCTGCGACATTCAGAATGGAAGATATCCCTCTTTGGATTTTGGTTGCTAGGGTACTCTGTTTGGTTGCTAGGGAGTGGCTTGTCAGCTACCAATCATGAAACTCCAAAGGCTTCTTGTCACTATGAATGATATAAACCAACTCCCATGCCTCTGTGACATTCAGAATGGAAGATATCCCTCTTTGGATTTTGGTTGCTAAGGTGCTCGACAATGGTTGCTAGGGAGGGGCTTGGAAGTGTTGAGGTGATTCATGATTGGCTGTTTGGTGCCCCGAGTCAAATGAGACCACCCCCATGTTTCTATGACAATTCAGTCTGGAGATATCTCTTTGAACTCTTTCAATGGAAGTCTATGGAACTTGTTGCTAAAGGGCTCTAAATGGTTACCAGGGTGTGGCTTGATAGCTTCACAATGATCTTGAGAGACTGATTGGTCGTCTGAGTAAAATGAGCCCTCCCCCTTGTCTCTATGACACTGTGATCCAGAGCTACGTTCAATACAAAGTCCCTATGCAATTTACCATAGTAGGAAAAGCATGCGTGTTTCACGGGACGTTCCTTCCCCATAGTAAGTCAATGGGGCAACTTTGGGCATCTCCTGCCCCCCAGGGGTGCAACTTTTACCCCATTGTGAGGTATGTCCTTACAGAGCCTGTCAGCCTCTTCAAATGTGGCAAATCACACGTTTCTGCAAAATCCTCGCTCAGAGCTACGTGTGGTCAAAGTTCGTCGCAATGTTAAGTCAATGGGACTTTTTTGGCCGCTTTTTCGCCCCTGGGGTGAACACCGCACCCCCGATCGCTTATAAAAGTCATAGCACACCTCTCCTTAATGAGCCGGTCGATTTGACACCTCACTCAGGGGTCTGTGACAAACGGTGCGGGGCGAGTTACGCGCCAAACTTTGTCCAGAATGGTTGCTAGGGTGTTCTGAGTGGTTGCTAGGGCATTGCTAGGCGGTTGCTAGGGTATTCTGGGTGGTTGTTAGGGCATTGCTAGGAGGTTGCTAGGGTGTTCTGGTAGTTGCTATGGTGTTGCTAGGCAGTTGCTATGGTATTCTGGGTGGATGCTAGGGTGTTGCTAGGCAGTTCCTAGGGTGTTCTGGGTGGTTGCTAGGCAGTTGCTAGGTGTTCTGGGTGGTTGCTAGGCAGTTGCTAGGGTGTTCTGGGTGGTTGCTAGGGTATTTTGGTGGTTACTAAAGCATTTCTAGACGTTGCTAGGGTGTTCAGGGTGGTTGCTAAGGTATTTTTGGTAGTTGCTTTGGTGTTACTAGGTGGTTGGTAGTTGTCAAAGATGGTTACTATGGAGTTTTTATAGAGTTCTTAAAATCTTTAATAACGAGTGCCTTCAGTACGGCACTCGGCCTGCGGCCTCGTGCCTATGGCCGAATAGGCACAAGCATGGAGCGATATCGCAAGACTACGAGTGTGATATTGCTTTTAAAAATACAAAAAAATTAAAAAAAAATTTTTTATTGGTTTAGGGTGGTTGCTAGGGAGCTCTTAGTGGTTGCTAGGGTGCTGTGACTGGTTGCTAGGGTGTGGCTATGAAGATTTTAGGCCATAACTTATTGGTTGGTTGATAATATAAATCCTCTGAGGGAGAGAGAGAGGGAGAGATGCAGGGGTGACAGGCCCTTTTGAGTCTGTGTGTGTGAAAATGTCGGTTGGGATTCAAATGTTTTTAGAACTCCCAATGTAAAGTCAATGGGACTTTTTTGGCCGCTTTTTCGTCCGCTGTGCGAACATCGTACACCCGATCGCTTAGAAAAGTCATAGCACACCTCTCCTCAATGAGCCGGTCGATTTGACACCTCACTCAGGGGTCTGTGACAAACGGTGCGGGGCGAGTTACGCGCCAAACTTTTGTCCGGAATAATAAGAAAAAGAAGAAGAATAATAAGTATGAGCAATAACAATAGTGATGCTTTTAAAAAAGCACCACTAACTAGAATGTACATTTCCTGAAGAAAATGTGAAGTGGTGCTTGCAGTGGCAAAATTCACCACTGGGCAGATGCACAATTAACATGCAATTAACACAATTAACATGTTGTGATACCATGATATACCACGTTTTAGCATTATTTACCACGATTTACCATGTTTCTAAGATGATTTACTACGATTTACCACATTCCAGCATGATTTACTATGATTAACATGTTGTTAGAATGATACTAGCAGGATTAGCATGTTGTTAGCATTATTAACATGTTGGTTGGATGATGCTAGCATGATTAGCATGTTGCTACCATGCTTTTAACAAGATGCTAGCATGATTAGCATGTTGCTAGCATGTTTTTAGCTAGATGCTAACATGATTAGCATGTTGCTAGCATGATGCTAGCTTGATTAGCATGTTGCTAGCATAATGCTAGCATGATTAGCATGTTGCTAGCATTATGCTAGCTTGATTAGCATGATGCTAGTATTATGTTAGCTTGATTAGCATGTTGTTATCATGATGCTAGCTTTATTAGCATGTTGCTAGCATTATGCTAGCTTGATTAGCATGTTGCTAGCATTATGCTAGCATGATTAGCATGTTGCTAGCATGATGCTAGCTTGATTAGCGTGTTGCTAGCATGGTGCTAGCTTGATTAGCATGTTTTTAGCATAATGCTAGCATGATTAGCATGTTGCTAGCATGATGCTAGCTTGATTAGCATGATGCTAACATTATGCTAGCTTGATTAGCATGTTGTTAGCATGATGCTAGCTTTATTAGCATGTTGGTAGCATAATGCTAGCATGATTAGCATGTTGCTAGCATGATGCTAGCTTGATTAGCATGTTGCCAGCATGTTTTTAGCAAGATGCTGTTGCCAGGTGGTTGCTAGGGTGTTCTGGGTGGTTGCTATGGTGTTGCTAGGCAGTTGCTAAGGTGTTCTGGGTGGTTGCTAGGGTATTCTTGGTGGTTGCTAGGCAGTTGCTAGGGTATTCTTGGTGGTTGCTAGGGCGTTGCTAGGTGGTTGCTAGGGTGTTCTGGGTGGTTGCTATGGTGTTGCTAGGCAGTTGCTATGGTATTCTGGGTGGATGCTAGGGCATTGCTAGGCAGTTGTTAGGGTGTTTTGGGTGGTTGCTAGGTGTTCTGGGTGGTTGCTAGGCAGTTGCTAGGTGTTCTAGGTGGTTGCTAGGCAGTTGCTAGGGTGTTCTGGGTGCTTGCTAGAGTTTTTTGTGGTTACTAGAGCATTTCTAGATGTTGTTAGGGTGTTCAGGGTGGTTGCTAAGGTGTTTTTGTTAGTTGCTATGGTGTTACTAGGTGGTTGGTAGTTGTCAAATATGTTTACTATGGAGTTTTTATAGAGTTCTTAAAATATGTGGCCTCGTGCCTATGGCCGAATAGGCACAAGCATGGAGCGATATCACAAGGCCACGAGAGTAAAATTGCTTTAAAAAATATAAAAAAAATAAAAAAATGGTTTTTTTTGGTTTAGGGTGGTTGCTAGGGAGCTCTTAGTGGTTGCTAGGGTGCTGAAACTGGTTGATAGGGTGTGGCTATGAAGATTTTAGGCCATAACTTATTGGATGCTTGATAATATAAATCCTCTGAGGGAGAGAGAGAGGGAGAGACGCAGGGGTGTCAGGCCCTTTGGAGTGGTGTGTGTGTGAAAACGTCGGTTTGGATTTGAATTTTTTTAGAATGCCCAATGTAAAGTCAATGGGACTTTTTTGGCCGCTTTTTCGTCCGCTGTGCGAACATCGTACACCCGATCGCTTAGAAAAGTCATAGCACACCTCTCCTCAATGAGCCGGTCGATTTGACACCTCACTCAGGGGTCTGTGACAAACGATGCGGGGCGCATTACGCGCCAAACTTTTGTCCGGAATAATAATAAGAAAAAGAATAATAACTAGAATGTACATTTCCTGAAGAAAATGTGAAGTGGTGCTTGCAGTGGCAAAATTCGCCACTGGGCAGATGCTAACACAATTTTCATGTTGTGATACCATGATATACCACATTTTAGCATTATTTACCACGATTTACCATGTTTCTAAGATGATGTACTACGATTTACCACATTCCAGCATGATTTACTATGATTAACATGTTGTTAGAATGATGCTAGCAGGATTAGAATGTTGTTAGCATGATTAGCATGTTAGTTGGATGATGCTAGCATGATAAGCATGTTGCTAACATGCTTTTAACAAGATGCTAGCATGATTAGCATGTTTTTAGCATGCTTTTAACAAGATGCTAGCATGATTAGCATGTTGCTAGCATGCTTTTAACAAGATGCTAGCATGATTAGCATTTTGCTAGCATGTTTTTAGCTAGATGCTAACACGATTAGCATGTTGTTAGCATTATGCTAGCTTGATTAGCATGTTGCTAGCATGATGCTAGCTTGATTAGCATGTTGCTAGCATGATGCTAGCTTGATTAGCATGTTGCTAGCATGATGCTAGCTTGATTAGCGTGTTGCTAGCATGGTGCTAGCTTGATTAGCATGTTTTTAGCATAATGCTAGCATGATTAGCATGTTGCTAGCATGATGCTAGCTTGATTAGCATGATGCTAACATTATGCTAGCTTGATTAGCATGTTGTTAGCATGATGCTAGCTTTATTAGCATGTTGGTAGCATAATGCTAGCATGATTAGCATGTTGCTAGCATGATGCTAGCTTGATTAGCATGTTGCCAGCATGTTTTTAGCAAGATGCTGTTGCCAGGTGGTTGCTAGGGTGTTCTGGGTGGTTGCTATGGTGTTGCTAGGCAGTTGCTAAGGTGTTCTGGGTGGTTGCTAGGGTATTCTTGGTGGTTGCTAGGCAGTTGCTAGGGTATTCTTGGTGGTTGCTAGGGCGTTGCTAGGTGGTTGCTAGGGTGTTCTGGGTGGTTGCTATGGTGTTGCTAGGCAGTTGCTATGGTATTCTGGGTGGATGCTAGGGCATTGCTAGGCAGTTGTTAGGGTGTTTTGGGTGGTTGCTAGGTGTTCTGGGTGGTTGCTAGGCAGTTGCTAGGTGTTCTAGGTGGTTGCTAGGCAGTTGCTAGGGTGTTCTGGGTGCTTGCTAGAGTTTTTTGTGGTTACTAGAGCATTTCTAGATGTTGTTAGGGTGTTCAGGGTGGTTGCTAAGGTGTTTTTGTTAGTTGCTATGGTGTTACTAGGTGGTTGGTAGTTGTCAAATATGTTTACTATGGAGTTTTTATAGAGTTCTTAAAATATGTGGCCTCGTGCCTATGGCCGAATAGGCACAAGCATGGAGCGATATCACAAGGCCACGAGAGTAAAATTGCTTTAAAAAATATAAAAAAAATAAAAAAATGGTTTTTTTTGGTTTAGGGTGGTTGCTAGGGAGCTCTTAGTGGTTGCTAGGGTGCTGAAACTGGTTGATAGGGTGTGGCTATGAAGATTTTAGGCCATAACTTATTGGATGCTTGATAATATAAATCCTCTGAGGGAGAGAGAGAGGGAGAGACGCAGGGGTGTCAGGCCCTTTGGAGTGGTGTGTGTGTGAAAACGTCGGTTTGGATTTGAATTTTTTTAGAATGCCCAATGTAAAGTCAATGGGACTTTTTTGGCCGCTTTTTCGTCCGCTGTGCGAACATCGTACACCCGATCGCTTAGAAAAGTCATAGCACACCTCTCCTCAATGAGCCGGTCGATTTGACACCTCACTCAGGGGTCTGTGACAAACGATGCGGGGCGCATTACGCGCCAAACTTTTGTCCGGAATAATAATAAGAAAAAGAATAATAACTAGAATGTACATTTCCTGAAGAAAATGTGAAGTGGTGCTTGCAGTGGCAAAATTCGCCACTGGGCAGATGCTAACACAATTTTCATGTTGTGATACCATGATATACCACATTTTAGCATTATTTACCACGATTTACCATGTTTCTAAGATGATGTACTACGATTTACCACATTCCAGCATGATTTACTATGATTAACATGTTGTTAGAATGATGCTAGCAGGATTAGAATGTTGTTAGCATGATTAGCATGTTAGTTGGATGATGCTAGCATGATAAGCATGTTGCTAACATGCTTTTAACAAGATGCTAGCATGATTAGCATGTTTTTAGCATGCTTTTAACAAGATGCTAGCATGATTAGCATGTTGCTAGCATGCTTTTAACAAGATGCTAGCATGATTAGCATTTTGCTAGCATGTTTTTAGCTAGATGCTAACACGATTAGCATGTTGTTAGCATTATGCTAGCTTGATTAGCATGTTGCTAGCATGATGCTAGCTTGATTAGCATGTTGCTAGCATGATGCTAGCTTGATTAGCATTTTGCTAGCATGTTTTTAACTAGATGCTAACACGATTAGCATGTTGTTAGCATTATGCTAGCTTGATTAGCATGTTGCTAGCATGATGCTAGCTTGATTAGCATTTTGCTAGCATAATGCTAGCATGATGCTAGCATTATGCTAGCTTGATTAGCATGTTGTTAGCATGATGCTAGCTTTATTAGCATGTTGGTAGCACAATGCTAGCATGATTAGCATGTTGCTAACATGATGCTAGCTTGATTAACATGATGCTAGCTTGATTAGCATGTTGCTAGCATGATTCTAGCATGATTAGCATGTTGCTAGCATGATGCTAGCTTGATTAGCATGTTGCCAGCATGTTTTTAGCAAGATGCTGTTGCCAGGTGGTTGCTAGGGTGTTCTGGGTGGTTGCTATGGTGTTGCTAGGCAGTTGCTAAGGTGTTCCGGGTGGTTGCTAGGCAGTTGCTAGGGTATTCTTGGTGTTTGCTAGGGCGTTGCTAGGTGGTTGCTAGGGTGTTCTGGGTGGTTGCTATGGTGTTGCTAGGCAGTTGCTATGGTATTCTGGGTGGATGCTAGGGCATTGCTAGGCAATTGCTAGGGTGTTCTGGGTGGTTGCTATGGTGTTGCTAGGCAGTTGCTAAGGTGTTCTGGGTGGTTGCTAGGCAGTTGCTAGGGTATTCTTGGTGGTTGCTAGGGCGTTGCTAGGTGGTTGCTAGGGTGTTCTGGGTGGTTGCTGTGGTGTTGCTAGGCAGTTGCTGTGGTATTCTAGGTGGATGCTAGGGCATTGCTAGGCAGTTGCTAGGGTGTTCTGGGTGGTTGCTAGGCAGTTGCTAGGTGTTCTAGGTGGTTGTTAGGCAGTTGCTAGGGTGTTCTGGGTGCTTGCTAGAGTTTTTGTGGTTACTAGAGCATTTCTAGACGTTGCTAGGGTGTTCAGGGTGGTTGCTAAGGTGTTTTTGTTAGTTGCTATGGTGTTACTAGGTGGTTGGTAGTTGTCAAATATGGTTACTATGGAGTTTTTATAGAGTTCTTAAAATCTTTAATAACGAGTGCCTTCTGTGCCTTCTATGGCCGAATAGGCACCAGCATGGAGCGATATCGCAAGGCCACGAGAGTAAAACTGCTTTAAAAAATAAAAAAAAATAAAAAAATGTTTTTTTTTTTGTTTAGGGTGGTTGCTATGGAGCTCTTAGTGGTTGCTAGCGTGCTGAAACTGGTTGCTAGGGTGTGGCTATGAAGATTTTAGGCCATTACTTATTGGTTGCTTGATAATATAAATCCTCTGAGGGAGAGAGAGAGGGAGAGACGCAGGGGTGTCAGGCCCTTTGGAGTCTGTGTGTGTGAAAACGTCGGTTGGGATTCAAATATTTTTAGAACTCCCAATGTAAAGTCAATGGGACTTTTTTGGCCGCTTTTTCGTCCGCTGTGCGAACATCGTACACCCGATCGCTTAGAAAAGTCATAGCACACCTCTCCTCAATGAGCCGCTCGATTTGACACCTCACTCAGGGGTCTGTGACAAACGGTGCGGGGCGAGTTACGCGCCAAACTTTTCTCCAGAATAATAAAAAGAACTAGAATGTACATTTCCTGAAGAAAATGTGAAGTGGTGCTTGCAGTGGCAAAACTCGCCACTCGGTTGCTAGGGTGTTGTACATGATTGCATACGAGCCAACAACCATGTCTGTACGATGTTGTGGATCTGAAATATGGCTTCTATATGTTGCAATATGGTTGCTAGGTGGCTGTAAATGGTTGCTAGGGTGTGAAAACACAGTTACCATGGTGATATTTACAGACTGTTTTCCAACTGAAACTAATGAGCCAACCCCCATCTCTATACGATGTTCTGATGCAGAGATATACGTTTTGCTAAACGGTTGCTAGGGTACTCTATTTGGTTGCTAGCGAGTGGCTTGGCAGCTGCCAATGATGAAACTCCAAAGGCTTCTTGTCACTATGAATGATATAAACCAACTCCCATGCCTCTGCGACATTCAGAATGGAAGATATGCCTCTTTGGATTTTGGTTGCTAGGGTACTCTGTTTGGTTGCTAGGGAGTGGCTTGTCATCTGTCAATGATGAAATTCCAAAGGCTTCTTGTCAGTATGAATGATATAATCCAACTCCCATGCCTCTGTGACATTCAGAATGGAAGATATGCCTCTTTGGATTTTGGTTGCTAGGGTACTCTGTTTGGTTGCTATGGAGTTGCTTGGCAGCTGCCAATGATGAAACTGCAAAGGCTTCTTGTCACTATGAATGATATAAACCAACTCCCATGCCTCTGTGACATTCAGAATGGAAGATATCCCTCTTTGGATTTTGGTTGCTAGGGTACTCTGTTTGGTTGCTATGGAGTTGCTTGGCAGCTGCCAATGATGAAACTGCAAAAGCTTCTTGTCAGTATGAACGGTATAAACCAACTCCTATGCCTCTGTGACATTCACAATGGAAGATATGCCTCTTTGGATTTTGGTTGCTAGGGTACTCTGTTTGGTTGCTATGGAGTTGCTTGGCAGCTGCCAATGATGAAACTGCAAAGGCTGCTTGTCAGTATGAACGGTATAAACCAACTCCCATGCCTCTGTGACATTCACAATGGAAGATATGCCTCTTTGGATTTTGGTTGCTAGGGTACTCTGTTTGGTTGCTATGGAGTTGCTTGGCAGCTGCCAATGATGAAACTGCAAAGGCTGCTTGTCAGTATGAACGGTATAAACCAACTCCCATGCCTCTGTGACATTCACAATGGAAGATATCCCTCTTTGGATTTTGGTTGCTAGGGTACTCTGTTTGGTTGCTATGGAGTTGCTTGGCAGCTGCCAATGATGAAACTGCAAAGGCTGCTTGTCACTACGAACGGTATAAACCAACTCCCATGCCTCTGTGACATTCACAATGGAAGATATCCCTCTTTGGATTTTGGTTGCTAGGGTACTCTGTTTGGTTGCTATGGAGTTGCTCGGCAGCTGCCAATGATGAAACTGCAAAAGCTTCTTGTCACTATGAATGATATAAACCAACTCCCATTTCTCTGTGACATTCAGAATGGAAGATATCCCTCTTTGAATTTTGGTTGCTAGGGTACTCTGTTTGGTTGCTAGGGAGTGGCTTGGCAGCTGCCAATGATGAAACTCCAAAGGCTGCTTGTCAGTATGAATGATACAAACCAACTCCCATGCCTCTGTGACATTTAGAATGGAAGATATCCCTCTTTGGATTTTTGTTGATAGGGTGCTCGACAATGGTTGCTAGGGAGGGGCTTGGAAGTGTTGAGGTCATTCATGATGGGCTGTTTGCTGCCCCGAGTCAAATGAGACCACCCCCACGTTTCTATGACAATTCAGTCTGGAGATATCTCTTTGAACTCTTTCAATGGAAGTCTATGGAACTTGTTGCTAAGGGGCTCTAAATGGTTGCTAGGGCGTGGCTTGATAGCTTCACAATGATCCTGAGAGACTGATTGGTCGTCTGAGTAAAATGAGCCCTCCCCCTTGTCTCTATGACACTGTGATCCAGAGCTACGTTCAGTACAAAGTCCCTATGCAATTTACCATAGTAGGAAAAGCATGTGTGTTTCATGGGACGTTCCTTCCCCATAGTAAGTCAATGGGGCAACTTTGGGCAGCTCCTGCCCCCCAGGGGTGCAACTTTTACCCCATTGTGAGGTATGTTCTTACAGAGCCTGTTAGCCTCTTCAAATGTGGCAAATCACACGTTTCTGCGAAATCCTCGCTCAGAGCTACGTGTGGTCAAAGTTCGTCTCAATGTTAAGTCAATGGGACTTTTTTGGCCGCTTTTTCGCCCCTGGGGCGAACACCGCACCCCTGATCGCTTATAAAAGTCATAGCACACCTCTCCTTAATGAGCCGGTCGATTTGACACCTCACTCAGGGGTCTGTGACAAATGGTGCGGGGCGAGTTACGCGCCAAACTTTTGTCCAGAATAATAAAAAGAATAATAATAAGTATGAGCAATAACAATAGTGATGCCTTGCTTTCAGCAAGCACCACTAATAATAATAAGTATGAGCAATAACAATAGTGATGCTTTCAAAAAAGCACCACTAACTAGAATGTACATTTCCTGAAGAAAATGTGAAGTGGTGCTTGCAGTGGCAAAACTCGCCACTCGGTTGCTAGGGTGTTGTACATGATTGCATACGAGCCAACAACCATGTCTGTACGATGTTGTGGAGCTGAAATATGGCTTCTATATGTTGCAATATGGTTGCTAGGTGGCTCTAAATGGTTGCTAGGGTGTGAATACACAGTTACCATGGTGATATTTACAGACTGTTTTCCAACTGAAACTAATGAGCCAACCCCCATCTCTATACGATGTTCTGATGCAGAGATATACATTTTGCTAAACGGTTGCTAGGGTACTCTATTTGGTTGCTAGCGAGTGGCTTGGCAGCTGCCAATGATGAAACTCCAAAGGCTTCTTGTCACTATGAATGATATAAACCAACTCCCATGCCTCTGCGACATTCAGAATGGAAGATATGCCTCTTTGGATTTTGGTTGCTAGGGTACTCTGTTTGGTTGCTAGGGAGTGGCTTGTCAGCTCCCAATCATGAAACTCCAAAGGCTTCTTGTCACTATGAATGATATAAACCAACTCCCATGCCTCTGCGACATTCAGAATGGAAGATATCCCTCTTTGGATTTTGGTTGCTAGGGTACTCTGTTTGGTTGCTAGGGAGTGGCTTGTCAGCTGCCAATCATGAAACTCCAAAGGCTTCTTGTCACTATGAATGATATAAACCAACTCCCATGCCTCTGTGACATTCAGAATGGAAGATATCCCTCTTTGGATTTTGGTTGCTAAGGTGCTCGACAATGGTTGCTAGGGAGGGGCTTGGAAGTGTTGAGGTGATTCATGATTGGCTGTTGCTGCCCCGAGTCAAATGAGACCACCCCCATGTTTCTATGACAATTCAGTCCGGAGATATCTCTTTGAACTCTTTCAATGGAAGTCTATGGAACTTGTTGCTAAGGGGCTCTAAATGGTTGCTAGGGCGTGGCTTGATAGCTTCACAATGATCCTGAGAGACTGATTGGTCATCTGAGTAAAATGAGCCCTCCCCCTTGTCTCTATGACACTGTGATCCAGAGCTATGTTCAATACAAAGTCCCTATGCAATTTACCATAGTAGGAAAAGCATGTGTGTTTCACAGGACGTTCCTTCCCCATAGTAAGTCAATGGGGCAACTTTGGGCATCTCCTGCCCCCCAGGGGTGCAACTTTTACCCCATTGTGAGGTATGTTCTTACAGAGCCTGTCAGCCTCTTCAAATGTGGCAAATCACACGTTACTGCGAAATCCTCGCTCAGAGCTACGTGTGGTCAAAGTTCGTCGCAATGTTAAGTCAATGGGACTTTTTTGGCCGCTTTTTCGCCCCTGGGGTGAACACCGCACCCCCGATCGCTTATAAAAGTCATACCACACCTCTCCTCAATGAGCCGGTCGATTTGACACCTCACTCAGGGGTCTGAGACAAACGGTGCGGGGCGAGTTACGCGCCAAACTTTGTCCAGAATAATAAGAAGAATAATAATAACTAGAATGTACATTTCCTGAAGAAAATGTGAAATGGTGCTTGCAGTGGCAAAACTCTCCACTCGGTTGCTAGGGTGTTGTACATGATTGCATACGAGCCAACAACCATGTCTGTACGATGTTGTGGAGCTGAAATATAGCTTCTATATGTTGCAATATGGTTTATATGTGGCTCTAAACGGTTGCTAGGGTGTTCCGGGTGGTTGCTAGGCAATTGCTAGGGTATTCTTGGTGGTTGCTAGGGTGTTGCTAAGGTGTTCTGGTTGGTTGCTAGGCGGTTGCTAGGGTATTCTTGGTGGTTGCTAGGCAGTTGCTAGGTGGTTGCTAGGGTATTCTTGGTGGTTGCTATGGTGTTGCTAGGTGGTTGGTAGGG
The DNA here is from genome assembly GCA_022829085.1 of Abramis brama. Classification (NCBI taxonomy): domain Eukaryota; kingdom Metazoa; phylum Chordata; class Actinopteri; order Cypriniformes; family Leuciscidae; genus Abramis; species Abramis brama. Next base: position 39,656,814 of record CM040769.1, on the reverse strand, counting down.
TATTTTAGATGGTTGCTAGGGAGTTGCTAGGGTGTTCTGGGTGGTTGCTATGGTGTTGCTAGGCGGTTGCTAGGGTATTCTGGGTGGTTGCTATGGTGTTGCTAGGCGGTTGCTAGGGTGTTCTGGGTGGTTGCTAGAGGGTTCAGGGTGGTTGCTAGGCAGTTGCTAGGGTGTTGAGTGGTTGCTGAGGTGTTGCTAGGCGGTTGCTAGGGTATTTTGGGTGGTTGCTAGAGCGTTGCTAGGCAGTTGCTAGGGTATTTTGGGTGGTTGCTATGGCGTTGTTAGGCAGTTGCTAGGGTATTCTGGATGGTTGCTATGGTGTTGCTAGGCAGTTGCTAAGGTGTTCTGGGTGGTTGCTAGGCGGTTGCTAGGGTATTCTTGGTGGTTGCTAGGGCGTTGTTGGTGGTTGCTATGGTGTTGCTAGGCAGTTGCTAAGGTGTTCTGGGTGGTTGCTAGGCAGTTGCTAGGGTATTCTTGGTGGTTGCTAGGCAGTTGCTAGGGTATTCTTGGTGGTTGCTAGGGCGTTGCTAGGTGGTTGCTAGGGTGTTGTGGCTGGTTGCTATGGTGTTTCTAGGCAGTTGCTATGGTATTCTGGGTGGATGCTAGGGCGTTGCTAGGCAGTTGCTAGGGTGTTCTAGGTGGTTGCTAGGTGTTATGGGTGGTTGCTAGGCAGTTGCTAGGGTGTTCTGGGTGGTTGCTCTGGTATTTTTGGTGGTTACTAGAGCGTTTCTAGATGTTGCTAGGGTGTTCAGGGTGGTTGCTAAGGTATGTTTGGTAGTTGCTATGGTGTTACTAGGTGGTTGGTAGTTACAAAGATGGTTACTATGGAGTTTTTATAGAGTTCTTAAAATCTTTAATAACGAGTGCCTTCAGTATGGCACGAGGCCTGCGGCCTCGTGCCTTTGGCCGAATATGCACAAGCATGGAGCAATATCACAAGGCTACGAGTGTGATATTGCTTTAAAAAATGTAAAAAAAAATTTTTTTTTATTATTTATTGGTTTAGGGTGGTTGCTAGGGACCTCTTAGTGGTTGCTAGGGTGCTGAAACTGGTTGCTAGGGTGTGGCTATGAAGATTTTAGGCCATTACTTATTGGCTGCTTGATAATATAAATCCTCTGAGGGAGAGAGAGAGGGAGAGATGCAGGGGTGTCAGGCCCTTTGGAGTCTGTGTGTGTGAAAACGTCGGTTGGGATTCAAATATTTTTAGAACTCCCAATGTAAAGTCAATGGGACTTTTTTGGCCGCTTTTTTGCCCGCTGTGCGAACATCGTACACCCGATCGCTTAGAAAAGTCATAGCACACCTCTCCTTAATGAGCCGGTCGATTTGACACCTCACTCAGGGGTCTGAGACAAACGGTGCGGGGCGAGTTTCGCGCCAAACTTTGTCCAGAATAAAAATAAGAATAATAATAATAAGTATGCAAGAGAACACTAATGATGCCTTGCTTTCAGCAAGCACCATTAATAAGTATGCAAGAGAACAATAGTGATGCCTTGCTTTCAGCAAGCACCACTAATAAGTATGAGCAATAACAATAGTGATGCTTTTAAAAAAGCACCACTAATAAGTATGAGCAATAACAATAGTGATGCTTTCAAAAAAGCACCACTAATAAGTATGAGCAATAACAATAGTGATGCTTTCAAAAAAGCACCACTAATAAGTATGAGCAATAACAATAGTGATGCCTTGCTTTCAGCAAGCACCACTAATAAGTATGAGCAATAACAATAGTGATGCTTTTAAAAAAGCACCACTAATAAGTATGCAAGAGAACAATAGTGATGCCTTGCTTTCAGCAAGCACCACTAATAAGAATAATAAGTATGAGCAATAACAATAGTGATGCCTTGCTTTCAGCAAGCACCACTAATAATAAGTATGCAAGAGAACACTAATGATGCCTTGCTTTCAGCAAGCACCATTAATAATAATAAGAATAATAAGTATGAGCAATAACAATAGTGATGCTTTCAAAAAAGCACCACTAATAATAATAAGTTTAAATAGGATTTCAATATGTTGGCTCTCTCAAGCCAACTTAATAATAATAAGTTTAAATAGGATTTCAGTAAGTTGGCTCTCTCAAGCCAACTTAATAAATAAATAAAATAAAATAAAATAATGAAAAAAAAATTTTTTTATATAGAATAAAAAAAAGAATAGTGTCCATAGTAGAGGCATTAATTAAACAGACTTATCAACATATTCAATAAAAGAGCGCTACAGCTTAAAAAATAGTTTTTCCGATCCTCTTAGCGAATACCTAATTTTTTCAAGGCTGAGACAAGACATCATATCTTTGATCCATTGAGTGTGAGTGGGTGGCAAGGTGTCTTTTCACTTTAATAATATTGCTCTACGTGCGATCAGGGAAGAGAAAGCAAGGACCTTACACATTGATGCTGACAACCATATCTCCTCTGGAGCGACTCCAAATAATGCCACCAGAGGTTCTGGCTCTAATCTGTGCGGAAGGACCGCAGAAAGGGTGAGAAATACGGATCGCCAGTAATGCTCTAATTTGGGGCATGTCCAGAACATGTGAATTAACGTTCCCTCAGCACATTGACATCTATTACACATAGGATTAGTACCAGGAAACATTTGAGCTAGTTTAACTTTGGATATATGAGCTCTGTGTACTACTTTGAACTGTATAAGCGAATACCGAGCACATATTGAAGATGAGTGGACCTGTTTAAGAACACAGTTCCATGTGTCTTCGGAGAGTGGTCTATCAAGGTCTTCCTCCCAAGCTCTTTTAATGTTATCCAGAGATGAAGATGCCAGATTCATCATTAAATTATAAATAATAGCAAATGAGCCTTTAGCTATTACATTACATGAAAGGAAACTATCCAAAGTATTTTCAGAAGGCATCAGTGGAAAGTCTGGTACAAGGGACTTAACGTAATGTCTTACTTGCAAGAATCTAAAAAAATTTGACTTTGTAAGACCAAAATGTAATACCAATTCCTCAAAAGAAGCGAATACATTATTCACAAATAAATCTTTGAAACATTTTATCCCCTTGTAAGACCAACTCTTGAATGAACCATCCTGCATTGAAGGTGAAAAAAAATGATTACGGAACACAGGGCTAAGAAGAGAGGGATCCCCAAACCCAAATGATTTCCTGAATTGGATCCAAATCCTCAACGAGTGTTTTACCACTGGGCAGTCAACAGAAGTATAAGAAGTTGACTGTAGATTAGATGCAAGAAGTGCTGGAAGGGAAATTTGCTTACAAGCATTTATTTCCATGTCCACCCAGGACGGTCTATTGGGCAAAAGGTGATAATGCCACCAATAAAGTGTATTTCGTATGTTAGCTGCCCAGTAATAAAACTTAAAATTAGGTAAGGACATGCCACCATTGCATCTAGGCCTCTGAAGGTATGCTTTGCGTAGACGAGGGTGCTTACCATTCCAAATGAAAGAAGAGATAACAGAGTTCAAAGATTTAAAAAAAGACAGGGGAAGAAATAAAGGTAAACACTGAAAAAGATAAAGAAATTTATGAAGCACCACCATTTTAATGGAATTAATGCGTCCAATGAGGGAAATCTTTAAAGGTGACCATTTAGAAAGATCTTTCTTAATCCGTTCAAGAAGCATGCCAAAATTATGTTTAAAAAGATGCTTATGATGGCGAGTGATACAGACCCCAAGATAAGTGAGCTTATTCTTGACTAGTTTCAGTGGTATGTTGGAATATTGTAATTGCATATCTACCTTGTTAATTGGAAAAAGTTCACTCTTGTGCAGATTAAGCCTGTAGCCGGAAAACCGACCAAAATTCTCAAGCAAAGATAGAGCTGCGGGTAAAGAAGTTTGTGGATTTGATACAAAAAGCAGTAGATCGTCTGCATATAGAGTTACCTTATGTACGGTCTCACCTCTGGTAATTCCAGTGATCTGCTGACTCTGGCGTAGGGCGATTGCTAAAGGCTCAATAGCTAAAGCAAATAGTAATGGGCTTAGCGGACAGCCCTGCCGGGTTCCGCGATGCAAATTAAATGGCCTAGAGTACAAACCATTGCTTAGGACTACTGCAGAGGGAGCATTATAAAGTAATTTAATCCAAGAAAGAAAGACTGGGCCAAATCCAAATTTTTCTAAAACTAAAAAAAGGTACTCCCACTCAACCCTGTCGAACGCCTTCTCTGCGTCTAAAGAGACAACACATTCTGGAATGGCCTGATGCTGAGAGTATACCACATTAAGTAAACGGCGGATATTAAAAAAAGATTGACGATTTTTTATAAACCCTGTTTGATCAGGAAAGATGATAGTGGGAAGAACATCTTCAAGTCTTGAGGCAAGTACCTTCGCTAAAATTTTAACGTCGCAGTTAAGCAAAGAAATGGGCCTATATGATGCACAGTCTAAGGGGTCTTTATCCTTTTTCAGTAAGAAAGAGATACAGGATTGATTTAACGTTGGGGGAAGAGTCCCAGTCCTAAGAGACTCAGAGAAAACAGATGTCAAAAAAGTAGCGAGTTGTACTGAGAATTTTGTCGTTCACTTTCCTTTAACGTGTACAGAAGACCCACGCAGGCTCCACGCCGTTTCGTTTTAGTTTAGTTTATGTCAGTAAGTAACACAGCCTACTGACTATTACACACTATATTTTGGAAGATTGTGTCGACTCACTCATGTCAAGTAATAGTAAATGCAAATGATGATTAATTTGGGTACAGGTTGTGAAAATAAACTGAACAAACAAGTGTGTGCCGTCAATATGATTGTATTCATATTGCATCATTGCATGTTGTTTATTGTTATTATATTGAATAGGCTACATTAGGGTGATTGGTTGGTGGAAAATCATAGACTGTATAAAAAATAAAATAAAAAATAGGGAAAAACACAACTGTAATGTCGCGACTGACCAGGTCAGGATCAAGTAGCTATTTCAGAGCGCCTGTAATTAAAAAATAAAATAAAATGTGGTAAAGAAAATACTATATATATATATATATATATATATATATATATATATATATTTCTTTTATATTTCTTTACTGGTCAATGTACAAACATCTGTTTGTATTTTTGTGTTGTATTTATAAACATGCTGTGTTATCAGGAAAGCAAATTGTTTAAAGATTTTTTTTGCTTTATAACCTTTGCGCTTGGATCACTTCCGCTGTTTCTCATTTTGCTTAATCTCCCGCAAGAAAAATAGCTAAACAGGTAAAGCGTGTTTTTCTTCTTTTTGGTTGTTATCTGATATTGTATTCAAAGTAGATTTTAAATTTAGTAATTTCTATATTAGTATATCAGTATTAGTTATCTCTTGATATTTTATTTCTCATAACGACCTGTTTAAATATTTTACATTTAACGATGTATTAAAATGTGTAGCTGCATAGATGTGCTAATGTTATCCAAACACCAAATCAACATGATGATGCGTTACTAAACATGATCTAACTCCATCTTCTGTTTAGGCCTTTTTTAATAATTAGCTGATGTTGTAAGCTCAGTTTAGGTCAGAGTGGATAATCGTAAACTGTAGGCTACATATCAGTGGTGTTTAGGCCACCAGCACATATCACATATCATATAACAGCTGTATTCTGGAACATGGTTGTTGCTGGTTTAAGATGTTTGAAGGGAGTCTGAGAGTTCATTTTCCAATGACCCGCTGGTTTTAGTCCAGGCTTAGATCAGCTTGGATCAACCCATTTCCCGGTTGGACCAGTTTTGGACAATAATTGACAAGCTTTGATCAGCTCATGACCAGCTTGACACAGCTTGGACTAACCTGTTGTTTATAACCAATTTATGACATGTTCCAGAACACAGCACCACACCAACACCATACATTTCTTTAACAATCTTGCATTTCAGTGAATGACTTGCTACATGTATGCTCTTGTAAAAATGTGTATTTGTTGTTTATCACAGGATGCATGGGTCCGTACTTAAAAAATGCAATTCATGCAATGTCCACATTTCTGTGGCTTGCAAAACCTGCAAACACTGCAGACAAAAGCAGGATATGAAGAAATCTGTAAAAGCTGCCAAACAAAAAAATAAATGAGTGATGGGTTGAAAATATGAAAAAGTTAAAAATAATTTCTGTAAACTTATAAATTCAGCCAATGTTCTGGTAAGTCACTATCTTAAATACATTCACATTTTATAGTTGAGAGTGAGAGAGAGAGAGAGAGAGAGAGAGAGAGAGAGAGAGAGAGAGAGAGAGAGAGAGAGAGAGAAAGAGAATGTTTAACATTCAGCATTTTACTATTAATGTCAGACTAATGTTTTCGCCCTTGTGATTACAGATGCACAAATTCCAAGCATTGGGAACATATCCACTTCTCCTGGGAAAAGGCATACAGATTTGCAGAGCAATGGCTCCTTTCTTACTGAGCAGCCTTTCAGGTCATATCACTTTAAGGCTCATTTTAATGTAGAAATAGAGATGTTTCATCTGGTATCTACACAAGGTCCTTGCTGCTATCCAACCTGCTATTGTTCTGGAATTTATTTGCACTTTAAACGAGCGTACTGTTGTTTATAAAGATGAACATAGTCATTTCAGTGGTTTCTTTTAAGTGTTTAAAAACTTGCTTTGATGAATTCAACCTAATTGTATCAAAACTGATTTCAACAGCAAGTTTGATAATCCTTGAAAGCAAACATACCAAGAGAAATTACAGATTAAAATTAGTTTAATTATACTTCTATATTTTTAGGTTGTCTACTATTATGTGTTCTGTATGCCTTAAAGAGCAATATTAAATATTATTACTTAGTCTTTTTTTGGGTGGTGGGTTCTGGGTTAGTTGTTACACATACAGTGTGTGTTTGTCAGGTAAAGATATGATTGAAATTGTTCTGACAGCTCCTGCTCTGCTAATGTTATAGTGAAATATTCTGCCCTGGACACTGGAGTTTAAAGTAACCCCAGCATGTCGTCCAGCGGGGAAGATACTGGTGATTTCAGCACGGGAGCAGAAGGGGATGGTCCCAGTGTCAGCACCGGCGGAGAGTAAGTAGTTACTTTGATCCTTACTCCAGTGGATCTCTCATCTGAACCCTCATACACCTTCCAGACACCCGTTAAAAAGAGGATCCTTGAGAAGTCTAAAAGTAATTATGTATAATCTATTTTGTTGAGAAATAACAATTGCTTCTAACTATATACCAAATATACACAAGCATCTAATGAATTATTAAGTACTACACTTTCTAACTGTGACACAAGCGGTTGATGTCACCGGCATTGATATATTTTTAAAGGGGGGGTGAAATGCTCATTTTCACTCAATCTCCTGTTAATCTTGAGTACCTATAGAGTAGTATTGCATCCTTCATATCTCCAAAACGTCTTTAGTTTTATTATATTTATAAGTTAAAGACTGGCTGTACCGAGTCTTTCCGGAAAAAAACGAGCGGCTGGGGGCGGGCCGTGTGGGCGGTGTGCTATAGCTGTGCTAACTGATCTAACAACAACACAGAGAGACATTTGAAGTAGTTTACTCACCGTGACTGCTCGATCCTTAAGCATTAGACGATCTGCAAATAAGTCGATCTGGGCTTTGTTTATAAAACAATCATCGTCGAAATGCAGGGAACAAAGAGTCGTGCACAACCTCCGTTGATGCTTCGAAAAAACAAACTCCATCCACTATTCCCTTAACGCTGGGTTCTTTGGGAATCTGTGCAGGGTTGTCTTGCCCTGCCAACCAAAAACCCACTTCTTTGGTGACATTGACTTCCCTAAAGCCGAGCAGAGCGTTTTGAGGTAACGTACTGCTTTCGCTCTCTTCTCTCTCTGGTCTGCGAGTGCGCGCGCGGCCGCGGAGAAGTGCCCTTAGGACCCATATAAGGAAATTCCGCTCTATCTTACGTAAGACAGAGCCATACTCGAAAAAAACTTTCCGAAACTTGTGACAAACCGGAAGGAGTATTTTTGGAACAAAAATACTCCTTCAAACGTACAACTTAACTTTTGAAACTTTGTCCATGTTTAGCATGGGAATCCAACTCTTTAACAGTGTAAAAAACTCAGTATGCATGAAACAGCAATTCACCCCCCCTTTAAGGAATATGTTGCTTCACACAATATCTCAAAAGGCTGCTTTCCCTGTTTCAGGAGTTAGTGCTTCATCTCCTCAAGCCATCACACATATTCCACCTTTTCCAGAATCAAAGTTCATTGCTCCATCCACAATGGTATGTTCTTCCTGTTATGAAGTGTGGAGGAGATGAACCCATATGCAGACCGTATGCAATTGAACAACATTTATTGAAGACAAAAAGGGAAAACAAAAACCCACATGGGGGCAAAACATTGACAGGACAAAGAGTGACTAAACTAGACTATGACTTGACAGATAACTAGACGATAAACAAACAGCGAATACAGAATCAGAACTTTCTCTACACAATACTCTTGACAGGATACTCACAGGGAGGATTACAAACACAAGGTTTCACAATGTATGATAATGAACCGGCACAGGACAGCAAACACAAGGTGACACAAGGAGCAGGTGACACAGATGAAACAATAATGACTAACGATGAGATAAAGGGGGCGGAGTTAAGTAATGAGACAACACAAGCACATGGCCCAAAAAAAAGGCCATGTGCTTGCACACAAAACATGGGTCTGTCATGATCCTGCCTCAAGACTAGCGAAAATCAAGGACAAGAAGACAGAATCATGACACTTCCACATATAAACATTGTTTTCTCCTGATGTTAACATGCCTTTCCTATTCTAAGTTCAATGAACTCTTGATTTAGCATGTTTGATCTAGATCAGGGGTGGGGAACGTCCGGCCCCCGGGCCGTAACCGGCCCGCGAAACAGTTTGATGCGGCCCGCGAGTCAATTCCTCCCCAAAAAAAAAAAAAAAAAAAAAAAAAAAAAAAAACTTCAGAATAGACAAAGTGGCAAGCAGCACGAGTCCACGAGCCGTGAGAGCAGGACGAGGCCAGTAGCGCGAGAGTTAATGAGTCACCTGCGCGCCGCATCGGTTTCAAGTTTCTCACGGATGAGCTTGGTTTCAAGTTTCTCACTGATCAGCTTCGGGGCGCATAAAAGGATCGGAACGAAGACAGCGGAGGACCAGGCATGGACTTTACTGTGTGTGCGTGTGCGTGTGTGTGTTGCGTGTGCATGTGTGTGGTAGTCATCCACGAGGGGCTGCTGCTTTTACTTTCGTTTTGTCATTTGCGTATTAAAGTGGAATGAGTAGCCGACTAAAAGTGGCCGACAGCAAGTGGAATGTGTGGCCGACTAAAAAAATTATTTTAACTATAAGCAACCCAATTTGTCTAGATCTGTATTATTTCCTTTGTATAATGAGCTTAAATATTGCTGCGCAGTCGTGTGATTCAGTCTGCTTGATTAACATTATTACAATGTATTCCTATTTAACTCTGCTATGTAGCCTATATATATCTGCTATGTAGCCAGCATTAGCCTTTTCACAGTTTGTATCACTCCGCTTGTCTGTGTTTGCGCAACTTGCATCATTAAGCCAGTAGGTGGTGACAAGTGACTGTCTTTATGAGTGAACAATTGAAATTTAATTGAACTGATTTAATAGTGCCAAAAACATTGATTAACTCAAGAAAGAAACAAGTTGCTGAAACCAATCTTTAATGCTAAAAAGTTTACATCTATGCAAAATAATCCTTGAAAGATTTCTCATTTAAGGCCATTCCTGTTTGGAATATGTGATTGTGTATTGTCAACAATTAGCAGAAACATTTTGCATTTCCATTTTGTAGTGTGGATCATTCATTTCAACATTTATCCTCATTCTCATGTTTAAGAATCTGTTATCTTGACAAATAATTTATGCTACTGCCCACTGACATGCTTTTAAAGCTATTGTTATCAAAAAATGTTGGCCTTCAAACACCTTAAAATGCACATATGTAGGTCCGAGAAATCAAAATTTTCTCGGGGGAGCATGCCCCCGAACCCCCCTAACTACCGCGCATTTGAATGTGTGTGTCTGTGTGGTAATATGGGCTGGTGTGGCTACAGTGCCAGGATGGAATTTTTTAACCAGTCTGCCCCCCTGCATATAGGCCTAAAATATACATTATTCTCTGTATCGAATCATGTTATCTTGTTACCCACCACCAGCCCCTGATGTTTCGGGCTCATCCCCTGATGTTTTTAAAACCTAGAAACGCCCCTGCTCATTACAATGGCCCTTAAAGAATGTTAAAAAATTGTAAATGGCCCTTGATAGGAAAAAGGTTCCCCACCCCTGATCTAGATGAATAATCACATAATATCACACTAATATCTTTACATATGTTTAACTACTGATCTTTGAATTTGTGATCCAGTTAAAGCTGTAAACTTTTTACATTTTCAAGCACATTATTATACAATTAATGGAGCCACAGTCACCATTTAACTTAATGTGGCTGTAGTAAAGCATACAACTAATAATTAGTGTAATCCACAAACTATAGTCAAGTCAAGTCAAGCCAAGTATATTTGTATAGCGCTTTTCACAAAACAGATTGTATCAAAGCAGCTTCACAGTATTAAATTAAAATAATACAACAAGGTTTGTTTCTAGTGGAATTTATTGATTGATAAAATCAAATTAAATATCCCCATAATATCCCTATTGTCTTATAGGAACTCATGAGATGATCAGAATAATCACATTAATACTGACAACACCAGGGGCCTGTTTCAGAAAGGAGGTTAAGTGAAAACTCTGAGTATGTTAACCCTGAAATGAGGGAAACTCTGAGTTTTCTGTTTCAGAATGGGAGGTATGTTAAACCTGAGAAAGCAGAGTAAGTCAAGCCCGTTTCTGAAAGAGAGGTAACTTAAACTCAGAGTCAGTTACCATGGTAACTTACTCTGTGAACCTAACCTGGTCGGGAGCAGGTTTTCTTCGGTAAACCCAGTTTCTATCGGTCTCCTCCCCTTTTTTAAAGGGGAAGCGGTGTTTAAACACCTCATTCATTCTTTCAGTAAATTTTTATTAATAAAATTTATATTTAATTAATAAATAAAATATTGCTATTTTTACTGCAGTTTTTTTCTATTTTTTTTTATAAGATGAAGTCTATATAACTCCTTAACTGGCAACTGAAAATACAGTAGTAGATTAGAGTTATATAATGTAGTTCTAAACAAATTATACAGAATTAAACTGTGACATTTACTGGAAATCACTGAACTGTGTTCATCTGTGCAACAGAAGTTGATGGACCGTCCTCCTGCTGTTCTTCCACACTCTGAGGGCGCGGGGAGAGATACGAATACCTGTTTATACTTAGATTTAAACTTAGATTATCCACATAAAATTTGAAAAAATCTTAATGGGTAGATTGTTTGATGTGTAGACACATAATATTAACATTACTTCTTTAGGCCTCTCTGTGGCAGCAGAAACTCTTTATCCTCATCGTCCTGTGAAGATGAGCATTTGGTCAAGTGAGACCAACAAAAAACCCAACCTCAAAGTAAAATAAATGGAAATATCAAAAATAGCCTATCTAAAAAACTATTAGTGTTCCTCAATGTGGGCCTCTGACGAGAGTTCACGGGAGCGCCAGGACGCATGCGCGAGAACTGAGCTTAAATACTCCCAAGGAGTGAGCAGTCAGTAACAAGTAGTAGTAGAAGAAGAACGCCGTAAGCTCAGTTCTCGCGCATGCGTCCTGGCGCTCCCGTGAACTCTCGTCAGAGGCCCACATTGAGGAACACTAATAGTTGGATAAAGTCGTTATTTTTGTTGTTTTTCCGCACAAAAAGTATTGTCGTCGCATGATAAACTTAATGTAGTGCCACTGTAGTTACTTGGACTATTTTAACGATGTTTTAATAACTATTCTGGGCCGGTGAGTTTCGGTCACACTAGAAGCCTATGGAGGAGTCAAAATTCTGTCAGATTTCATCAAAAATATCTTAATTTGTGTTCCGAAGATGAACGAAAGACTTACATGGTTGGAACAACATGAGGGTGAGTAATTACTGACAGAATTTTCATTTTTGGGTGAACTAACCCTTTAATGTAATTACATCAGATTTTATTTTAAATTACAGAAGAATTAAGAGTCATCCCTTTAATTAAATCACAATATTTAGATTACTTGGTAATTAATTACACCCAACACTGTATAACAGTAATTCCTCTTTTTGTTTGGCGCTGTTGCCATGGTGACTCGTAATATCTGCGCTCCATTGATAATGGCTTTTTATAGTTGTGGTGCACGCGCTTAACTCAGAGTAGGTCAACTCAGAGTTGATTGAACTAACTAATTTCAGCTGTTCTGTAACCGAAAACTCAGAGTTTCCCATCTCAGGGTAAGTCAACTCAGAGTTCAAGTTTTAACTCAGAGTTGGTTGAACCTCCTTATTGAAACAGGCCCCAGACATCTAAACTGAGGAAACAGCAGGCTTAAATACATAGAAAAAACAAAGGGAACTAATTAGGAAACACCTGGGGCCTGTACCATGAAGGTAGCTGAACAAACTCGGGGTTACAGGATTAGTTTTGAGTTGACAAAACCAAACCGATGCAATCAGGCTTTATTGGTACCATGATGCATCTCATCAACTTTCTCTGTCAACTCAGGCTTTGATCCTCAAGCTATGATTACTCCACGCGCGCGTGCACATACCAGAGTGACGTCGACACTGAACAACCAATCGCGGGTCGCGATTTTTCCGCGGAGGAGCAAGAGATAATCATTCATAATTACGATGAATTTAAATATGTATTTCAAGCTCGAAACAATACGGTCTCTGCGGCCAAAGCAAGAGAAGACTGTTGGAGAAAGATTGCTGATTGTTAATGTGTAAGTTAAACAAATACGTTCTATATTTATGTAAAATTATGTATGTATGTGTAGCCTATACGTGTAATATAGCCTATAGCCTATTTTTATAATATATAAAAATGTGCATGTACCGGTACTAAGAAAAATTAATATTCATTGATTTTTAGATGCAACCCCAACTCCAAATGTTCTTGGCAGCAGATAAAGACAAAATATAAAAATATAATTCAAAGTGGTGAGTATTTACCACAACCTTTTATTACTTTTGTGAACATTTTATCACAAACACTTGTTTGCAGAAAACAGAAATAAAGAATTAAATTCAGAAAACCAGAATACACTGGCGGAGGAGTTGGCTCTGAGTAGGCAATAAGGGACGGCTGATTATGGATGGGATTACAGGTGCTGTACAATCTGACCCTGGTGCTGGCTCCTCTAAGCAAGTAACACTGGGTACGTGTGCAATACATTACTACTTTTTTAAGTTTTAAATATGGCTGACTGTATGTTCTGCAGAGGGAAATACAGTGTCCCTGTTGAAGCCAGCACACACACACACACACACACACACACAGTCTCCCACACAGAGGTCAGTATGCAGCAGACAGAACACCAAACATAACCTGCTTTACAACAGTTATGCTTTACATTGGCCTACTTTTATTTATTAGGGTGGAGGAAATGATGAAGACACTCTGTCTGTGTGTTCAGTTGCTGATGTGAATGCACTGGGCTTTTTATTATGGCAAACATTTGAATGTGTGGCATAAAAAAGGGACTGGCCCTTACACATCTCTTTTATTGTAGGATTTTTCACAACCTGCCCCAGAAACTGAGGCCTCTACCTCAATGGGCTTCAGAACAAATGTGAACAAGGTTAAAAAACTTAACATAAATTACAGTCAGTCCTGTGTTTGTAGGAAATCAAGGAACTTTTTGTGATTTGATGAGCCTCCAGAAACTTGTAATGATCATGTTTGTGGTGGAATTATGTTTCAGGTGGAAACAGACTCAGTCAGGGCCCTGTACAAATGGAGTCTTGAACTAGACTGCACACTAAAGGAGTCTTGAACTAGACTGCACACTAAAGGAGACTTGAACTAGACTGCACACTAAAGGAGACTTGAACTAGACTGCACACTAAAGGAGCTGACTGTGAGCTGAGGAGGCTCCAAACAAAATCAAACCGCTGGATAAAACTGATCTCAGTATGTATATATATATATATATATATATATATATATATATATATATATATATATATATATAACTTATTTAACCAAGTAACACTTTAGTATGAATATTTATTAATGCAACTTTCTCTTGCTCTCTTTCTCCCTCCCATCCCACAAAACCAATAAAACAGTTTGAGACCTATCTGCAGTTTCAGTGTGCTTTTATTAAGTGTAATATTGTATGGTGATTGCATCTACATCTGCACCAGCTGGGTGGTCAAGTGTGATCGGGTCAGTTTCATCGGGGAGAAGCTGGTTTTGTGGTGTTTCTCGCTCCTTTCTACTGGTGGCTATATTGTGCAGAATGGCACATGCAGCCACTATCTGTGATCTCTGGTGACTCTTAAGGGCCGAATTGAAATGTGCCTTTAGGATGCCAAAGGTCATCTCTATCTTCACTCTGGTTTTACTGAGGGCCACACTGAAGCGGTGCTGTGGCCCTGTCTGAGGGTCATGATAGGGGGTTATTGTGTAGGTTTTTCTATCTCAGTTCAAATTAACAGTGTTTTGTACTGTACCAAATTTAACTTGCTTTCCTCAAAGTGCTGACACAACACAGACTCACAGAAAATTCGTGAGACAAGCACTGGAGCCAGGCCATTTGTCATCCAAACTTTGATCATATATGTTCATGACCACAAGTCGTCTGCAGATGAAATGTTTAGTAAATCATTGTTATATCTGTTAATGTCACTATTAATTTAAAGATTCATCTCACAGAAAATAATCATCTCACATATTCCCATCATCTCTACCTGAACATTATGGCTGTGATAGGACTTCCTATTAACATAATCTGCCTCATGTTCCCCTAGAGCAGTGGAGATTGGAGCAATAGACTGCATACATGCAATGACTTGGGAATCCTATCATAAGATTAACAGAAGAATAATAAAAAAAAGATTCAAAATAATTTTTAACATGTATTATATTGTATAGTACACTTGTGAAATTTGCTTAAAAAAAAAAAGTGTTCATGTGATGTCACCCTATCAATATATCTTACTGGCAATTTTATAAAAGCCCTCTTTTATGGACATGGTCGATAAATGTCCGGGGAACACTATTAATGAAACTTTTCATGTACTCCTGCAGAGCGAGGACCACCTTACGAATGGTTTGACAAACCGTGTTTTCCCCTATAGCTTCTGTGCGTCACCCACCGTGCAAGAATGTACCACTTGCAAAAAAAAACAAAAAAAAAAAAACCGCGGTACAGTAAGTGCATGAATTCGACGTGTTAAATTCTTTATGTGCAGCTCAAGAAGTTCGCAAAGATAAGACATTCCTTCCGCGGAAAATCTGTATCTTTCATACAAGTAACTATCAGTTAAGGCAAGGGGATTTTGTCTGGCTAAAAACTCTTTCTCTACGAGCTCGTCAAACAATTTGCGCTGAGATGTCCACCGGATTTGGAAGAAAAGGTGAAGTCATTGCAACAGACACTTGGAATAAGTTACGTCACCTATATGTATCTTTGCTCTCAGCTGATTGGTCAAACTTCAGTCTGAGATCTTGAATCCAGAACATAACCTGCCCCGGAGCAGGTTAGCCGTGCAGCGTAAGATACCATGGCAACGAACACAGATTAAAGCCGAGCTACTTTCATAGTACCTAAAACCCAGGGTTGGCGGAAACTAAGCTGAAACATAGCTGGCTAGCCACCTAATCCGGCTTCATGGTACAGGCCCCTGAACTGAATGATTAATAAATAACCAAGGAGAGTATTGAGGAAATCAGACAGGAAAATAGGGATATAGCCAACAGAAACTCAACAAAACAGAACATGATCGTAAGAGTTTCATATTGTGATTATAATCTCATGCAGATATCAACCACACGCAGAAGTGCTGTACCTTTCATGCTTTTGCACAGCTAAACATCATTATAAATTCAAGCTTCAGATTAGTATGCAGTGCTGTATTAACGGCCTTAAAGGGATAGTTCACCCAAAAATGAAAATTCTGTCATCATTTACTCACCCTCAAGTTGTTCCAAACCTGTATGACTTTCTTTCTTCTCCTGAACACAAAAGAAGATATTTTAAAGAAGGTTGGTAATTAAACAGTTGCTGGTCCCCATTGACTTCCATAGTAGGAAAAAAAAAATACTATGGAAGTCAATGGGGACCAGCAAATATCTAAAAGATTAAAATATCTTATTTTGTGTTCAGGAGAAGAAAGAAAGTCATACAGGTTTGGAACAACTTGAGGGTGAGTAAATGATGACAGAATTTTCATTTTTGGGTGAACTATCCCTTTAAAAACACAGATTATATGCATTACACGTTCTTTTACTATATAGTACATAATTTGCAGACATATTTAAGTCCTGTCTGTCCATCTGTCTGTCTGTCTGTCTGTCTGTCCGTCTATCTAATATCTAACTGTAAAAGGCTCTGCCAATGCCCTTTATCTGTCTGCCTCAAAATTGAACAAAATTCGCTACAAGTTTAAAGGTAATTCCCTGAATGTTGTTTTTGCTTGCTTATTACAATATTTAACACATTAAATGGGTGGTATAATGACCATTTCACAAGATGGGTTTATGTAAATTTTACATAAGGAATGTTGTGTAGTCCCTATCAGTCGTTTGTTGTAGTCTTTAAAAAGCTATTTCTGTAAAATAAAATATCTCCCTTCGCTTTGAACTTTGAGCGTTGTAACTTTACAGATGTTGTTTATGCCCAAACAGCAACATTACACACTAACTAAAGTTAGAAAGGGTGAAATCATAATCAACCACCCCTTTAATGTTAATTGATTTTTTTTTCTCTCCATTTGTTGAAACTGAAGAAACTGAAACTGAAGAAAAACTAAAAAAAAAAAATAGATATATATTATTATATATTACATTATTAATTGATGTCATCTTAAGTTTTTAATAACAAAGAAAAAGTGCTAAACTGGTCAAACATTACAGGATCGAAGGATTTGTACACAAATCAGCCAAAAATAATGTCCTCTACCAAACAAAAACATTTAGATGTGACTAACTGTCAGTCATCACTTGTGATTTTACTTTAATCTCTATAGTTTAGGACCATATGTGCACTGAACAGTGTTCATTTAACACTTAGGTATTTGCACCATTAAACAGTTCAATTAAAATTAATTGAAAGATTGTCTTGGTTTAATTATCTTTAGTTATCTTTTTAATTATGAAAACAATAAGAAATGTGATATGTCACACATGTGAATTTGATTATGGTATCATACCAGCATTCAAAAGCTGTCTACCAAATGCTGGTCTACCGGCACATCCAGAAAACCAGCAACCATCCATCCAGCAAAACAGCAACCTGACCATACCATGCTGGTCCATGTAAAATATACCTTATGCTTGTGAACCCGAATGCTGGAGTTTTCAGCAGGGAAGATCTGTTTCCATCATTGTACATCAATATGCCTTCTATCTTCCATCCATCCATCCATACAAGCTTGCATAAACATACATACTTCAGTTCTTTTCAAATAGTAATATAATTTTTATTAGTTTCCTAATAGTCTGCCCAGTGCATTTAAACCAAGAACACTTTCCAGTTCTACAAACAATTGGAACGAGAATAGCAAAAAATGTAAGTAACATTGAGTTTGTTTTATTTGTACTGTATTTGAGTTTCTGCAAAGGATCAGGCAGCTCTGGGATCTAACAAATTACTAAATAATTTATATAACAAAAGTTAATGTTATTTGTTTTAAATTTCAGGGGAAGAAAGAGACAAAGGTGCGCTGGCAGCCTTGCTTTGGCTGGTATGTACTTTTTACATTGATTTCACGGGGGGGACAATATTATTATTAAATTATTATTATTTTAGTCTAAGCTTTGCATGCAAAGTTTTCAAGTTAAGCTGTAAATCTGACATAAATATTGTTACAGTTTTACACAACTTTGTGTAATCTTTATTTCCCTTATCTTCTAATATTCTGCTACTGAAATGTTTTACTTGTATCTTGTTATGTTTAATACATTTAATTTATTTTGTTTTTCAGTGGAGCAAAGTGTGAAGGACACATGGGAGCCTTATGAACTTTTTCATGCAGACTGATTTATAAATGAATAAATATAAGTGACGTGTGTGATTTAAAAATATATATTTTCAAAAGCTCACTGCAGTAAATAACCTTGTACTGCAGGGCCGTTGAATGCTTGTTTCTGATTGGTTGACGAACGTTCTAAGGTGTTCCATTATTTTCATTGAAACGCACGGCTAAAGTCCAGCAGGTCTTGACCGCATTACAGCTCCATATCACTTCGTGTAGTTAACTGTAATAACGGAAAATAGGATACAATTCATAACAAGAAGAAAAAAGACAGACAATTTTGATTTTCCGGAAGTAAATTTTAATATTTATGGTGAACATGAAATTTTAACAACTGGGCGACGGCAGTATTGGATAACCCAGATGAAAAAACGAATTAACGGAAGAGGACATCAAAAGCAGCAGGCAACAACAAAAGACATAAAACAATCAGCAAAGAACAGCTAGACAGACTTGAGGGCGAAAAACCTGAAGAAAACACCCAAAAAAAACCCAGCTTGGGCTGTCAGTGTGTTTAACGACCAAAAATACGTCTGTGGACAAAGTAGAGAGAGACGGGGCAGACGCTTTAAATACCCAGCCACTGTGCCACTTCTCTCTACGAGCTGGACTGAACCGCTACATATCCAAATACAACATCATTGGTCTGTCAGAATTCAAATCATCCAATGGCGTATTCAAGGCCGTCCTCAAAAAGTTTTGCAAGGTTCTCATCATCCTCCCATTTTGACCTCTGAAATAGAGCGCATTCGTAACTCTACGTATCTGTCACCAGACACAGCAGCCGGGCTGGTTCGCAAGGTCTGGTTTGACATTCAGCTGAACCTGGCAAGGAGGGGGCGTGAAGGAAATCGAGAATTAAGAAAGCATTCATTCGTCATTAAAAAAGACGAAAATGATGATGAATATATTTGCTTGTCTAAAGCCTGGAACACACCAAGCCGACGCCGACGAACTAGCGCTGATGAAAGCCGACTGTGTTGTCGCCTCGCGTCTGGGTAAAAAGCTGCACTTGATCACACCGAGAGAACTACTGCCGACTGTCAGCTAGAAAGCGTGTTCTGCGCCTGCGTGTAAATGAGACAACTGTTTCTGCAGATATATTCGTTTATATTCGTCATTCAAAAAGGGAAACCGACGCTACCGGCTGCAGATGCACAAACCCTAAACAAAGCAGAGCGTGCTTACCGTTTTGAATATCAATCCTGCTAAACACTTTCTTTATTCCACTACGTTCATGTTAATATTAAAATATTCGTCAAGGAACACTCAGGTAAGATGACGTAACATTAGAACAGCCTTCTGTCTGTACCGTTTTGACTTTGCTCGCAGTTTTGCTATTATTCTCGTGCACTGACTCGTTCACTAAGCTGAACAGCCAATCAGAGTTCCCTCTTTCACCGATGGCCCGACGGCAATTCAACATGTCGAATCGGCCGAAAAAAAGCCGACGAGGACCAACTTCAGCCGACGGTGCGGAACACACTGAGAAGATTTAGTCGGCCGACGCACAAAAACTGCCCGATGGCCGACCGTCGGCTTGGTGTGTTCCAGGCTTTATAATGCAGAAACAAAAAAACACAAAAAGCCCACCGATCCCAACAAAGACTGCTTCCGAGGATTCATGTTTGCCAATCCAGGGGACCCCCTTTGCCCAGTTAAAAGTTTCAGAAAGTACATCGCCAAATACCCACCTGATGCCACATCCTTCTATCTTCATCCACTGAAAGATTCACAGGTGAAGCTTGGCAGGAGAGATTGCTGGTATTCCCACGAACCGATGGGTGTGAACTATCAGCGGGGCAGTCGGGTTATCCAAAAGATACACCAACCATTCATTAAGAAGCACTGCAGTTCAAATGCTGTCAGAGGCAGGGCTGGAGAGCAGGCAGATCATGTCTGTCACAGGGCACAAGTGTGAAGCAAGCACCTTCCGCTACAGAAAGAAAGAAATGGAGCTTGATCCTCTCAGGAAACAAAAGTACAAACGGAAATCAAGCCAAGGATCACCAAGAGAAAAAAAAAACCTCTGCTAACATGCAGCCCTGTGCGCTTGATCTGCACATGCTTTTCTGTCTCATTATTGCAACCTCTCTCTGTCTCTCTAATAACTGCACTAATAACTGCATTAGTCTGCTATCAGTGGCTCAAATCTCCATCACTAACTCTTAAATGTTGTTTGGAATTAGCAACGAAGGCATGGGAATTGATGCGTAAGAAATTAGTCCTACATACAAGAGCGTTTTAATGACAAAAACTTGACAAACGTCTTGATATATGTAACGGGCGCGCTTTGTCTTTACCAGTTTATGTTAGATTGGATGCACGTCCATTAACTCTTGTATGTTCTGCGTTGTGTTCTTGTTGTGAGTGAAGAAAGGACCCGGACCACGACCAACTGCTGGTTGCTCTTTTATTGAAGGCAGAATGGTGGATTTGTCTCTGTACAAATCACAAAAATATTCATAAGGCTGTTATACATGCAGTCTCCTCCACACAGATCTCAAGCTCCTCCTCTCAGCTGGCCTAGCGCAGACTGCACATACATACATGACTGATAAAACTTAGTATTATCAACAAAAATACTTTTAAATAAAAATGTGAAAATGAATTAAATAAATTATAAAATGCTCAATGTAATTGACATGAATTTCTTTTACATTCTTAATAAAACCAATGTATGCCAGATGAATAATAATGAACATTATACACATACCTGTACAAATCACAAAAATATTCATAAGGCTGTTATACATGCAGTCTCCTCCACACAGATCTCAAGCTCCTGTTAGCAGATAAACACACAGAAAACCCTGTAGACTAGCACGTGGAAACATGTCTAACTTTACTTTAAAGCCTGCAAAAAGTCTGTTTACAAGGTTTATATTCGATTGACACATTAACTGCATGTTCACAACCTCAAAACTAATATTTATACATGAATAAAACAAGGTTTGTATCGTCCAAAAACTGAAATAAGTGTTTAAAACTGACGTGCAAAATAATACATTACCTCCTCTCAGCTGGCCTTAAGCAGAATAATTGACTCTGCTTCGCGTCGTGACCGCATTACCACCTCGGGTGTGCATTATTTTTCTAACAATTCAACGGCCTGTCGTCAATTATTCCTTACTTTAACATAAACAAACCAGAAACTTCCAGTGCATTTTTTCTTACATTTACAAAAGATACACAGCCTTGTGTTCATCAGAGTAAACCTGTTGCACATGAAAATGATTCAAAAATATATATACACAGAAATGCTGTGTGATGGCTGTGTGATGGTTCATGATGTATATTGGCTTTCCTGTAGCTCAAACAGTAGAGCGTTGGCGCTAGCAATGCCAAGGTCATGGGTTCGATTCCCAGGGAAAGCAAGAACTGACAAAATGTAAAAATGTGTACCTTGAATACAATGTAAGTCGCTTTGGATAAAAGCGTCTGCCAAATGCATAAATGTAAATGTAAATGTATATTTCTTTCTCCAAATGAAGTTCATTGATGGTGTGATGCATGAGACACTCGATGATCTAACATCATGTTTAAAACTCAAACAGAGAGCACATAAGAGTTCATTACATATGCTCTCAGTCCAAGCTAAAAAGTTAGATTTTTTTAAACTGGGAAACCCTTTCATGCTCAAGTTCCTCCAAGGACGGCAAGCAAAAATGGTTTTCCTTTATAAGTTTATAAATCTCTATGTGCAGGGTTAGGTACAAAGACAAACAAGTGAAGCTCATTCTGGCTTAGACCAAATATGGATATGGAGATATGGATATATGGAAACAATTGTTGGCATTTGCATTAAAACTTTCCCAGTTTACAAATATGGATGCATTTTAAAAACAAATCTTTACAAATATTTAATGATTTAAATGATTTCTATGAGAGTAGCATAACTATTACATCAATGTGTTTAGTTTATTACAAATAACTGCAAGTGTTTGTGCATGTGAAGTGTATTTGAATGATAATGCTGCGGTTCTGAGTGAGCAGAACTCACAGTGGTGGACTATACAGCTGTTCCTCTTATTCCAGAGGGAATCACAGACATTACCACTTCTGTGTCCTTATTTTTCCACAAGGCTTTTATCTGAAGGTCAAGAAGACAATCGGGTCCTTTACTCTAGATGTATGTATGTATCTGACAATCATGGTTACATAAACAGTTAATGTGCTGTGATGCAATGTTGGATTTACTGTCACACAAACCTGGAATAATTTACATGTTTTATGTAAAAAGTTTCTTCAAAAAGTTAATAATTTAAATAAACGTATTTAACGTTTCATAACGTCACATACATCTGAAACAATTACTCACTCACTGTCATGACAATACATTACTTTATTTAACATCACCTGTGGTGGAGCGTCATTGGTGTGTGTGTGTGTGTGTGTGTGTGTGTGTGTGTGTGTCCTCCTGATGTTCTGTCACAGTGGATGTGGATGGAGCATCACATGTGACCATGTCTTGTGAAATCTATTAATAAAAATTGAAAGATTAATGTGACCTTTCTATTACATATTTTCACGTCTCAAAAGATTTAAATAAATTATAAAATAATGTACTATAGATTTAAAATTTAATATAATGACTTCACCTATAATTTTTACCATAATAAAGCATGCATATAATATACTTAAACTCAATAATAAAATATAATTTTGATATAAATAAAACAACCTGTGTTCTGTAAGATTAATAAGGGAATTAAGATCAATATAACTCAAAGGGGATTGAATTACAGTGAATAAGAACCGAATTAATATGCAAATTATTCAGAATTATTTAACACTTTATCAATTCGTCCACCGATAAATTGAGATTAGGGTATTTTATCAATTCTGGACGGAATATTATCCCGTGGCCTATGGTTATAATATCATAAAATTATGATAACTGATTATGAACAAGGTGACAAAATCTACAGTTTAAGGCAGTAACTTGTAAGCACACAGCACAAGACGCTTACGTAAAATCAACCAAGACTTTATTGAACTACTCTAATACACAAACTAAACAAATGAAAACACACAGACATTTATTCAGACAGTGACAGAGAAAAGTGATGTTATTAACGGAGGGTGAATGGAGTCCCAAATGTCTAGCGTTAGACACTATTCCTTGACCACAACCTGAGGGAATCAATCTACTAGCACTTTAATCTTAGTTCGTTTTCTTAATAAGATTTGCTAGCCTGGGAAAACCCAGACAACTTCCGGCAAATTTAGATTTGCTCTGCAAGTTAGTCTGGCAAAGAGCTCATTCAAGTCCATTTCCCCATGCCGAGAAATCGCGGCACCAATCAGAAACGTTGAGGCGGGCTTTACACATGACGATCGCTCTGATTGGTTTTAGGTCTAGCCTATCCAATTGCGCCCAGAGGCATTTGAGCGACGTCCACTCCAACGTCCGTTGGTGATGCGCACCAACAAATGCATTATATTCAAATTGCAAACACATGAGGACAATCTCCATGAAAGACCCACTGGCAGATGAACGTGCTACTACATTTCTCTCCGAAATGGTAGGAAATTAAATTAGATTTAATAGAGGATTTTAACTGTGACACGATGATTGACAGGGCAGTTTACATGACGGGATGCACGCGACAGATCCGTCCGATAAAGATGACGAAGTAGTATGTCCCAAAGTTGTCAACTTTTTTGCTACACATTCAAAAGTAAATACATTTTCTTCACAAAAAGAGTACATACTTTTATGGCGTAGTGTAACATAGGCGAATTGGGACGCAGCATATGGCTTTACACATGACGATCGCTCTGATTGGTTTTAGGAGTTTTAGGTCTATCCAATTGACCCTTCGCAGGGAGCTTGATTGACAGGCGATCTAACCTATCATAATCCGCCATCCGCCATTTTGTCCGACAAAGCAGTCAGGAGAGATAGCAGATTAACATGGGAGGATTTTAACTTGAAAAACGGAGTGTACTGACGCCTTTCCGCGGTTTAAGACAACATTCCTTCTTATGTTCATTCATGTTTATTTGATGCTATAAATGAACTAGAAGGAAGAGATGATCGGTTGACGAGCAGCTTTAACTGATGCTCTACAGCGATCTGTCAGACACATTTAAGAGCCACAAAACGGTATGTATCGTTTAAATTTATTTAAAAAAATGACCAAATTTGAAAGGTGACACTTTGTTTAATATGTTTAATATCAAAAGTAACCGAAAAGTAACCTGGTCTGTCCTGTCTGTCAGCGTGTTGTCAGTCTCCTCTCTGCTCCACGATGTATATTTCACTGTGTGAACGGTCAATTGACCCTTCGCAAAGACCCGCCCCCCTTAGTTACTGTCGCTATCTCCGACAAGCTATGCCGTTCTCACGCCACACCATGTTCTCATGTTAATCTACTAACTCTCCTGACTGCTTTGTCGGACAAAATGGCGGATGGCGAAGTATGATTGGTCAGATCACCTGTCAATCAAGCTCCCTGCGAAGGGTCAATTGTAATCTTAAAAAAAAAAAAAAAAAAAAGAGTGGTTGGTTGGCTTTGCCGGGTGGCGCTTTGTTCGCAGGATTTCCTGGATTGCGGGTTGCTGTGCAACGGAGTTTCCTCTGAGTCTGTAGGAGCTGCTGGAGCGACTCTGAGAGGGTTTTCTTGGACGAAGTTCAATGAAGGATCTTACGGAAGAGTTGATGAGTTTTGAGTGAGCTCTTGATGATATGAAGAGTATGTAAGCATACACGCTGGACGATGGAAAGGTCAGCACAAACATAAGCAAGAGCAAAGGTCACTGAAAAAGCAAGGCAAAAAGCAACACATAGCTGCTTGTCATTGGGTTATAAGCGTGTCCATCCCAGAGTGGTAGAGAAAACAGAGTGGTGACACTCCCATAGAACTCCGTTGTAAAGCTTTTTGCCGCCTACTTCTGGGGTATGCAGCCTCGTAAAGTTCCTGGAAGTTCGAAACAATGAATTCAACGCGTGGACATTTCCATTGCTGGCCGTGGAGTAGCCTAACTTCTGAGGTAAGTTTATTAAATTACTAACAATTTTGAATGGTCCACTGTCTATATTTTATCAGAGGCCCTTTATGATGCATATACTTATCTTATTTGTATATGCAAAACTTAATTCTATATATTTTTTATCTCGGTAGACGACTGATTGTCTGCTAGTTTGTTAGCTTGACTTTGCCAGCTGTGAACTTATCTCCATTTGTATCCTATTTGCTACGCAAGTTTCTGAGACGTCTATCCTATCAACATGATCAATACTTTACCTAAAATCCTGTTGTATATTACCTGATACATGTATTCTGTCATCTAGTGTATTATCGTTCTATTGCAGTGCAGGCGGTAGAAAAGCTTTTTTTTGGCCTTTTTTTTGGTCGCCGTCATTAAAACATCCACACGCGATTTGCAGGAAAACCTTTGCTCATTTTCAAGAAGTTACAGTAAGAATAGGCTAACATTTATATTGTTACTAATTGTTTCAAATGAATAGTTTCTGTCAGTGGCGTGCACAGACCTCCTCCGGGGCAGGGGCGGAAGGACCAAAAAGGGCACTTTTTTTAAAAAACATTTATTTTTAAAATAAATCACCTGTATTTAAAGCAGTGTCCGTCTGTCTGTTGTGTTTTATATATTTTAATGACTTCCTCACAATTATTTGGAATATCTCACTCGATGGAGAGCAGCAGTAGGTCAGAGAGCCTCTCTCGGAAATGATGATAATATAACTAATTATTATTTACATTACCAAACAAAACAGAGAATCAAGTCAGTAATTATGAGGAATTCATGTTTAGTTATGTTGATGTTATAAATTGTAGGCCTATGTATTCAATAAAGTGTTAGCTATCATGAAATCAGTAACACTTTACAATAAGGTTTCATTAGTTAAATTTATTAACATGAACTAAAAATGAACTACACTTCTACACAATTTATTAATCTTAGTTAATATTAATTTCAGCTTTTACTAAAACATTATTAAAATCAAAAGTTGTATTTGTTAACATTAGTTAATGCACTGACTGTGACATAACATGAACAAACAATTAAAAGTTGTATTATTATTAACTAAGATTAACAAATAGCCTAACAAATGTTTAGTTTAGTTTAGTTTCAGACACAGTTGAGCTAACAAACAACAGCACAGTCTGAAACAGGTGTAGGCTGAAGCTCTTGCTTATAATGCCTACCTTTTTAAAACATCTCATATTTTAATAAAAAATAAAAATAATTATTGTCTTACTTATGTTGACAAACAAATATAAACAGAATACAAAAACATTAGTATTTCCTATGCAATACCATTGCACGATCCAAATACAACAAAAGCAGCTTGTTCATTTATCATTCTTTAAATGGTTTCATATAGTTTCAGTGCATTCTTTTTTAAATAGTTTCTTTAACTTATTAAGTGCCCCACATATTTTTAATTCCTCATGACAGCTATTCCATAGATTTACACCTTTAACTGAAATGCAATGGTATTTTGCATTGGTCCTATGTTCTTTTTGAACTGTACAAGTTCCCCTTAAGTCATGTTGGCATTCTCTTTCTGTGAACAACCCTTGGATACTTTCTGGCAATTGATGATTTTTTACTTTGTACATGATCTGTAATGTTTTAAGTTGTTTTGCATGATTAGTTAATGTTAGTTAATATGAATAATAAACAAATGAACCTTATTGTAAAGTGTACTATGAAATCAAAGATATAAATTCCTTACAATTTAGAGCTGGACATGGACTTTTCCTTGGACATGAAATTTCCTTTCACTAGAATAGATGCATTTCCCCAAGCTAATTACACTTGCTATGGCCTGGACAAAAACGAATGACATTGTCAGACTCAGAATGCGGCTGAAATTGAGTTATACTTTTATGATTGTTAAGCATAACTCACATGCTGCCGCAACTTTTACAGTAGCATGGTAGGATAAATGAAACTTTTCCGTATTAGCTTAATATTACCTGCTGCCGTGCAGTTTGAAGACTCGCGGCGAACTGCTGCGTACATAGCGCTGAAAAAAAGAACTCCGCCTACTGCCACTTCACCTCCGCCAAATGCTCCCGCCAAAACAATAATATTTAATATTTGTTTGTATTATTATTGTTCGTGGCAATGGTGTATAAGTGTATTGTTATTTATAATAATATTTATTTTAATAATTATTATTATTTACATTTATCAGAGAGGGGCACAATACATTTTGAGACAAAAGGGGCAGGGGCTTTTGATGTAAGATGGGGAGGCATTGATCATTTTCCAACATGGGAGACCTGACATATGCAAGCACTGCACCAACAATCACTTCTCACATGTCTACTGTGAAAAGTGTAAGGTGCATCTTTGCCTGAACAAAGCCAGAAACTTTTCACAAAGTGAAGTAAAAAGACTGTAAAATATTTTATAAAAAAAAAAAAAAGAGAAACTGTCTGAAATCTTCTATAGGATCATTAGGGTTGAATAAAATGTTTATTAAACCGTGTGACTAATTTCTATGTGGTGGCGGCTGGTGCTGGCGATGGCTGCTGGCGATGGCTGCTGAAATGAGAGGAGACTGGAGGCTGTGGACGGTGTGCCGGGAATGGAGAGGCCAAATACATCCATGGCAACCAGTAAGGTGTTTTGCAGAGGCCTAGATGTTATGACCTTTGCTGAGGAAATCTGCTGTGTTGAAATGGCCTTCTTAGTCTGACTCTTGCTGCCAATGTACCCCTTATTACGGTTGTTTACCTTCCTCTCAGCCCTGATGCACTTTGATTGAATCCTTAACCTCAGCCTGATATATGTCGACAGGATTTTTTTCTTCAGCTCATGGCATGAGGGAAGGTTGCTGTCCAGACTCATGGCCTCTCTTTCCAGCTGTGCCACTACATTGGAGGATTCCATGAGGGAATCACTCGTCTGCAAACGGAACAGCTGCTCCACGTTCCGCAGGAGAGTGAACACTTCATCGGATGGCCAGTATAATGCACCCCTTTTAAATTCTTTTAACTCTAGTAAAAGAGCTCTCTCATTTGTGGTGTTGGTAACTTTTTCAACCAGTGCACACTGGCATTCCCCACAGAGTGAGAAACCGATGACCCTCTTCACTATGTATCCTGTCAGGTGGTAGAGGACACAGGACTCGGTCTTTGTCAAGTCAGGTGGTGATGGGTCTAACAGCTGCTCCACTCTCACAACCTCAGAAGCACTGCAGCTGCTGTTCTGGGTGTCCAGGAAGTCTGCCAAGTTGTCTGAGGCATCATCCAGGTAACTGCCAGTATGTGTGGTCGAGAGGAACTGCCCCACAGTGACAGCCCTTAGTGCATAGTGGAACTCCACAGGGGTCGGGACAGAGTTCCTCTGACGTATGCAAGAAAAAGTATTTTCTAGGCAGTCCTGAGTGAACCGGCTTGTAAGAACAAATTTGTGCCCTTCTCTCAACAGATCTTGCTGGACCTCCAGTATTGTTGTTGTGGCCATCACCAGTCCTGTCTGGACAGGTTTCCAGCTGCCCTGGGTGCCGATTTTCAGGCTCTGAAAAAGATGGATCGAGTCGCGGAGGAAGCTGATGGCCTTTTCATACTCTTCCATCTTGAAATGACTGAGGGCAGTAACAACATTGCGGGACAACATGAGGTCAAACCAGTGGTCCATCTTCTCTAAAAACCATGATGTTGTGAGGTAGGACTCTGGTCTGCACTCCTCCTCCACCATGTACCTCAGGGCGGCACTTGTTGATTTGCTGAAAACGTGCATTGCTGAACTCACCTTCATCTTTTCGAAATGGCTAGGCTCCAGGACACCTCTGGACAGATTGGGTGCCAGCTTAAGTGCCATGCCCTCTTGGAAGGACACCAGATCCTTTAAAGGGGGGGTGAAATGCTCATTTTCACTCAATCTCCTGTTAATCTTGAGTACCTATAGAGTAGTATTGCATCCTTCATATCTCCAAAAAGTCTTTAGTTTTATTATATTTATAAAAGAAAGATAGGCTGTACCGAGTCTTTCCGGAAAAAAACGAGCGGCTGGAGGCGTGCCGTGTGGGCGAAGCTAAAGCTGTGCTAACGCGCCGATAGCTAACAACACACAGAGACATTTGTTCAACAGTTTTACTCACCGTCCGGTTCCAACGCACGACCGCGAACCTTTATCATTGCGACTGCTCGATCCTTAAGCATTAGACGATCTGCAAATCCGTCGATCTGGGCTTTGTTTATAAAACAATCATCGTCGAAATGCAGGGAACAAACAGTCTTACACAACTCCGTTTATGCTCAGGAAAACAAACTCCATCCACGGGTCCCTTAACAGGTTCTTTGGGAATCTGTGCCGGGTTGTCTTGCCCTGGCAACCAAAAACACACTTCTTTGGCTACATTGACTTCCAAAAGCCGAGCAGGGCGCTTTGATGGTGAACTGCTTTCACTCTCTTGCTCGGGTCTACGAGTGTGCGCGTGCGCCCGCGATCTTACCGGAGAAGTGCCCTTAGAACCCATATAAGGAAATTCCGCACCATCTTACGTAACATAGACCCATACTCGAAAAAAACTTTCCGAAACTTGTGACAAACCGGAAGGAGTATTTTTGGAACAAAAATACTCCTTCAAACGTACAACTTAGTTTTTGAAACTTTGTCCATGTTTAGCATGGGAATCCAACTCTTTAACAGTGTAAAAAACTCAGTATGCATGAAATAGCATTTCACCCCCCCTTTAAAGCAGCACTCAGTAGCTTCGGGATTTCTTCGCTGTATTCTCGCTTTTTGCTCGCACGTTTCTCTCTAGAGCTCCCCCCCACAGCTTCGGAATAGATATTTGACAATACTGTTGTGAAAAACTCGTTGGTGATTCTCAGACACCAGAGGCTAGTAGATCAACGACATCAAAGCAGATGGGACATTCTTTAAAACGTCTTCTTCATTCGGGTTCGGACAGCGTGAGGGAGCACAATAATGACAGCATTTTAGCAGATTTCTTTTGGCCGTTAAGCAATTGTTTACATCGCGAGACCTGATATCACGCGAGACTTCCCGGCTCAAAGTTGCAAGTGCGCATTTTCCGCTCACGGGCACCAGGGGGGTGCGAAACGACCACCATTCAACCCGAAATAAGTAATATAACCATTCCAATGACTCTGAAGCTGTTCAGTTAAGGTAAAAAAAAGTTACTTAGTTCACCTTTAAGGGGGCAACAGAGACCTCATTGGAGGCCAGCTGCTCCTTTTCCACCACATCCTG
The DNA here is from genome assembly GCA_022829085.1 of Abramis brama. Taxonomy (NCBI): domain Eukaryota; kingdom Metazoa; phylum Chordata; class Actinopteri; order Cypriniformes; family Leuciscidae; genus Abramis; species Abramis brama. The sequence goes on along the minus strand of CM040769.1, from coordinate 39,626,526 downwards.
TGGTATGGTGATGATGTGACCACGGATAATGGCACTCTTCAAGTTCTTGATGAGGTGAGGAACATCAGGCATGAAATGGAGGCACTGGTTTGGCTCAACAGGATGCTGGATCCATGGCTTGTCACAGGTCACCCCAAAGGACTTCCACATTGCTCTATTGGGGCTCCCCATGCCTGTGGTGATGTTGAGCACATGAAGCCCTACAGACGCTGCTGCTTCAACAATGCTGACTATGATGGGCTGGTAACCCAGATAGCAATGAGTCGGCGGACCGCCGGCGGCGCTCCGGCGGCAGTAGAAGCATCAGAATGGCGTAATCGCAAACACGTTTGACGGTGCACCGCCGGCGGCAGCCGCTTTGGGCCAACCGCCGTCCCGCCGCCGTTATATCAAAGGCGGCCCTTCCGCGGCCCGTCGGAGGCAAACGCTTTTTTCGAGCGATCGGTCGCCGCATATATATATATATATATATATATATATATATATATATATATCTATCATGCAGTTTATCAAGAATAATGATTGATCAAACCAGACAAATTTCCATTTGACGTTTTAATTCCACATTTCAAAGTACAGTAACTGTCATTGAAACATGTCTGATCACTGAAATATAAATAACAGAAAAAAAGAGAAAAATATATATATACACACACACAAAAGAACATGCAGGTTTCCAATTAAATTGTTTAAAAAAAAACAGCCTTAGCTTACAAGCAAATTATAACACTTACAATAATTGTTAATAATATAAAGAGGTCAGCTCTGGGATGAAAAGAATTACCAGTAAACATAAGTAATGAGTATATCTGGTACCAAAGAATGTGCAGGACACCAAATAAATTCAGGTATAACATCACATTTACAAGCCATTTCTAACAATAAGATAAGTGGTAATAATTTAGAATAAAGCTCTGGAGTAGAATAGACCATTATAATGGCATTGCTGACCTGGGGTACAAGATTTCACTGTGCTGCAATAAGTTCTAAGTCTCTTGTATCTGTGATAAACATCTTCACATATATATAAAAAATACTGAGGTAAAAACAGTAGTAGAACAGAAATAACTGCAATGCTGAACTGTGGCACATGGATTTACAAGCTATATTTAACAATATAATAAGAGTTAAGCACTATGATAATATCCACAGTGAACAGTGTGGATTGGGTGAGTGCAGTCTGACACTTCTGGCTTCTTTAGGGGTCTTGATGTTACTGACTGCAGGATAAAGAAAGGGTTCCAGTTGTCAGTGATGCTGGGGTGTCAGTAGTCAGCCTAGGTTTAAGGGGTCGGCTGTGGGTCCCTCTCAGCTGTGCGGCGCCTTTTTCCGCCTTCACGGTCAGATGCTCCTTTCAGGTAACGCGTAACTTTAACCTGGACGGCTTCATCAGTGGCATCCTGGGTTGCCGGGTTCTTCCGGATGGCTCCTGTAGAAAATACAGATCTGTCATTCCATTTGAATGGCATAATGCCATACACATCTACTAAACATTTTTTTTTTTTACATCCAACTTACTTTGAACAATGGTCTTCAGGAACATGTCTCTAAAACATGCTTTATCCCCAACTCCAGTCCAGGTTGTATTGATGGAAAGGTGATTAGAGAAGATACTTTGAAGCATCCGCCAGACGGTTGTCTTTAGGTCCCTCCCACATTTGATTGCTAAAAACCGAAGCTGAAAATCCAAAAAAAGTGTTACAAATTACATTTCTCTGAAGCTTATCATACATAAATATAAAATGTGACAGGCTGTGGATTCAGACTGTAGAATATGCAGTGTACAATCTTAATTCTACTTTTTTATTACCCTATGGAGTTATAAACGAAATCAGCACACTTACAAATCGTTCCTGCAGCTCTTTATCCTGCCTCAAACTGTTGTCAAGCAACGCCAAATCTTCCTGGGAGTCTAGGGGGGAGTAACAGATCCCCTGGCAGGGATAACTCTCCAACAGACACATTGGCACTGAAATGTTGCAGCATAGTGTCCATTTTGTTGTCCATGCTACGCACAACATCGCCAAACTCTCCAAGACATCGCAGCATTAAGGTCTGATCTGCACCTACAGGGATTAAATAAAATAATAGTCAGTCCTGGTCCCTCAACTACTAAACTATGACATTTATATCTAGGTCTACTACATGTATAGGTGGCCCCAGTGGGAATTAAACCAACAACCACAGGTGTTGTTTGCAAGTTGTACCTGATTGCCCAGTGCGAGCAAACGTCTTCAACATTGTCACAACTTGCTTCACCTGCTCTTGAAGTGAGCCGCTGTCATCCGAAGCTACAAAATGAAAGGCATATGGTAATTTTGGACATACATCACGTACTCTTTCCTAAGTTTGACTTTTTTGTGCATGTTCTTACCTGCTCGTGCAGTGCTTTCCCTCAGAGCTTGGTTCTCCTCCCTCAGAGCTTGGTTCTCCTCCCTAAGGGCTTGGTTCTCCTCCCTAAGGGCTTGGTTCTCCTCCCTAAGGGCTTGGTTCTCATCCATCACGGCTTGTTTTTCATTCTGGAGTCTCTGGAAATCTACATTAAAAAACAAAACAAAAAACACCTAAAGGCACTATTTTCAATACTTTTAAAACACTGGACACTAAGACATAGGCCTAGAATATACCTTCATAGCTGAAAACTTCATGCTGTACACGAGATGCCAGGGGAGTCCAAGGGCCAATTACGGAGCGATGACTTTCTCCTATTGATAATCATTGACGTAAAAATATGTTTGAAGTTAGTGCATACATTTAATGAATTGGACTTAAAATGGAACACTTAGTTTAGCGCAACATATTACATACCTCCAGCGTTTTCACCCATATGCTGCCAGGGTAAATTTGCTGCTGGGGGTGTAAAGCTTAGTACTTGACGAGCTGGAAGAGCAAACATAACAGCTTTAATTTCAGTGCAGAGTATTGCATATTCAGTAATGAAACTATAATTGAACTGTACAATGCTAATGGAATGTACAACACACCTCGACACCTTTCATCCAGAAACTGCTGCGGCGAGTAACCAGTCAAGTGTCCTAATGAAAAACAGATTATGATTAAAGGATTCCTTATCTTAAATAGAAGCAATAGTTTCCAAGACAAAAAAACGTCACAAATAACATCACTTACTTGTACTCAAACTCTTGGCTCTGTGAAGTGGAGTCTGGATTTCTGGGGAGAAACCTGGTTCTGAGAAAGAGGAAACAGAAATTTGAAAATCTAACAAAGGGTATAGTTTAGTGGCAGGATCTGTTTGAGGAAAGGTCATCCTGTTCTCGTAGTGGACCCCCTTTTGAACACACTTGTCACACCCATAATATCCACGGTGACCTTTCACATTTCGAACAAGTGCACGAGCAGGGGCGTCACAGATAAATGTTGATATTTTGAAAGGAAGTGCTCTCCTTTCAAACAGAACTCCTTCCGCTTCAAGTTGCTGTGCCTCTTCTACAAAAGGATTCAAAAAGTGAAGGCTGCTTGGCTTCTTCTTCCCATAATAGAGACCAATGACAAATGGAACTTTGTTTTGTTGGACATTACCCACGTATTGCTCAATTAAACCAAGAACTGGCCAGAACTGGGCATTTGAGCTTTTGAAAAGTGGAAGTCCATCAACATTAACTAGCATTGAAACTGACGTCAACTTCTGCAATTCAGGAGACACTAAAAACTGCAATAGTATTCCACTTTCAATGCCAGAGTGATGGTATACACCACCTGAGAGTTCTGTTGTTTTAACACAAGTCACTGTTTTCAGAAGGGTTCTTGGATCTTTAGGAAGGGTTGGATGATCCTTGGACAAAATGGTTAAAAGCTTACCCAGTGCCACATGGGGGATCATGTTGTCAATAGCCCACCCTGCCAATTGTGTCCTTAGGCAATCCTCTTCCTCTTCACTATCTTCTGTGCTTGAGGAAAACATTTCACCAGGTTCATACACCTCATCAACAGTTATTTCCTGTGCTTCAGGGGTTACAGTTTGTCCATGGCTTGTTGTAGCCATTCCATGTTGATGTTCATTAACAGGAGGATTTACTTGGTCAAAGTCAGGAATAACAGCAAGTAGAGCATCGTTTGCAGCTGCAATTTCCTGTTTGTCCCTCTCAACTCCTTTCAATATTCGTCTCCTTTTGGCCCAGTAACTAGACATTGTAACTAACAATGCATTTACCTTTAAAGCCAAAACGATTGTCCAACAGTAGGTCTCTTGTGTGAAGTTAACCAGTTATGCGCCGGTCAAGGTATCTGCAAGAAAATGAGAACAAAACCACAATGTTAACGTTAGGAATATACAGTAGCTATGCTGTAGAAAAAAAAATAAAAATAAAAAAAAAGATCAGCCAAACGTGGAACAGTGAAATTGTTAAAAAATAAAATGTACTCATTCAGTGTAGTGATTCAACTTAACAGCACTGTCCTCAAACATAAAAAGTACAGCACTTCAGATAAATATAACTCATCATAATCCCCTTAAATCCTAGAAGTACAGTAGCAACACAGCACGTGCTAGCTAACACTTGCTAGCCACTGTAGCTACATTGTGAACTGAACTAGCAGCATACTTTGATCTGACAAACAAAATAATTTAAAGGGACACTTCACCCATTTGCATTAAGCTTTGCCTTGTTAGAAACCCAGTCATACTATTGAATGGTCATGCAACATTTTTTCATTTTCCCCCGAGACGAGAGAAATCTGTATTTACCTCTTTACACTTCCTCCTACAATGACGCAAAAATCGTCATTTTGCGTCATTGTAGGAGGAAGTGTAAGAGGGGGGGATTTCTGTTAAGACTACAAGCACAAGATCCACCCTTTCAAACCCGCCCATAGGGGGTTGGACCTAATGCGCTAACAGACCTATCACAGATCAGTGCGAGTGCGTTTGATTTCAACGGCAGAAACCTGCAGAAAACAGGGACGAAGAAAGCTGAGTAGTAGGGGTTACCATACTCTATTTCCCGGACATGTCCGGCCGTCGAGATCGACAAAAATGTCCGGGATTCAGCTTTTGCTTTCTGCGGTCGCCATCCATGTTTACATGCTCACTTTTTTGTTTCAATCTAACTGAATTCACCCCGATTGGTGAATCTGAATGTAATGTTTACATGAATGCTAAACAAGTGATCGGTTGATTTGCGTTTTAACATTGCTAAGAAAATACCCGCACCTCCGTGAGAGATAGCCCATGAGACCGGTGCATCTCACAGGCTCATCAGTAATCACAGTAATACAGGGAGCAGGACGAGGCTAGCGCCGCGGGAGAAAGACGCGGCCGGTGGCGTGATCGGTTGATGTGTGTTTTACCATTGCTAAGAAAATACCTGCTCCTCCGTGCGAGATACGAGAACAGTGCCTCACAGGTGTCGGTCGTCAGTAATCACGCCACCAGCCTCTCGCCGTTCTCCCGCGCCCCTCAGCCTCGTCCTGCTCGCCACAGTAAACATGATGAATGGCGACTGTAGAACGCAAAAGCCGAATCCCGGACATTTTGGGCAAACTCGTCACGGAGACTCACTCGTAGCCTAGCCTTGCCTTGATGTTTTTGTTTTCAACTGCGCAGCGCTGTCTTACCGGTAGGCGTGGCTTGGGAGTGGCCTTGTAGGGCAGCGAAGCAAGTGCATTCTGGGAGTTGTTGTCTTTCATCCACATAAGCCAAAAATACATTTTCTGGCTTTTCTCAGTCTAGAAAGCTCCAAATTCAAAAATAATTTCACATTTCTTCTACATAAATGACCCACTTTCAATACACATTCATGTCTCCACGGGTGAAATGACCCTTTAAACAACCTATACCAGGGCTGCCAACTCTCACGCATTGAGCATGAGACTCACGCAATTTACACTTTTCACACGCTCTCACGCCACACATCCATTTTCTCACGCACAGAAAAATTGCGGAGCAAAGGGGTACTTTTAATATTAAACTAATTCTCAGCTCTTAGATTCCGTCAATTTTATTACGAAATTCAGACAAAAATACGTTTGGCGCTTGTAAATGTGACGTGACAGATCGCTGAGCGCCTCAGTTCAAGTGCACGTGAACCGATCATCTGTTACTTTTTTATTTAAAGATGCAGTACAACTTACCGAAAGTATACATAATATCGACCAATTGGTGTTTTTCAACCACGGAAAGAGGTCAATAATAACAGCAGGTGAACAATTATGTCACATAACGTTACATTTACCTCAGGAAAGCCATTTAATGACCATAGCATGTTAATTGAAAAAATAGCTAGAGATATTTTGCTGAGCACTATATTACATATTTATTATATATTTACTTATGTCATTAAATAATTGTTATTATAACCAAAACTGCATTATATTTAATTGAATTTGTTATTTTTAACCTTTAATAATACTAGCAGATTGGGCCCTCTATGTTTACAGCATTAGGTGAGATTATTTTTTTTAAATAAAAATTAAAATAAACATGTATCCAAATTAGTCAATATTGAATCAAAATCGGAATCAAATCACAAGAATGGAATTGAAATCTTGAAATTTTTGTCAAGCAATAATAAAAACTGTATCCTACCAGTCATTGTACAAACATTGTAACATGTTGTCACTAAACTTCATAAAATTCTATTTAGTTACCAAATGTTTTGACAATCACAATTACACTTATTGTGATGCAATATTTGTTTTTACATCCCCCCCCAAAAAAAAATCTCACTCCAAGCTAAACTCAAAAGTTGGCAGCCCTGCTATACTATTGCTTTGTTAGAAAACACCAAATTTAAGTTATACTTAAGTCTTTCTAGATGTAAAGCTTTGGCTACCTACTGTAGCTAGTTACATTTCTACATGTAACGTAACTAGCAACATTGCTTAACCTCAGTGTGTAAGTTACTGTAACAAAGGCAAAACAGCATGTGTTAGCTAACAATTGCTAGCCACTCTAGCTACTGGACTAGCAGCTACTTGTTCAGACAAACAAAATCATTTAAACAACCTATATACAACGTTAGTTTTGTAAGAAAACACCATAAGTTAAACTAAGTCTTTCTAGATGTAAAGCTTTGGCTACGTACTGAAGCTAGACACATTTCAACATGCTTGAACAGTGTAAAAAAGGCGAAACAGCATGTGTTAGCTAACACTCTGAACTTGACTAGCAGCGTGCATGTCGGAACAAACAAATGAAAACAACCTAACGTTACTGGTATCATCATTCGGTTTAGTTAGAAAACAACACAAGTTATCAGTCTTGTCGTAGATTTTGCTACCTACTGCTGGAACCACATTACCACATGGGCGGCGGCATAATTGTCCATACAAGTAACTGTTTACGTAGTTAATTCGACTGACCAAAACTAACTTAAAACACATACGTACTCACACTCGTATAAACATACGTATCTTAGAAGAAAAGAAAAACTCAACGCCTGGAAGAAACAAAGTAGCTATTACAGAAAGTTAATTGTAACATGGCGGCAACTTTGTAAACAAGGCTAACTTACTTTAGCCTTACTTTAGCTTGACTAGTAAGGCAAGAACAAAGATGACTACAGATTTTACAAAGATAAACTAAAAACAATGTAAACATAATATTGCGTTACACAAAAAGGAAACATGTACTTACTTAAACGATGGTAGTCCACAAAACGCGCGATTGAGCGGCGAACTGATGCGACTGTGTGCTCTAGTTATGTTGTTTGGGGAGGGGCCAGGAGCTCAGTGGCTCCAGTGCGTCATCGAGCCACCGTTTTAGCCCCGCCCAAAAAAATCCTGAACACAGCAATGGTGAAAAACTATACATTTCTAACATTTATAATGTTTAGATTTTTTTTTTTAAGACACTGTCTTAAACATTTGTACAGGTCGCAATTGCAAATTAATCCCTTATACATGTAAAAAGGCACAAAAAAAAGGAGGTTGGAAACAAAATGAAAGACATAAAACGACATTTCCTGGAATGGCAGAAAGACAAAATATTTCTAAATATTTCATAAATCTGCCAGTGCAGCTGTGAAACCAGAGGAGATTTTAGATTTTAGTTTATCCTTCTGATCAGGTCAAAACAGAGATTTTCCTGTTTATGATAGGCTATTACCATGGTTGCAAATTAATAAAAAATTATAAAGTATAGACCTACCCAAGATTTTGGCCATGTTGCAGATGTCTTTCACTGTTCACTGATTTAGCCAGGCATTAGTGAAAAGTCTAACTTCATCAATATATTCAGCTAAATTGTTCATACCATGAATGAATTATCTATTTTAAAACCTAATCAGAATCAGAAAGATATTTATTGCCAAGTAAGTTTTACAAAAGGAATTATTTTTGGTTTATGCATGTCTCAATTGTGCATAAATCAAAGAAATGTAAACAATTTTCACCTAAGTGCATAAAATAATTCTATATATTTTACATATAGAGTATTAGGCTACTCTATCGCTTCAGAGTTTCAAAGTACAGATCTGGGGCCTCATGTATAAAACTTTGCGTAGATTTCATCCTTAAAGTGTGCGTACGCACATAAGGCAGAATTTGTACGCCAGAACCTGCGCAGAATTCACTTTATAAATCCCAGTCAGCGGAAGATTGTGCGCACATGCGTCTCCACCCTGAAATAACCATATATGGAGCTTACAACGCCTAGTTTTACTATGCATATCCTCATCTGCATATCATTTGCATATGATTATTCATTCACGTGATAACGTTTAACGGTACAAGACACATTACATTAATAAAAATCATGTATTTGCCTATCCTTGTCTTGTTTTTGAATACATAAATCAAATAGTGTAAAATACATTTAATCTTTTCCACTGGCCGAATAGTATTTTTAATTGATTTATATTTTTAATGGAAACAGAGGCCTTGGGCATTATTTGCACGAAACTATTTTCTCAGACAATCTGGTATATCATGATAAGCAATTATCTCTGTGGTTAAAACATTTAAACACAGCACGTTACAGGAAACGTGTTCAAAAACATCGCATCCACAACAAATATTTCTATTGATTGAATTTGAATATAAAAAATGTTGTAACTTCTCAGTAATGATTTCATGTTTAAGTGTTCTCCATTAATTTGAATGGCATATTTAATCTAAATGTTTGTATCATAAGTAAAACATAGTTTATATCAGAAGTATTTTATTTATTTAAACTGTTATTTGCATCAGTTTCACTAAACGGCCCAACGCGCTCGCTGGAGCGGACATTTAAGAAGGGATGGATATTTGCTTCAAGTGACAGGTTGGTGAGCGAAATTATATTTGTATTATCTTGTATAGATTTTCTGTCTAAAAGTGATCTTCTGCAAGACACCAGTGCAGAGCTATAATGAAATAGAGTCCAAATTTTATTAAAATCAATGAATCCATCAAACTCCATCATAATCATATCATAATGATAATTCAGGTTGATGCAATTTGATTTATTGGGTGATGTAATAGGATAATTCAGAAGTTTTTCATTTTAAATAGTTATTGCTATTTGGGCCAGTTGGTGTCGCCAAAACACATACTCCTCTAAAAGAGTGCGTACGCACGGTCAAGAGCATCCTTACGGTGCGCTCTTATCTACGCCTAGTTTATTTTTTATAAATCCCGATATGTGCGTGGAAAAATGCGTACGCATATTTCTATGCCCTTTTTGTGCGTACGCAACGTTTATACATCAGGCCCCTGGCCTTTAAAAACGCGCGTTTTCTCCCGCGGCATTCGGCAATTCGTCTCGTAGAGTCTCGCAGAATTCTGCAAGTGCTTCGGGGGGGCCTACTTAAAAAAATCCCTCAATGTGTTTCGCTTCACAGAATATCCACCAGGTGGCGCATAAAAAACAACTTTACATTAGATTTTTTATTTTACTTCACATTACGTCATGATTGTGAGAAAACATCCACAATAAAATATAAATTATAAATAGTAATAGACACAAATATTTACAGTAGGCTACTGTATTATACAGACATTTGAAAATATTTGTAAATGCAAAAGGTTCATTAAGACAAGAAGGGGTATTGGACAACATTTACGAATTTTTATATGCTTTGTCATTGCTGTGGTTTCCAGGAGATGAGTGCATGCAGAATATTTAACATTGCTTTTATTAAAACAGCAAAGTGACGTTCTTGCCAGCGCATAACTTTTTTGTACAACTATTAAGATGATTGTGCATGCAATGCGCATTTATACTAAGCGCAACAGAGAATTTAGTGTGAGCATACTGCACGTGGCTCTGCCTGTAAAAACCCAGCAGTATTTTTTTTATATATATACACAAAATCATCCTAACATAATGCAAGGCTTAAATAATGCGACTTACCCAGATTCTTAATTCGTGCAGATATTTCTTGTGTGATTGTTCTTGGGCAGATATTTCTTGTGAGGTAATGTCGCAGCACAACGCGTAGCATACGTTGGGCGCATCTGATTTGCCATTAAATTATTAATAAATATTTTAATTAAACTGTCTTAATGCATTAAGCATAAAGATTTTTCCACGTTAGTCTCAGAATGTCCGGGGTTGGCTTGAGGTCTTGCCGACAGTTTGTAAATATTCTAAATATTCATATTCACAAAATCCATATAAAGGGTGATCAACAGTTATGACTTCTAAAATAAAATAAAAATGACCAGATAAGAGGTATCTGATTGACAGTTTGACAGATGTTGTTTTAAAAAAATAATTACAACATTATGGGGAAGTGGTATTAAATATTCGGTAACACATAGCCTAATACAATTATTTTAATTATGCATTTTGTTCAGTTTTGCTTTTACAAAATGTTCCCTGTTTTTTATAATTAATTTAACCTGAGAAGTGCGTTATATCGCTTTTGGATCATTCTTTGTGTTGTCGAATTTTGACACAGTTTCATTACTTGTTCATAATAATTTGATTCATAATTATGTCATTTTTTTCTAAAAGTAAAAAAACTAAAAGTTTTTCTAAAAGCAATATTCTAAAGAGATACAAAGACAGTGTACGTGTACCCACCAGATTTCGTCATGAGTCATTTTGTACCCACTACTTTTAACTTCCGTTGACCGTTTTCAGTGGTTATGAGGAGCAATATGAGAGAAAATTTTTGTAATCATTGTCTGACACACAAAAAAATATATATATAATATTAATTTTATTTTAGTTTTCGTGTTCCATTTATGAGGGAAAAAACAACGTGTCAGTTTACGGTTATGGACGTGAGCGCTCTAAAAGCGGCACTAAAAGACTGCTTTAAAACTTTCACAGAGACCTCAAACAGAACAGCTGCCTTTCTTTAAATTGAATTTCGTTTTGTATTAATTATGTCTTAATTTTAAAGGTCCCATTCCATGGATTATTTTTATTATTTTATAATGTTTCCTGGGGTGCCCTTATAATGTTAGTATGTTTTTTAGATCAAAAATTGTTATAATTTAGAAATAAAAGGCATATTTCCTAGCCTGATTTCATTGCCTGGTTTGAACACTCTGTTTGAAGGGGCGTGTCTGCTGTGAGACTTCATTGTAAACGCCCTCTGCTGTGATTGGCTGACATGCTTGCATATGAAATATCTGGCATTACATGTGGAACTATCTGGAAAACTTTTACTATTACAGCTATCATACGTTTTTACTATTACAGCTATCTGGATTAACGAATCGTGAGAAGTTTTTTTAAGTATTTACCATCACATAAAAGGTCGCAGTTATGAGCATTGAGCAGATGACAGTCTGTTGATCGCGTGAAAAAAGATCTTATCATTGCAACGCAGTTTCTGCACTCTCTAATGATTTCACCAATGCAAACATGAGGCATATAAATACAGTAAGAGCTTCGTTGTGCAGTGTAACAGCGTCATTGATTTCATAACGAGTTTTGGCAAGTGTCCAGATAAACTCGCGCTGTGTCACCGATTGGAAAGGGATTCTTTGATCGCTTTCTGTATATTAATCACAGTTTAATTAAGATTATTTTCATCCTACTAAGAGAAACGAACGATGTGAAGAGTGATCGCTACTTCCATTTTAAATCACTACTTACCGCTTGCTGGAATATAGTTGAAATTGCGCCCTTCGTCAGTATGAAACGCTGAGAGAAGTCTGCTTGATATTATCCCAGGTTAGAAAAACAGTCCGTGGTGAAATGGACAGAGCAAACTAACAACTTCGAATTAAACTTTTGCGGAATCCAATTATAGATAAACATCAACCACGTCTGTTGACATTTCGCCATCAATACGCCTGTGTTCCTGTGGGCGGAGCTTAGTCTAAACACGGTTCTGGTGATGTCACTAAAGCAGGATGTAGAGGGGTGTAGTCCAATCGAGCCGTTTTTTGTAGTCAACTTCTGTTAAATAAAATATCTTGCTTGGCATTGAACTTTGAGCTTTATAATTTTACAGATATTATTTATACTCTAACAACAACATTACACACTAACTAAAGTTTGAAACATGGGATCACATAGAACGGGACCTTTAATCAATGTTTCGTGAACCAATTGCCTGGATTTAAGAAGTAAATATAGCAGACAATCACGACATTGGAGGCCCCGGCGATATCTCATAAATGAACCGAAACTCAGCGTGTAATGAACATTCACATTTACAGTGTATTATTTAGACACATTTACCCAGCAAACACAGAACGTTCCCCTAACGTTCCCGTTTGGTTCCCATTTGGTTATTTTTTTGGGAACCAAACAAGAACGTTCTGGGAACGTTCCCTGTAGGTTATTTTTAGGATCTATGTTTATAACATTAAGGGAACGTTCCCAGAACGTTCCCTGTAGGTTATTTTTAGGTTTAAATTTATAACCTAAAGAGAACGTTCTGGGAACGTTCCCTGTAGGTTATTTTTAGGATCTATTTTTATAACTTTAAGGGAACGTTCTGGGAACATTCCCTGTAGGTTATTTTTAGGATCTATTTTTATAACTTTAAGGGAACGTTCCCAGAACGTTCCCTGTAGGTTATTTTTTAGGTTTAATTTTTATAACTTTTTATAAACTCCAAATCCGAGGCCATATGGTCCTCAGTCGGAAAAGGGTGGTTTGCCCAATTCAGGTTGGTGGAGAGTCCTTGCCTCAAGTGGAGGAGTTTAAGTATCTTGGGGTCTTGTTCGCGAGTGATTGAAGGATGGAACGGTAGATTGATAGACGGATCGGTGCAGCTTCTGCAGTAATGCGGTCGATGTACCGGTCTGTCGTGGTGAAGAAAGAGCTAGCCGTAAGGTCATGTCGATTTACCGGTCAATCTACGTTCCTACTCTCACCTATGGTCATGAGCTTTGGGGTCATGACCGAAAGGATAAGATCCCGGATACAGGCGGCCGAAATGAGCTTTCTCCGCAGGGTGGCTGGGCGATCCCTTAGAGAGAGGGTGAGAAGCTCAGTCACTCGGGAGGAACTCGGAGTAGAGCCGCTGCTCCTCCACATCGAGAGAGGTCAGCTAAGGTGGCTCGGGCATCTGTTCCGGATGCATTCTGGACGCCTTCCCGGGAAGGTCTTCCGGGCACGTCCAACCAAGTTTTATAACTTTAAGGGAACGTTCCCAGAACGTTCCCTGTAGGTTATTTTTAGGTTCTATTTTTTTTAAAACAATTGAATGGTTTGCAATGTTTTGTGCTTTAACACCATTTATCAAATGCTTAATTACATGACCATTATCAGGCAGTAGATAACGCCTAAGTAATCAATAACTTTGCTCATTGGTAGGCAGTCTTTTTTAGTTAATTATAAATTATATATTTGTGCAGCCTGTTCTCTTATTTTATTTACTTTTGAAAACAAGAACTACAATTAAACAGATTATTGCAATCACTTTCAAAACCTTTTTTTTTCTTTAGCAGATGTTAAAATTAAGTTATATTACATTTGACATTGACATAAAATATAGTTTTTAGTTTATTTTTTTTAAATAGTGTATCAGACATAAATGATGGTCATTCACAATGTTTTAGTGTTGCTTTACCATTTTCCTTGAAGGATCCCCCAACATTGCGATCAACATTGTCTTAGCAAATAACCAGTCATTTTAAGAGTTGATTCAGAGGCCTGTACCATGAAGCCGGTTTAGCTGGCTACTTTTAGTTTGCGATCTCTAATTCAAAACATAACCTGCCCCGGAGAAGGTATGGCAATGAACACAGCTAGCCAAGCCACTTTCATGGTACAGGATTCATGGTACATGTCACTTTCATGGCACATGTCTGACAAAACCAGTCACTTTGTTCATCATAGCAGGCCCCTGCTCTGTTACCACTTTTATTTTCAAACAGAATTTACAAACATATGTTAAAAACATATCACCTCACAAAGGTGTATCCTCATGCATATAATCACAATGTCCTTAATATTTATTTGCAGTTACTTCTTGACAATTTGACAGTTTTGAATCCATCACATGAGTACTGTAACATAAGTGGAATCAATTGTAAGACTACATAAACATATTATATAAACGTCTTTCTAGAATGAAATTATATCGAATACTTTTTTGCAACATTTCTCTACGATTTTTTATTTTTTTCAGAAGATGCCCACAAGCATGATGATCAAGACTTGCAGTTGAAGGCAGTTATAACGCGTGTTCTCTTAACACAACAGTGATGCTATTAGGACAGATTTAGGTTGTAATGAAGTTTTAAAATAAAAAAAGATAGCACTTTACTATTAGACAGACAATAAATACACAAAAATGAGGCTGTAGGCTACATGAAATTAAAGAACTATTAAAATGTGTGCTACTTAAATTACATTTAATTTCTGTTCTTGTCGTGGAATACAATTTTGGTAGAAGAATGGAAGAAATCAATGCCTTGTTCAGTTAAAAACAGATCTGGATACTCCAACTGTTTGGTTGTCAGTTTACAGAGAATCTGCTGTGTAACAGGTCTCCTTTGCAGGAACAGTTGAAAAAAAGATGAAAGCCACAGTCGGGTTGGTTGGCTTGCCATCATTACTTGCAGTTTGTACATCCTCTCCTCATACACCACAGAAGAGTTGTTCAGCATCACTGAACTGAAGTTTAAAACCTTACCTACACAAAAGATCATAAAGGAATTGCATTAACCTATCAGTGTAAATTATAACAATAAAGACAAGCAAACACTGGGAACCATAACATCATGCTATATCATTCCAATTGACTCAAAGGGTTGGAGTGGTCACTTGTAAAGTCACCACTACTCCATCTTTCATATAAACATTCATATCTGATAAACTGATAAAAGGTATATATCTACTGTTTTATCCATAGGCCCATTAGTCTTTTGCTGGTATTAAACAAACAACTAAATCAAGTTAAATAAAATGAGACAATTCGGATGTTTATAGACATATTTGTGAATGTGTTGTAGCCTATACAAAGTGAAAATTAAGTGCATTTCCAACTCTGAACTCAGTCCCCAATAGACTTTATGCCCAGCTGCACTACTTCCTGAAATTCAGCCTGCTCTATTGTTTCCTGTCTGTCATTATTGGACAAACTGATTAATACAGGTGTGCCTGGCCTATGTAGTCACAGCAACACTAAACAGACACCTGATTTAATCAGTTTGTCTAATAATGACAGACAGGAAACAAAAGAGCAGGCTGAAGTTCAGGAAGTAGTGCAGCTGGGCTTAAAGCCCATTAAGCCCATTCGGTTATTAAATAAACAAATAGCAAAACGAGTTGTGCGGTGTCCCCACCACTTTTCAAAGCAAAGTTACGCCACTGCTCGTGACAGATCGTTGTAGACCATCAGTTACAGCTTCTCGTGAACCGATCATCTCTTCCTTCTAGTTCAATTATAGTGTCAAATAAACATGAATGAAGATAAGAACGAACGTTGTTATTTTTAACCGAGGAAAGATGTTAGTGCACTCCGTTTCTCAAGTTCAAATCCAGGCATGTTAAGCTACTAACTCTTCTGACAATGTTGTCGGGCAAAATGGCGGATGGCGAAATATAATTGGTCCGATCACCTGTCAATCATGCTCCCTGCAAAGGGTGAATTCACCATTTTGAGGGAAATACAAACGAGTAGTAGTTCACTAATGAGTTCGCCAACTAATTTTGTGTGAAATAAATTTCAAGCTCTGGTGGTAGCTAGCTTTGTAGAGTAGATGGATGATTTCTCTGATATGCGCTGTTCTGGATAAGTGGGAGTGGCTTGTGGAGCTGTGCAATGTGATGCATTGTGGGATTTGCAGTCTTTCATCCAAAAATGCAACCTAAAGTTACTTTGTCTTTTCTCGGTCAAGAAGGCACCAAGTTCAAAAAATATTTTACATTTCAACTACATAATATATAACCCACTTTCAATAAAGATTAATGTTCCCACGGGTGAAGTGCTTCTTTAATGGTTTTAGTTAAAATGACAGAAACCATTTTGAAAGATCAAAACCTTACTGGTCAGGGTTAACTAGTAGCAAAGATGCTTGGTTAACAACCCATATTTCCATGAAAACATTCTGTAAACACCACCTGCTCAGTGATGTAGATCACACTTCTTTGTCAGATATAATTTGTATCTGTTGTGCATACACTTGTGAACAAGCTTTTGTTGGACTGTTATGCAGAGATGTCACTGATTATGTACATACCCCAGTCAACTGTGCCACCCATTCACCTTCTACTCATCTGTGTCTTTCTTTCTTGACAACTTCCCTTGGTCTTTCAAAAACTGTTAAAGGTTTCCACATTTAGCAGATCACCAGCTGCAAAAATAATAAGTACAGATGAAATTAATAATAAAACTAAGCTAAACAAAAGGTCTATACAATAGTATACAATAGTAAACAATAGTACAATAGTAATACTACAATAGTAAACATATCTACACATAAAGGCATAAAATACAATTATTAACACTGAACAGGGTAAGATGCTTAGTGTCACAAACGGCTCTTATTTCAGCAGTGGTTAGTTCTCTCCGCAGTTGTAAAAAGTATTAAAAATGGGGTAGGGGGGAAAAGGAATAAAGCATGCATTCTTCAAATATCATCATAATTGTGTGTAGCTGAAACAATAGCAAATGTTCTCTTTCCCTAATTTTCTCTTACCGTTTCTCATTTCTACTCACACAGAATAAAAATGATGTTATACCATGGTCTGGGTGAATACTCGATTCTGATTGGCTGCAGGGTGGCCATTAAAAAGTGATAATGGACAGTGATAATGGACACCTAGTAAAAGAGTTCTATAACCATAGCAACAGGCAGTTAACACTGCCACTGTCCAGTCAAACTGTCAGGTGTAACCAGGGAGTTATTGTTTTGTATAAACTTTACATTTTCAATTGGTTTTTTTTGTTTTTTCGATTTTTGATTTTGTTTCGATTTTGTCCATGGTATAAGCAGGTTAATGCCTGACGAGGTGTCCATTGACAGGTTTTAATGGACTTCAGCGGAAGCAACCGTCCTCTGCTGAGCGTCGGTAAGTTCACGCCTCGCCGTCGTCCATTAAAACCTGACAATGGACACCTCGTCGGGCATTAACCCTCTTATGCTGGTAGACAAAGCTATAAATTTGCAAGTGCATGTCAGTAACAGTCATTAGAGTATTAGTAAACTGTCTGCTTAATATCTTCTAACACTTTTTTTTTTATGTGTCCACAACATACTACCTTTAATAAACTTTGCAAGTATATGTCAACTTATTCTACTAACCCTAAACCTACAGCATTTATTCTGAGAGTTAGAAGACATGTAGTTGCAAATTATTGAGAAGTAGTTGACATGTAGTTACAAAGTTAAATATAGTAAGTAGAAAGTCTAAAGTGGACCAGGTTACACGTTTCTAAAATAATTTATTATTAAGGGACACTGACAGGTGAAAGGTTACTGACCTTTGCTACTTCACTTTTGTTCAGTAAATTTTCAGTGAAGCCATTGAAGAGAATTATGGTTTCCCAATGCACATCGCACTAGAAAAGAAGATGGGTAAAACATGTATGATGTTTACAGACTTATACATTCAAATAATATAAACCATTTTTTCATGAACTAATCTTCAGGTAAAATGAAGGCAGATGCTTTAATTGCACAACAGGGCAGTTTTTGGGTGCCTTTGCACACTTTTAACATTATTGTTGATGTTATTAATGATGACTTTAAAGTGACATAATTCACTCAATGTCAGCAATAACTTTACCCAATTGACGGTTTATTTTAAATAAATGCACCACCAAAATGTACTGAACCAAACGCTTCATTCAACAAAAAACAATACATGTACACAATAAATATCAATAAACATATATGGATGCACCTGGTACTTGTCTGACATGTGTGATCTTATGGATTATTTCAAGCACAAAGAAACATTGAACAAAGTAAAGCGTAAACTACTCATGATTGTTATCATTTTGTAAATTATTTCTGTAATGTGTTTCTTAGTACACTGTTTACCTCAGTCTCAACCATCAACTCTACGTTCAGCGCGGCTAGTTGGCTCATCTTCATCCATTGCCTTAAAGGGATACTCTACCAAAAAATGAAAATTCTCTAATTATACTCACCCTCATGTTGTATCAAACCTGTATGCATTTCTTTCTTCTGCTGAACAGAAAGGAAGATATTTAGAAGAATGTCAATAACCAGACAGTTCACTTCCATGGTATAGCCTATATATTTTTATTTTTACTATGGAAGTCAATGGTATCTAAAACTGTCTGATTACTGAACTTCTTCTAATAATCTTCCTTTGTGTTCAGCAGAAGAAATAAATTCATACAGGTTTGAAACAACATGAGGGTGAGTATATGATGACAATTTTCATTTTTTGGTAGAGTATCCCTTTAATGCCTGCTCGCGTGCGTATCGCCACATAGGGTTGCTCAATTTCAATTATATTAACAATGTGGGACTCTCAAACCTGCAAGAAAAAGAAAAAAAATTATATGACTTATATTTTTGGTAACATTGCTTTGAATAAAGTATATTCAAACACAAACACCGCAGTTAGAAAACCCCAAATTTGTTTGACGTTTAATGCCAAGGTAAAGCGGTGTGTCATTATATTATGTGCATACACATACATTATATATATATGCACTATTGGATACATCTACTGATGCTATCTAACTCAGTCACTGACTGTAGTGCATGACTGTAGCTTTCAGCCAGGAGAAGATGTCATCAGGTGGGTCCAACTTTCACGGGGTGTTTCGACCCTGAACCACAACACCCTCCAGTTGGCGGGTCGGCAGTGGTGGCCAGTCACTGCCCATCTCCTCCTGGCCCCCAGCTCAACTCCTCCCTCCTACTCCAGAGCCAACAAGACGCTCTTTCTGCTGCCTCACCCAACCTACGGACAGCTGCCTTCCTCTCCCTTCCTGCCATACCCAGAGCTGTGAGTGTCTTCCACACAGACTGCGCCGGAAAACCCCTACACCCGACCTCAACCGGGAATAGCCAGGCCTGCCACCCTTTGGCCCTGCACTGCTCAACAAGGTCCTGATACTTGGTGGCTTTCCGCTCATAGGCCTCCTCGCACCCGTCTTCCCACGGGACCGTCAGTTCAATCAAGATTATCTTTCTTGCCTCCTCAGACCACAA
Source organism: Abramis brama (assembly GCA_022829085.1). Lineage (NCBI taxonomy): Eukaryota > Metazoa > Chordata > Actinopteri > Cypriniformes > Leuciscidae > Abramis > Abramis brama. The sequence goes on along the minus strand of CM040769.1, from coordinate 39,607,032 downwards.
GACCATGTCTGGCCTCAGCGGTGTTTGCACAACCTGGGGGAAGACTAATTTCTTTCCCAGGTCCACCCTCATCTCCCAGGATTGTGCTGCTTGCAAGAGGCTCTTTTTTGTCTTCTTGGGGGCTGGTGGTTTCTCCCCTTCTCTGATGAACTGAATGGATATCGCCGGCCTTCTACTGGTCTGGCGCTTTTTCTGCCTCTCCCGCTCCAAGATGTCAGCCAGTGCACTGAGAACCTTGTCATGGCGCCACCTGTATCTTCCTTGGCTAAGAGCTGTTTTGCATCCTGCCAGTATGTGCGCCATTGTTCCCCTCCCTCCGCATAGCCTACACAAAGGGTCCTCCCTCATTCCCCATCTGTGGAGGTTTGTTGGTGATGGAAGGGTGTCGTACACTGAACGGAGCAGGAAGGAGATGCGAAAGGGCTCCAGTCTCCAAATCTCAGGCCACGTGATCTTCCGCTTTGGCAGGTCCCACTTTGTCCAGGCACCTTGTACTCCAAGTTCGACGGCCCTAGACCTGCGCCTTTCTTCCTCCAGGTGTCGGACCTCGGCTTGAATCATGTCCCTCCTCTGCCTTGGGTCTGCTTTTCCCCACTGCTGGAAGTGGGTGGATCCGAGTCCTTGCCTCCCTACGCATGGGTTCCCGATGATGTCCTTCAGCTTCAATGCGCTTTCAGCTTGCGCCACTGATGTGTCAGCCGCCCATTTGCGTCCTGATCTCGTAGTGACGCCTGCTCTTCTGACTTTTTCGTCAGTGGAGTCTTGGTACATCATCACAACCCGGCACTTTGCCACCTTGAACTCTTCCACCACTGATGATACGGGTAGTTGTACCTGGCCAGACCTGGTATATAGCCCTACTGACGTGAAGCTTGGTGGGATTCCGAGCCACTTGCGAAGGTGTTTATTCACTCGCCTCTCGATTCCTTCCACTGCTGTCATAGATACTTCATAGATTGTCAGTAGCCACATGAGTCGTGGTAACAGGCCGTGCTGGAAGAGCCAGGCCTTGAACTTTCCTGGCAGTCCTGACCCCTCGATCTTACTCAGCCATGCATCTGCCTGTTTCTCTGTCCTGGAAACGTTGCATATGTCGGTCAGGGATGCGTCGTACCATTTCCCTAGGCACTTAATTGGGTTTTCTTCAATTGATGGTATCGTCTCCCCCTGTACTCGCAACTGGAACTTGCTGGTCACTTTCCCACTTCTGATCACCATACTTCTTGATTTCCTTGATTTGAACTTCATCCGAGCCCATGTTGCCATGTCATCAAGAGCCTTCAGGATCCATCTTGCCTGCACATGGGTTGAAGTTGTTATGGTAAGGTCATCCATAAAGCCTCTTATTGGAGGTTGGCGGGTGCCAGACTCCATTGATGGCCCTCTGGATTCCTTTCCTGCAGCTGTTATGAGCAGGTTCATTCCCATGACAAACAGGATGGGGGAGATGGTACAGCCTGTCACAATTCCCTTTTCAAGGTCCTGCCACTGGGTTGTGAAGTGGGCAGTTTTGAACCGTAATTGGAATCCTCCGAAGTAGCTGGTAATTATACCCCTGATGTGATGGGGGACATGGTAGTGTTCCATAGCCATGTTGATGAGGCCATGCGGGATTGAACCGTATGCGTTAGCCAAGTCGAGCCAGACAACTGTTAGGTTTCCTTTGCTTTCCTTGGCCTCCCGGATCAGCTGGTTGAGGATGCCCGTATGTTCCAAGCACCCGGAAAAACCTGGAATGCCGCCCTTCTGGACTGATGTATCGACATATTTGTTCTTCAACATGTAGGTGGTCATCCTTTTTGCCAGGACAGAAAAGAATACCTTGCATTCGACACTTAGGAGAGAAATGGTTCGGAACTGACTGATGTTGGAGGAGTCCATTTCTTTGGGTACAAAACACCCCTCTGCTCTTTTCCAGGATGCTGGAATGATACCTTTTGTCCATATCCTTCGCAACAGTTTCCATAACCTGCGGAGGAGCATCGGGCATCTCTTGTATACTTTATAAGGTATACCGCTTGGTCCTGGGGCAGACGCTGAACGGGCTTTCTGTACAATGTCCTGGACTTCTCTCCATGTTGGTTCACTGGAATCAAGCTCTTCCTCAGGAGTTTCAGCTGTTCTGCTGATCTTTGGATGTGCACCACAGGCTTGGTTCCTGAGGGCGTCACTGTGGCTTTCCTTAAGGAACTCCTCTACAACTTCCTTAGGGCTGGTCAATCTTCCAGATCTTGCTTCCCCCAGCAAGGTTTTGGTAAACCTGTATGGGTCCTTAATGAACTGAGCCCGCTTGGCCTCCTTCTCCTTCCTCAGTTTCAGAGACCTTTCTGCCCTTCTCAGTCTGGAGAGTTGCCCTCGAAGTCCACTGGTTAGATCTTTTATGCCCTTCCTTTCTTCAGCACTTGCTGTTCTGAACTGCTTGTTGAGGGTCTTGATCTCCCTCCTCAATTGCAAGATCTCTCTTGCCCTCCTGTTGGGCTGATTTACCTGAGTTCCGCTGCTACCCTTTCTCTCTTCTGTGCCAAAGCGCTCTCTGGCCATGGTGATGATGATTGTTGTCATACTATCGATTTTCTTCTCGGCTGTTCCTGCTAATGTGGCCTCAAGAACTCTGTCTAGGTCCCCATCTAATTGGTTCCATGCAGTGTTGTTGTTTGCTTGGGGCCATCTCACTTTCTCTGTCATAGGTTGGGTGCCTGAGGTAGTGTTAGGAGAGTCCCTCTTGTGGCTTTGGGATGAAACAGGTGCTGAGAGGTCTCCTGTGCTGTGGGGTGCTTCCTGACTGGAGTCCTCCTGCGTCTCACTTAGTGTCTCCACTATGCGCTGCATCTGCTTCTTCCCCTCTCCACATTGGGTCTTGGATTGATGTATTTTAAGTCCCCGTACGCTCTTGCAAAGCTTCCCGCAGTGGCACTTTACTTCCAACACTTCCCCTGTAAGTGTGGTTTGGGTGAGCCGTCTCATTATCCGTGTGTTTTCCATAGCCATAACCGTTGTGTCCGTCCTGTTGAGTCTCTCATCCTCCCCCCCTCTCGGGAGACCCTGGGGGTATTGCTCATTGTTCCGTTTTGTAGCTTTGGTTGGTGCCCTCTTGAGAGTGCTGTGATCAAGGTTGCTAGCCTCGCCCACCCACACCAGTCTTTCCTGGAGGTCATCTGTCTTTCCAGCGTCACCAATCTTCCTTGGTTGCCATCCAGCCTTTCCTGGAAGTCACTGGTGTCCCAGGGGAAATACTATTGGATACATCTACTGATGCTATCTAACTCAGTCACTGACTGTAGTGCATGACTGTAGCTTTCAGCCAGGAGAAGATGTCATCAGGTGGGTCCAACTTTCACGGGGTGTTTCGACCCTGAACCACAACACCCTCCAGTTGGCGGGTCGGCAGTGGTGGCCAGTCACTGCCCATCTCCTCCTGGCCCCCAGCTCAACTCCTCCCTCCTACTCCAGAGCCAACAAGACGCTCTTTCTGCTGCCTCACCCAACCTACGGACAGCTGCCTTCCTCTCCCTTCCTGCCATACCCAGAGCTGTGAGTGTCTTCCACACAGACTGCGCCGGAAAACCCCTACACCCGACCTCAACCGGGAATAGCCAGGCCTGCCACCCTTTGGCCCTGCACTGCTCAACAAGGTCCTGATACTTGGTGGCTTTCCGCTCATAGGCCTCCTCGCACCCGTCTTCCCACGGGACCGTCAGTTCAATCAAGATTATCTTTCTTGCCTCCTCAGACCACAAGACCATGTCTGGCCTCAGCGGTGTTTGCACAACCTGGGGGAAGACTAATTTCTTTCCCAGGTCCACCCTCATCTCCCAGGATTGTGCTGCTTGCAAGAGGCTCTTTTTTTTTTTTTTTTTTTTTTTTGTCTTCTTGGGGGCTGGTGGTTTCTCCCCTTCTCTGATGAACTGAATGGATATCGCCGGCCTTCTACTGGTCTGGCGCTTTTTCTGCCTCTCCCGCTCCAAGATGTCAGCCAGTGCACTGAGAACCTTGTCATGGCGCCACCTGTATCTTCCTTGGCTAAGAGCTGTTTTGCATCCTGCCAGTATGTGCGCCATTGTTCCCCTCCCTCCGCATAGCCTACACAAAGGGTCCTCCCTCATTCCCCATCTGTGGAGGTTTGTTGGTGATGGAAGGGTGTCGTACACTGAACGGAGCAGGAAGGAGATGCGAAAGGGCTCCAGTCTCCAAATCTCAGGCCACGTGATCTTCCGCTTTGGCAGGTCCCACTTTGTCCAGGCACCTTGTACTCCAAGTTCGACGGCCCTAGACCTGCGCCTTTCTTCCTCCAGGTGTCGGACCTCGGCTTGAATCATGTCCCTCCTCTGCCTTGGGTCTGCTTTTCCCCACTGCTGGAAGTGGGTGGATCCGAGTCCTTGCCTCCCTACGCATGGGTTCCCGATGATGTCCTTCAGCTTCAATGCGCTTTCAGCTTGCGCCACTGATGTGTCAGCCGCCCATTTGCGTCCTGATCTCGTAGTGACGCCTGCTCTTCTGACTTTTTCGTCAGTGGAGTCTTGGTACATCATCACAACCCGGCACCGGCACTTTATAATGTATGTGCATACACATACATTATATATATATATATATATATATATATATATATATATATAAATATATATAAATATAAATATAAATATAAATATATATATATATATATAAATCCCACAATATTTAAGTTATTAATCCCACAATATTTAAGTTATTAATCGTGTGCCAAGCCCGCGAAACCGGGCAGCGGTCCTATAGAAGCTGGGGTCTCCCACCGCGCGCACACAACCCGTCTACCCTTTGAGTGACATCCCATCATCAACTGCGGTTTTCTGAGGTGAGTTACTTTTTACTTAACCAATTTCGTTAAATTACTTTTTAAAAGTATGGTCCGACAACAAAAGTAAATTACATTTAAAACTATGAAGACAAAAAGTAATGAAATTTAATTATAATAAGTAATTATAACCGCAAACGGTCTGAGGGAACATTTCGTTTTTCTCCATTAAAATAATAGCCTCTTTTTTTCACTCATTAAACTAATTACTATAAAAACTGGACTTTTTTCAGTAAATGTACCACATCTCACACAAACAACGTTACATTACTTTGCGAAAAGAAACAACAAAATGAAGTAACAGTTAGCGCAGCAGCAAAGTTTAAATACCAATTCTGACAGCGATCCCCCCGGTCTCTCACGCACTAAACAAGACACAGGTGTTTGTCATTTGCACTTGACCCACACCGGTCTCCCGAGCCTATCTCCCGTCACAAACTTCGCTAACGTTATAGTAGCCCCCCCTTGCCACAGAAGTGTTATTTTAAACAGCAGCTAACTTAGCCTAACAACTCAAGGCTATCTAGACTAACGTTAATTACTTGCTTCTAGCTGTTTTCTAGCATGTCACTCAGCACAAGGGGGCTAACGTTAAATAATCTGGTCGCGATAGCGAGGGTTAGCGTAAACGTTATTTACATCCACTCACCACAGAAAAAATGAGCACTGCACAGACGAGTGTTTGCATTTGGTGTCCAGTCTGCCCTCTTGATGGCGTCTATTTTCGTGCTGAAGTAACCTGTGGGGTCTCCTATTTTATTGTTGCACCCCACCACACAACATATTGCAGGCATAGCTAGCTAGTTCCTTTGCGACTGACGTGGATGCGTGGACCATAGGCGTGGACCAGGTACTCATAGGGGCGGAAGCATATAGTCGGCGGAAGACAAGTTTTAGAAGTGAGTGACGTCAGTGAGAAGACGTTGGTTGAATCTGTGACAACGTCATTGCCGATGGAGCCAATACGCTCCGTTTGAGAGACGCTCTTTCGTTTGAGAATTATGTGATAAATTCCTTGAAAAGAGAATAGTTATACAGTGCTTCACAATATCTTTAATTTGTATGGAAAATAGTGCGTTGTCACAGGTTTGACTGCGAGCTCTCTTTCTCAATTCAATTTTCAATTCAATTCAAAGGGGCTTTTGGCATGAACGTTTTTGAAACAGGTTATCAAATACAAATAAAATATATACGTAATAACGTTATATACAAACATACTAAAACAGTTATATGAACAATAATAAAATAATACATTCTAATAGAAACTTTACTATAAATAAATTATGAAACTTAACACAATTGTTATGTATAATGCATCTTAATGTGGATTATGTAGGCCTATTCATCAGAGTCTTTGAGAAACTTTGAGAATGTACAGGCTACAAAGCAAATAATTTATTCTCTTCTCTCTTTTTTTTTTTCTCAGTGTCAATTGCCATTGATCGTTGTAAGTATTAGAAGTCAACCTACAACTCAAATTTGCCACATTCATCATATGCTAATTGATCAATATATAAATTAAAGCTACTTAATGTGGCATGTTATAATCTTAATGAATACATTAAATGGTTCATTATTTAAATAAATGAATTAATAGAATGGGATCCTGCATATCTGATTTGCCAGTTTCGTCATAACACATTAATGAATCAATAATCACTGATGGAACTGAAAACCTTTAAATTTGTACAGACATATTTTACTCATATTTGGTCTTTTCCCTCTTTTGTTTGTCAACAGCAGCTACATACATACACCCCAAAGGCTCTTCTAAGAGCCACACCACAAGAGCATCTTTGGCTTGGTGAGTATTTATTTTGACTGATTATCAGATACCTCTAAGTATTTGGGTTAAGATCAATCAAAAGCAACATCATTCAGCATGTTATTAATGTCTTAAAGAAGTCATTAAAGAGACTATTCTTTAAAAAAAAAAAAAGAATGAATAGAATGGAATTCTGCATCTCTGATTTGCCAGTTTCGTCATCATTTTAAATTAATTAATATTCACTGTTGGAACTGAAAACATTTGAATTTATACAGACATCTCACTCCTATTTCTCTTTTCTCCTTTGATATTCACAAAAGCATAATTTACAGCATGCATACAGCATTTGTAATGTTGAATACTTTAATTTTTATGAGTAATATATTATTATTATTATTTTTTTTTTCATGTAATAGTTTTTGCATCATCTTCCCCACCTCCACGTCTCCCCACCTCCTTCACATTTTTGTCTTGCCACATTCAGGGTAAGTAATATTAATTTATATTTATATATATATATATATAATGAAAGGGTTAGTTCACCCAAAAATCAAAAATGATCTCAGTATTTACTCACCCTCATGTTATTCTAACCCTGTAAGACTTCCATTTATCATTGCATCACAAAATATTATATTTATGATGGTCCTCCATAGACATACAAGTGGCTTAAACTTGCTCGATCAGTAAACAAATTAAGACATTGTTTAAAATAGTCCAAGTGACTCCAGTGGCTCAACCATCCTTTTATCAAGCAACAAGAATACTTTTTCTGCGCCAAAAACAAACAAATATAACAAATTTATTCTAATATCCATTTACTCGTGCTGTGCTTCAAAGCTGTTTACGTAGTCTATCTGCGCAAGCTTCTGGGTTCTATGTCATACACATGACCTGCGTGGTGACGTAGAACCCAGAAGCTTGCGCAGATAGACTACGTAAACAGCTTTGAAGCACAGCACGAGTAAATGGATATTAGAATAAATTTGTTATATTTGTTCGTTTTTGGCGCAGAAAAAGTATTCTTGTCGCTTGATAAAAGGATGGTTGAGCCACTGGAGTCACTTGGACTATTTTAAACAATGTCTTAATACGTTTACTGATCGAGCAAGTTTAAGCCACTTGTATGTCTATGGAGGACTTATCCAGCACTCAGATTCCATCATAAATATAATATTTTGTGATGCGATGATAAATGGAAGTCTTACAGGGTTAGAACAACACAAGGGTGAGTAAAAACTGAGATCATTTTGATTTTTGGGTGAACTAACCCTTTAAGTGTGATGTGTAACTGTTGCCTTTTCACTAGACTTAAAAGGTTCATGTTTTGTTTTTGTTTTTTTTTTATAAACCTGAGATTTAAAAATGGCCCCATCGGAAATGCTTCAGGGCCTTCAGACATGAGCAGTTGTATTCCAACCGATTTATTGTTTATGTCCTTGAAATGGTTTATATTTATATGGGAAATTGACAATTCAACTATTAACAAATAACATTTTGATGTAAAAACCTGAAGACTGGCTGCTAATAGATGAAATATTGCAAAATATGCCAGTACCACATTTTCAACAAGTCTAATAATTTGGATTTAGAATGGATTCAAAAACCAAGAGGCAACGCTACACACGGCAGTGGAAATATGCACGGAGATCACTGCATGAAAGGTGTAATGAAATTGGAGAAGAGTCATCAGTTCATCCAGTAACCCTTCAAGAAAGAATTAATGAAGAAAATTACACTGAGGAAGACATCTCAAGTGTTTCTGAAGATGTAGAAATTGGGGTCAGTTGGGAGAACTCCAGTTCAGGACCTGACAGTGTGGCCGATGTGTCCAGAGAGGAAAACTGCAATTCAGATATCGAGGATGAAAACAAAGTGACCCAAACTTCACTCTCAACATTTTTACAAGAATGGGCAACAAAACACCTCATCAAGCATAATGCCCTAGATGATCTCCTGAAAGGACTTAAAAAAAATGGACACCCAGAGCTTCCATCAACAGCAAGGACACTGCTGAAAACTCCAAGACTCATTACATCAGTGGCAAAATCAGGAATGGAGTGTGTCCATTTTAACTTAAGAGAGAGCCTTCTTGAACAGCTGCAGCGCTATCCAAGAGAGATTACAGAAGGAGTTAGCACATTGGAGCTATCATTTAATATAGATGGCCTGCCTATTTTTAAAAGCAGCAAAACAAATCTTTGGCCCATTCTCTGTGCCATTCACCTGCCACCCGTCTGTGTCTTCCCTGTCACACTGACACTTGGTCCCACCAAACCAACAAATTTGGATTTTACTGAAGAAGCCATAAAGGACATCCAGGAACTTTTGGACAATGGTTTGGATGGAAAAGAAATAAAAATCAGATGTGTTGTGTGTGACGCACCCGCAAGAGCCATGGTAAAAAAGATCAAACAATATTCTGGATACTATGGGTGTGATAAATGCACACAGAAGGGTACATGGGTGGATGGACGTGTGACCTACCAAGAAGTTGATAACCTCACTTTACGAAGCAACGACACATTCCGCGCTGAAATGACTAGACGTCAAGAAAATGAGGACACTCTTGTGTCCCCCTTTCTGAGCCTCCCACTAGACATGGTACAACAATTCCCGATTGATTACATGCATCAAGCTTGCCTGGGAGTAATGAAAAAACTAATAACAGTGTGGGTTAGAGGAGACAGGAAAGTGAGAATGTCTGCTGAGCAAATAAGCAATGTGACCCAAAGGCTGCTGTCACTTCGAAAGGTCATTCCTAGCTGTTTTACCCGGAAACCTAGAAATTTGGAAGACATTGACCGATGGAAGGCAACGGAACTGCGGCAGTTTGCTGTTTACACAGGAAAGATCGTGCTTAAAGGAATTCTGGCTGACCAGCTATATGATCACTTCATGGTCTTCAGTGTTGCCTTGGGTCTTCTGCTTTGCCCTACACTTGCAGTGGAACACAACAGCTACAGCAAAGAGCTGATGAAATACTTTGTTGGAAAAGCAGGAGAACTATATGGAGACCACTTCATTGTGTACAATGTACATTCAATGGTGCATTTACCAGAGGAGGCAATGGCTTATGGCAGTCTTGATGATTGCAGTGCATTTCCTTTCGAAAATTATCTTGGGAAGCTGAAACGACTAGTAAGATCAGGAAAGCAGCCACTTACTCAAGTGGTGAAACGGCTAGAAGAGATGTCAAAATCCCCATTGTCTGTGGAGGCCTCTGAGCCCAAATTCAAAAGGCCTAATAATGCCTTCATACTTGATCAAGGTAAATGCTGTGAGGCCATTGAAGAGAGCGAGTCGGATGATGGTTGCCAGATGTTGCTGTGCAGGCTTTTTGAGAAAACAGAATCACTTTTCAGAGATCCATGTGACTCAAGAATACTTGGATGCTTCAAAGTGCAATCAAGGCATGCTGTCATGAAGCTCATACCAAAACGGCAACTGACAAGAAAAGCTATAATGGTGGAAAAAAGAGAAGAGACTATCTTCTTAGCAATCCTGCATGTGCACAGATAATGCCCCAGTCAATCACTCACTCACTCGCTCTCTCACTCACTCACTCACTCACTCACTCACTTACTCACTTACTCACACTCTCTATCACTGATTTACTCACTCACTCACTCACTCTTCTCACTCACTCGCACTCTCTCTCTTTCACTCACACTCTCTCTCACACACACACACACACACACACACACACACACTCACTCACTCGCACTCTCTCTCTCACTCACTCACTCTCTCTCTCTCACTCACTCACTCTCTCTCTCTCACATACACTCACTCACTCACACTCTCACTTACTCACTCACCAACACTCTCACTCACCCACTCACTCACTCACCCACTCACTCACTCACTCACTCACTCACTCACTCACTCACTCACTCACTCACTCACTCACACACTCACTCATTCACTCACTCACTCACTCACTCACACTCTCACTTACTCACTCACCAACACTCTCACTCACTCACACTCTCACTTACTCACTCACTCACTCACACTCTCACTCACTCACTCACTCACTCACTCACTCACTCACTCACACTCTCACTTACTCACTCACCAACACTCTCACTCACTCACTCACTCACTCACACTCTCACTTACTCACTCACTCACCAACACTCTCACTCACTCACTCACTCACACTCTCACTTACTCACTCACTCACTCTCTCACTCACCCACTCACTCACCCACTCACTCACTCACTCACTCACTCACTCACTCACACACTCATTCACTCACTCACTCACTCACTCACTCACTCACTCACTCACACTCTCACTTACTCACTCACTCACTCACACTCTCACTTACTCACTCACTCACTCACACTCTCACTCACCCACTCTCTCACTCACTCACTCACTCACTCACTCACTCACTCTCTCACTTACTCACTCACCCACACTCTCACTCACTAACACTCTCACACACACACTCACTCACTCGCACTCTCTCTCACTCACTCACCCACACTCTCACTCACTCTCTCTCTCACATACACTCACTCACTCACACTCTCACTTACTCGCTCACCAACACTCTCACTCACCCACTCTCTCTCTCTCACTCACTCACTCACTCACTCACTCACTCACACTCTCACTCACCCACTCTCACCCACTCTCACTCACTCATTCACTCACCAACACTCTCACTCACCCACTCTCTCACTCACTCACTCACTCACTCACTCACTCACTCACAAATAATAATAATAACAATTCATTACATTTATATAGCGCTTTTCTAGGCAGGCCTACTCAAAGCGCTTTTTACATGAAAGGGGGAATCTCCTCAACCACCACCAATGTGCAGCATCCACTTGGATGATGCGACGGCAGCCATATTGCGCCAGAACGCCCACCACACACCAGCTTACTGGTGGAGAGGAGACAGTGATGAAGCCAATCAGTATATGAGGATGATTAGGCAGCCATGATGGACAGAGGCCAAGGGGCAAATTTGGCCAGGATGCCGGGGTTACACCCCTACTCTTTTTCGAAGGACATCCTGGGATTTTTAATGACCACAGAGAGTCAGGACCTCGGTTTAACGTCTCATCCGAAGGACGGTGCTCATTGACAGTATAGTGTCCCCATCACTACACTGGGGTGTTAGGACCCAGACAGACCACAGGGTGAGCGCCCCCTGCTGGCCTCACTAACACCTCTTCCAGCAGCAACCTGGTTTTCTCAGGAGGTCTCCCATCCAGGTACTAACCAGGCTCAGCCCTGCTTAGCTTCAGTGGGCAACCAGTCTTGGGCTACAGGGTGATATGGCTGCTGGCACACTCTCACTCACTCACTCACTCACTCACTCACTCACTCACACTCTCACTTACTCACTCACCCACACTCTCACTCACTAACACTCTCACTCACTAACACTCTCACACACACACACTCACTCACTCACTCACTTACTCACTCACTCACACTCTCACTCACTCACTCACTCACTCACTCACTCACTCACTCACCAACACTCTCACTCACCCACTCTCTCACTCACTCACTCACTCACTCACTCACCAACACTCTCACTCACCCACTCTCTCACTCACTCACTCACTCACTCACTCACTCACCAACACTCTCACTCACTCACTCACTCACTCACCAACACTCTCACTCACCCACTCTCTCACTCACTCACTCACTCACTCACTCACTCACTCACTCACTCACTCACCAACACTCTCACTCACTCACTCACTCACTCACTCACTCACTCACTCACTCACTCACACACACTCTCTCACTCACTCACTCACTCACTCACTCACTCACTCACTCACTCACCCACACTCTCACTCACTAACACTCTCACACACACACACACTCACTCACTCACCCACACTCTCACTCACTCACTCTCTCACTCACACACACACACACACACTCACTCGCACTCACGCTCTCACACACGCTCACACACACGCGCACACACGCGCGCACACACGCGCGCACAAACACACACACACACACACACACACACACACACACACACACACACACACACACACACACACACACACACATCCAATGCTTCAATGTTAAGATCTACTGTTAATTCACCATTTAAGGACATTCAGAGAAACAAAGGAGGTTAAACAGTGAAGGTTATTATAAGCAATACGTTATTGGATAAATATAATACACTGTGTAAATTATCTTTATTAAACATTTCCTTTTGTGTATTTTTATCTCAACAGATGAACAAAAAAAGTTTTGCAGTTGTGGAATTTGGTGAGGATAATGCGGTTGAAGTTATTCCAACTTCATGGTTGGAGGAAACCAAAGAGGTATTGTTTTGTTTTCAATACGTTTTACATTAATTTACTGTACATTTACTAAATCAGTTCAAGAATGGTAAATCTTTTTCTTTCTTTTTTTTTTCAGGGAATATTCTGTTACTGGACATTTACCAATACAAGAAAACTTGTTAAAAACTGCACTCTGCCAGACAAGGCAAAGTGGAGGCGATGTCCATTAAAAAAAGTCTGGTTAAGGACAGGTAATGTAGTTTTTACAATATTTAAATGAATATACTATTATACTATCTCTAATATTTTTCAATATTTATCATATTTTCCAGACTCTTACACTAAAGGTGTTCAGAAATGCCGGCGAGTAGCGGAGACCTCAAATGTGGAAACTGAAGACTGCTCCAAAGTTGAAAAAAAGAGGGCACACAAAAAGACCCAAAGATTTGTCTCTGAAATGGATTCTTCCTCAGAGGGTAACTATTCAAATCACTAAAGAATTTTTTATATATCCACTGAAAACAAAACAACAACAACAAAAAAACAGGAAGCCAACGTAATAATAAATGAGTAATGACAATTTGTGAACTCTATTTTGAAGCATGTTTCCATTTCAGATGATGGAAGAGTTTTACCAAAAAAGAAAAAAGATGTGTCAAAACCTCATCCACCAAAATGTAAGTTGTTAACACAGTGAGTGAGTTTCAAAAAGCATATAAAAATATATATTTCTGGTCAACTATGTTACTGGTCTACTATGTTACTGACTGTTTTTACATAGACACCTAGAGCTACTAAGCGAATGGGACGTTTATTTTTACGGGTATACGTTTTAGTCAACTTGTTAACAATTTGCTGTAATTATATTTGTGTAACAGTCTAGACACAGATTTGCTATATTAACCAATATTTCAGAAAAGAGAGAAGACATGACATCTAGTCTTTCATCAATGGGCTTCTTGAGAACATAATACAAATTATGTGTGACTATATTAATTTTTTGGAGGGTATTGTCCTAATTTAACAGTAAACATCCACATTTTCACATCCACAGATGTACCCTCAATTACAGTATGGCCCAGATGACTATTACCCAATGTCTCCATTTATCAGCCATTCAATTTTGTATTTACAGATTCATCAATCTCCAATATTCATCCTCTGGACAAGGGTTTGTATAATATACAAGTATGCTTTTATGAGCAAACACATCTTCCCAAATGAATGAATGAATGAATCTCTCTCTCTCTCTCTCTCTCTCTCTCTCTCTCTCTCTCTCTCGTCAAAAAAGAAGATATTTCCAGTTATCTTTCTCAACAATGTAAGTATATATATATTTTTTTTTTCATGTTTAATTATAACATGTGACTCATTCATTAATGCTGAATCTATATGGCCTGGTTTCACAGACAGGGCTTAGCCTAAGCCAGGATTAGGTTCATAGTTCATAGGTCACTTAAGAAAAAACAAGATGATCAGTCAGTGCACGTTTCTTTCAGTTGAAATAGCTTAGATTTAAAATTTAATCTAGGACTAGACATAAGCCTTGTCTATGAAACTGGGGGTTAATGTGGCTTTTGATTTCCACTTTCCTGCAGAGTTTAGCTTCAACCTTGATTAAACTAAACTTCCTTCAATTATAAATAAATTTCAATAATTAAATTATTAAATTAATCAACATTGATTAGCTTAATCAGGTCTGCTAGATTAAGGTTGGAGCTAAACTTTGAAGAGTGGCCCTTGAAAACCCGTTTTGAAAATGCATATTCTTTTTATGTGTTTATACAGCAGAGGAATCGCTGCAGGAGTCCCACCTGCAAAGCATGTCACGGCCCCTTGAAGGTATGTTTCTAAATTTCTATTCTAAAATTCAGAATATTATATATTGAAATTCAGAATATTATATTTATTGTGACTATTAATAATTATAGATGGCAAAATTTTGTTTTATGCCACAGTTGCTTCAAAGCTTCTTGTAGAAGAGCCCCAGTGTTCTGACTCTGGGACAAAGAGTAAGTCCAATTTTGTTTTTCAACACTACAGTAATACTGCACATTTTTTAACACTGCGATATTGCTTCACAGGCTATCGCACAAAAGTCTTACAAAGACTTCAAGAAATTGTTGAAAACCAGCAGGACATCCTGGCCATGCAGAGGCAGCTACTGGCTGCAGTAGCCGTAACAGTGACGGAGGAGGATGGGGAATTCCTGGAAAAGGGGCCATGCCAAACTGTTGAGGAGCTGCAGACTCTTGACCAGGAATTAGAAAGCAAGGAAAAAAGGGCCAAGATGGTAATACTTATGCAAGACACTCAAATCTATTTCCAGATTTTTTTCCAAATGAGAATAGCTCTATTTACAACCTGGTACAAATAGTAGTGACCTTGATGCAACAAATGGATGTCAAAACAAATTATAACAAAATATAATGTGATTCAACTCAAAGCAGGTGGCACGCAAACCTTAATGCAGGATACTTTTATTACTATAAAGTTGTTTTTTTTCTTGGCCATAACAAACTCAGAACTCATGCTATACTGTTCTACCCACAGACAAATCATCTGTGTCCTGCACATTCTTGGTTTTCCAGCTGCTTCTGCATATCTGATTTTTGGCTAACTGAGTCATTATGATTGCTGGCTAACTGAGTAAATGAAAAAATGAATGAAATTTCTTTCTCTTTTCTTTCTTTCTTTCTTTCTTTCTTTCTTTCTTTCTTTCTTTCTTTCTTTCTTTCTTTCTTTCTTTCAGACGAATTATCTTCGGTCCCTTGGAGGAGTGAACGCGGGTGCAACCTTGCGCAAAATAATGCGCAGGGTTGCAACCAATGAAGTGTTGGGTGCCTACAGCCTGAAAGGCAAAAAAGGCAAACTGCCCTTCCTGAAGCTCAACATTTGCAGTGTAATCATAGGCAAGTTATCAGTGGTTTTCTCTAATTATAGCCAATTTTGTTTTTGTTTCAATTCAAAAAATTTTGCGCTTTGGAAAATTGTTCTTGTCCCAATGTACATTTTCGAATAATACCATATCTCAAATGGCTACAATGTTTACATACTTTTATTCCTACATCTAGGGGCAATGCAGAAGGTCTACAAGACTAAGGCCACTGACATCGAAGACCTGATATCTATGGTCCTGAAATTTGCCCCACACAGGCATTTAAAATGGTATGTAATTGTGTTAGTTTTGTTTTAGTTTTCAATGATTCAATGTACCTCATACAAAATAAAGTTTTGATATTAGTTTTAATAAAATCTAAACTTTTAACTTTAGAAAGTATAATTACTAGATGAGTGTAAAAAGTAGTGTATAATCCTCATAGTATATTAAGTAGTAGTAGTTATATTCCTATGTATATATCCTAGTTTATTATCTTCAATGGACGTCACTTATGCAGTAATCTGCAATTAAATTAATGCAGGGCAAATTAATTAATATCTTAAGCCTTGCATGGTGACTTCAGTAGTTTCATAGAAGTATCATTTTTATTCTTTTTTTTTAAGTTAAAACTAGGGCAAGTTAAAAGCATTATATAATGTTTTCTATGTTGTTTCTATAATGTTCCCCCCCCCCCTGTTTTTGTTTTGCAGCTGATGGGGAAGTGAAGATGGAGAAGTTTCAAGTTTTTTGTTCACCGCACATTTTCAGTTTTTTGTTCACTGCACACATTTTCAGTTTTAGGTTTTACACCTTTCCATACCTATAAATTGTTTGTTGTTTAAAATGAAATGTTAATTTCCCATTTCAGAGATTGAGATAATTTCTTTAAATGCAAGTCATTTTATATGTATATTCATGGTTCATAAGATTATTATGTACAAAAAGAAAAATATAATTTTTTGTACTATAATAAACTATGTATAAGTAGTGGCTTGTTGACTAATTATTAATGTACCGACAAACGTTCTGGGAACCTTCAGAGAACCTTATTCTTATGTTTTGTGAACAATAAACTATGCAGAGTATGGCTTAATTGTTTACTGATTATTAATGTACAGACATCATAATGTATAGGTTAGGAGAACGTTCTGGGAACCTTCAGAGAACTTTATTCTTGTGAACATAAACTATGTAGAAGTATTGGTTTGTTGACTGATTATTTATGTATAGAAATCAGTAGAGGTTAGGGGAACGTTCTGAGAACCTACCCGGAATGTTCTGGGAACCTACCGGGAACGTTCTGGGAACCTTGTTGTAAAATTCCTGAAATGTGCTTAGGTTAGGGGAACGTTCTGGGAACCTACCGGGAACGTTCTGGGAACCTACCGGGAACCTTGTTGTAAAATTCCTGAAATGTGCTTAGGTTAGGGGAACGTTCTGGGAACCTACCGGGAACGTTCTGGGAACCTACCGGGAACGTTCTGGGAACCTACCGGGAACGTTCTGGGAACGTTCTGGGAACCTTCTCGTAAAATTCCTGAAATGTGCTTAGGTTAAGGGAACGTTCTGGGAACGTTTTGGGAACCTACTTGGAACGTTCTGGGAACGTTTTGGGAACCTAGTCGGAACGTTCTGGGAACGTTCCCCTAACCTAAAGGGAACGTTCTATTTACGTAAAGAAAACTTTCCTGGCTAACCAATAGGGAACGTTCTTGGGAACGTTCCCAGAACGTTCTGGGAACCAAAAACTAACGTTCCCAGAACGTTCCCAGAACGTAAAATTGTTTGCTGGGTAGACGCATTCATAATCATTACTTTTACCGGTTCTTTGTGGCAAGCTTTATGTGTGCGGTCGTGCGCTTGAGTGCGGCTATATTATAGTAAATGCTCATTACTTAAAACAAAGCATAAGCCTCTTCCTGGCATGCAATGGAATCTACAATGTCAGTTGGTTATATCAACATATGTCAAATTAAGTTACGCAATATCAACAAATTAAGCTATAAACATTAATTTGAAATAACTTAAAGCGTATGTATAGTAGATTTGCTTAAATAGCATTTAAACAAAGGAACTGCAAGGGATTAAAACCCCAACCTGGAAAAAACGGTTTTCTTTTGATTCCCTGAGAGGAGATCGATTAGCATTGGGGGTTGAATCGGCAGACCTGGGGGGTGGGTGGTTGTACTTTCTTGACTCTGTGCAATTGTTAGCAGCTAAAACAAAGACTGTGCAATTAATTACATTTTGGAAATAACTTTTTTAATGTCGTTTTATTTAGCCTATACACTGCAATTTTTTTTTTTTTTTTTTTGAATTTGTAAGTATTAAATATGTTTTACAAACAATTGGTTTACAAACTCTTGGAGGTTTGTGGTTACCATCATTCAGAAGAGTGGTGCTTGTGTTTAGACTTACGTTTTACGTGATTAAATCAGGAAGATTATATTGGTTTCTGTCCACGAAGACGCATTTAAGACTATTTAATCAGGAAATGGAGGCACCGGCGCGATATAACTTGCATTGCTCGTGAACTGAGCTCGTCTCATAAATGAACCGAAACTCAGAAATGTATCTAGAAAGCTTGAAATGTCCACTTTTAAACAAAACAATTCAAAACGAAAAGAAACAGACAACTCTCTTATGTAAATGTGCATTTCTCTCTATAGGCACGTTCACAATATCTGCGAAGATGACGAGTCAGCATTGTCAACATCTTTGACTGACACATAAAACACTAGATTATTAGTAAACAATTAAAATGTCTCCTTGCTATACTTGACACATGATTACTTTTGCCAGTTCTTTGTGGCAAGCTTTATGCATCAGTTAACTATCGAATATCGTGACTCATATTTTGTACCAGACCATTTATGGTTGTTCATATTGTTCAACAAAGTTCTTGATAAAAAAAGAAAAGAAAAAAAGAAGCTACTGTGCCTAATATTATTGTTGTATAGCGCGCAAGGTTTATGCGCATGCTTTAAGTCTTCTCCGTTTTTAGTATACTGTGGCAGAATTACAGTGCCTGGTCTACATCGTTTTAAACTCGGTTTCAGTGGTTTCGTGTGTACGCAGATATTTCTTGAGACGACGCCATGTTTTTATGCACTTTTACTCTTTTAGTTTTGTTGCAATTTCACCAAAAGCTTATAATTAGGAAATACACACAACACGCTAAACTTTTATTCTCTATTATGTTAAAAATGTTGTAAAAAATACGTATTATTCTTATGTAATAAGAATAACAGTAATGTACATTTATATTGCACTCGAAATGATTTAGATATGGAAAGAGGAATTCTTCTCAACTACCACCAATAAAGTTTTAAAATTCTTCTTTAGAAAATATTATATTTTGATGATTCTGCAAGTTCAGCAGACAGTGAGGTTCGGGTTTGTTCCGATCAGAGCTCGTGAGTGGAGAGCGCATTTCTGAATATTCCGCTCCGCTATTCATTCCGGTCGCTCGCTCAACACAGATGTCATGTTGCCTGGTTCGAAAATATGTGGAATAAGGGCTGCTTTCGACTAAAAGGTTTTTTTTTTTTTTTTTTTTTTTTTCTAGTCGACTAGTATACTAGGCTAGTTGTTCATTTAAGTAATTCATGGACAAATCGCCCCTTTATATTAATTTAATTAGCCTATACTTATATGGATCATGAGTGTTTACGTAATATAGCCGCACTGCGCACGATCGCACGCATAAAGCTTGCCACAAAGAACCGGTAAAAGTAATGATTATGAATGCGTCTAAATGTGTCTAAATAATACACTGTAAATGTGAATGTTCATTACACGCTGAGTTTCGGTTCATTTATGAGATATCGCCGGGGCCTCCAATGTCGTGATTGTCTGCTATATTTACTTCTTAAATCCAGGCAAATGGTTCACGAAACACTGATTAAAATTAAGATATAATTAATACAAAACGAAATTCAATTTAAAGAAAGGCAGCTGTTCTGTTTGAGGTCTCTGTGAAAGTTTTAAAGCAGTCTTTTAGTGCCGCTTTTAGAGCGCTCACGTCCATAACCGTAAACTGACACATTGTTTTTTCCCCTCATAAATGCGAACACGAAAATTAAAATAAAATGAATATTATATATATATTTTTTTTGTGTCAGACAATGATTACAAAAAAATTTCTCTCATATTGCTCCTCATAACCACTGAAAACGGTCAACGGAAGTTAAAAGTAGTGGGTACAAAATGACTCATGACGAAATCTGGTGGCGTACACTGTCTTTGTATCTCTTTAGAATATTGCTTTTAGAAATTCTTTTAGTTTTTTTTTACTTTTAGAAAAAAATGACATAATTATGAATCAAATTATTATGAACATATAATGAAACTGTGTCAAAAATCGACAACACAAAGAATGATCAAAAGGCGATATAACGCACATCTCAGGTTAAATTAATTAAGCTCCTCATAACCACTGAAAACGGTCAATAGAACCCAAAGTCAAATTATTATGGACTGAAGTTAAAAGACTGGAGGTCGATGCAAGTTTCAGACTGGAGGTCGATGCAAGTGCCGTAGGTGCTGGTGCGGTACTCCTTCAAGAGGACAAAAAAAGCATCGAACATCCTGTGTGTTATTTTTCTCGAAAATTTAATAAACACCAGTGTAACTATTCGACCATTGAGAAGGAGGCTCTGGCGTTATTGTTGGCACTACAATACTTCGAGGTTTACGTAGGCTCCAGTTCTCTCCCTGTCATTGTTTATACGGATCACAATCCGTTAGTTTTTCTTTCTCGTATGTACAATCAGAATCAGCGGCTCATGCGCTGGTCTCTGATTGTGCAAAATTATAATTTGGAAATCCGTCACAAGAAAGGAGCAGAAAATGTAGTGGCTGATGCCCTTTCTAGGTGTGGTTAGTTTCCTGACTTGGGTTAGACTTGTATTTTTCTCTCTCTTTCTTTTTCTCTTTTATTATTATTATTATTATTACTATTATTTTTTTTTGTGTGTGTTTTCTTCTGGATTGTAACAAACTGTAATTATCATATGTTTGTTCTTATGGGTAGGGGTGTTACGTCCCTGTGTTGCGTGTGTTTTGTTTTTGTTTTCTCTCCCCGCTTCTCTTGTCTACTTTCACTTCTTAGGTACCCGTGATTGGTCTGAGAATCTGTCAATCATCATCAGCGCTGACGTCATCAATCATTTCTGTCGCCAATGGGAAAAGGCCACCGCGGATAAAAGAGAACGCCAGACGTTTCTTTCCCACACACGGCTTTCTGTTGATATCTTGCACAAGTTACCTTGCCCTTGCTTCTGTAACCCTTTTATTGTTGTGTTGCTTGATTTTAGTGTGTGATTCCATTCTTCTTGTAGTCGTTTCTTTGTGTTTTATGTAACTTGAGTATACAGTGTTTCACTGTTTGTTACTAGTTCTGAAAGAGGCGGACAGGTAAGAATGTCACGTGACATACACTGCACACACGTAGGGGTTTCGAGCTGTCTAGTACACTAGGTTAGGGGCGAGTGCCACCCTATGTACTTTTGGTTATGGGTAGGTAGTGGAGACTAGATAGGGCGTCCTGGACGCTGAAGACTTTTGTTTTCTTTCTTTATTTTCTTAGTTAGGATTTAGAGGTTATTTATAAGTTAGACTTCATTTGGTTTTGTTACTTTATTTTCTTTGGCGCCGTCCACGTCCCCTCTTTCTCTTTTGTGGTATTGGCCAGCTTACAGAAACTCTGTATCCACTGTAAACATTTATTGAACATCTTACAGAAAATCTGTATCCACTGTATATATTTATATTCTTTATTGTGTTTGTCTTAAGCTATTTCACCTTTTGCCTATAACCTTTTGTATAGAATAAAGGTGTTGGCTTTTTGCACAGATACTGGACTGGTGGATGTTTTATTGCACAACATGTGGGTTATATATGTTCCTCTTTAAGGTCAATTTTAAATGTTGGACCCCCGAACTCCTAGACTATATCGGGGGTCGTAACAGGTGGGTACAAAATAACTCATGACGAAATCTGGTGGGTGCATACCCACCGTCCCCACCGAAATCGACGCCTATAAGGGAAACATGATAATATAAAAAGTACTGTACAGTAATGCAGAAAAGCGCATTACAACCATGTTAAAACTATTTAAAACGTTAAGATGCAAAAATGAACTAAATGTAAAATTAGATAATGATAATGCGCAAATGATCTC
This sequence comes from Abramis brama, assembly GCA_022829085.1. NCBI lineage: Eukaryota > Metazoa > Chordata > Actinopteri > Cypriniformes > Leuciscidae > Abramis > Abramis brama. Next base: position 39,585,077 of record CM040769.1, on the reverse strand, counting down.
GGTCTCTTCAAAGGTCTTCGCAAATTATTGTGTTATAAGACTCAGTTATCATAGCCTACATCACGTCTCTTCTACTGTAAGTACACAGAAAAAAAAAATAAGACAAATGATGCGCGTTTGAGTCAGATTTTTATGAAGAATATGTGACTGTTTATGTAACTGGCAAAAGAAAACATTGTATTCGTCATACTTCGTCAACTCAGTATGGCCACATGAAACTCGACTGCCATCTACAGGTTTTATTATTTCCTGCGTCCAACATCTAATCCCCCTTCTGCACGATCCCGCAGAATTTCGGAAGTGCTCGCAGCATTCTTCTCTCTGAGACGCGCATTTTTAAAGGCCACATCTGTAATTTAAATGTAATTTCCTAAACCTTACCTTATCATGGAATCAAGAGTCAAGAATAAACCCTAATGGCTTTAAAAAAAAAAAAAAAAAAAAAAAACGAATATGGGATTTAATTCACATATAGGCTATTATGATTTTATAATCGCTTCAAATGTGAAAAGTAGTTAAAATGCTGTCAGTTCCACTTCCATTCTAACTCCCAACATGCTAAACATAGCCATGGCTGCTGGTCGATTTTAGTAGAAATCCTTGTATTTCAAAGCGGCTTGCCGCCAGCCGGCCGCGGTCCATTAGACGGAGGCAACCGCCAAAGAAAATGAAGCAGTCGGCCCGCCGGCTTTTCACCGGCGGCATCTCGCAAGAAATCGGAGTGACGTATTCGGCGGCAAACGTTTCATCCCCGCCAGCGGGACGCACCTATAGCCGACAGCTTAGGGCCGGCGGCAAAAAGAAGCCGTGCGGATATTTTTTGCTAGCTGGGAAACTGCGCCTTTGGTGGAATTGCCGCTATATTGGTAAGCCACAACTTGTTTCCACCGTGTTATAACTCCAGCCAGCATAAACACCAGTGCATGCGTTGCCTGTCCTTCGTGGTCAGGCAGCGTGATATTGCTAAATAGTTTCCCAGTTCCCATATGGAGCTCCACGCCTGGAGTAATGGACATCTCATCTAAGGAGAGCACACACTCTCTCTCCATTTCACTCATGCCACCTGCCTTCAGCCTCAGCATCTCAAACACTTCCCCCAAAACTCCTGGCTCCAGTTTTACATGCTGCATCCTCCTTTGCAGCGTGTGGATGTTAGGCAGTGGAATCTGCATTTGCTGGAGGGTTTTATAACCAGTGGAGCCAGCGGTAAATTTGATTTGTATTGCCTTTTTAATTGTCTCCTTTCCCCACCGTTTTCCTTTCTTCTTTTCCTGTCCAAGGGCTCTAATTTGGTCTCTGTTAAACATTTGTGTTAACTTCTGGTTAACTAATTTGTTCATCTTTCTTAGCGCCAAATTAATTATTTTTTGTTGTGCAAGAGCCCTCTCTGCTCTCCATCTCATTAATTTCTCCAATTTAAGTTGCCTTAGGTCCTCCACAGTCACCCTATCAGTCCCTGGCAGTCTGGTCTCTGGAGCAACTGGCCCTGGCAAAGCTGTCTCTTCACTGCTGGCCCCTGACTGACTGGCCCTCGGCACAAACATCCCTGGATCACCTGCCCCTGGCAAAGGGGCCTCTTGGTTGCTCTCTCTGTCTCCTGTCATGTCCCTTTCATTGCCCTCGAAAACCAAAACCAAAACCAAAACCACCTCATTTTCTCCCTCAATCTCTGTAACAATAACAAGGTAATGTTGCTGTTATATGTATTTTGCCTTTGCACCTACTGTCATCTACAATGTAAGGGTACACTACACTCCTAAAGAAAATAAATTAAAGTGAAACATTACTGTAACGTGGATCAAACATTCATCACAATCAGAAACTAATACAATGAATAAGTTAATCTATTGGCAATGGTTCATTTGTAGAAATTTAGAAATTTGTAGATTATCTACATTTTGTATGCAAATCCTCAGAGAATCCCTGCCCACTGGTTGTTTTGAAGCTGGGTTTACTATAGGGCTGCAACTAACGATTATTTTGATAATCGATTACCGTATATACCCGACTCTAAGACGACCCTTAATATAAGACGACCCCCCCATTTTCCAGACTTATTTTTGGGACAAAAAGAGATTTTTGTGGATAAAATCTCGTTTTTAACATAAAATAATTTTATTTGAAAATTGCAGTGATAATTCATTCTCTCTCTTCCAGCGCGTGCACCTTTCTCTCTCTCTCTCTCGCGCTCTGCCTCTCGCGCGCACCACACTCACTGTCTCTCTCTCTCTCTCTCTCTCTCTCACTCTCTCTCTCGCTCTCTCTCTCTCTCGCTCGCTCGCTCGCTCGCTCTCTCTGCGTCTCACGCGGCAGAGAGGAGCAGCGTTTTAATTCAGTTAAACACAGATATTATGTTGCTTCTCTAATTTTACATGCAAGTATAGACGAAATTATTTGTGTTAATGGGTTGCGTTTCAGTCACTATTTCATATTTATTCCGTTGTTCTTTCTCCCTTTCCCCCCGTGATTTTGTCTATATCGCGAATATAAGACGACCCCCCATTTTTCAGCCTATTTTTAGGACAAAAACCTCGTCTTATATTCGGGTATATACGGTAATCGGACGATTATTTTTTCGATTAATCGGATATTTTTTTTTATTTATTCAATTTGATTTTTTGTTTATTATAACTAATGTCAGAGGATTTGTGAATTTTAATAGGTTTTGTGTGGACCCACAAGCACACTTCCTGATACATATTCACGTACACACAGGCAGAGGAACCCGAGGCGTAGAGGACGGAAGGGACGCAAGAATGCTCATATATGGGAAACAACAGTGTCACAAAAAACCCCCTCAGTGACTATAGAAGGTTAATGTTGCAAGACCCTGTCATGAGACTTAGTTCCTCTGGAAAAACCCAAGCTACTGCATTGGAACAATGTAACCAGGTTCCATATAAAATATAACTGCTTTCTGACTGTTGAACGCTGCATTTTTTATCTTGATATCGATTGCATCCCGGGAGAGAAATTAAAATCTCTTCTAGTTAAATTCTAGCTAATTGCTTTTGGTTTGAACTGCTCTGCTGTATTACTGCAACTTGAAAACTCTCGGATGAGAACAAGTTCATATTTACACCTAACTGCTTAAACTGCTTACAAGGTAATTAGTCTTTGTAATATTCACTCATACAGGACTGCCCTGTTGAGATTGAATAAGCTGAAGTTTTATACTCTGTAACTTTTTCTTTTGATTTGCTACAAGTATTAATTTTTGTATAACCAGTGTTATTAATCTTTTGTATAAATAAATTTTTATTTCTAAAGACAATCACTGTTAAGTTTTTACTTCAGCTGATAAGACAGTTCTAAAAGCAATAGACAGAGCAATTCCTTTAATTCCTTCTTACCACTGAAGAGAACAAGGTTCCAAGAGCGATTCTGCTGGAAGGTGAGCATGAGTTTGATTCATATGTTTAGTTTAGAAATGTTTATTATTGTTTTCCTGGGAGTGTAGGGACTACACTTAGACTTACTGGTATAAATAACAAGCTATTGAGGGAATAGTACCAATTCTGACCTGACAGCAAAAGGCCGCCTTGACACAGTGATACTTGGGGCTAATCAGGAAAGTGAGTGTAATACCAGAACTCACCACATGGGGGCTCGTCCGGGATTGGGACAATTTATTATTGCCTAATAAAACCCATAAGAACCTAGGGGAACAATAGTTTTCAAAAACTAAGACAACGGCTATATCCAAATGCAAAACAAAGTCTCCATAGTGCTTTGAGGAAGTTAACAGGGCAGTTACTTCCTTCTAACCTTAGAAAATATCTCAGGGACGCTTGAGATAAGGTTTTTAAGTTAGGCACGACAAAGGTAACAAGAGATCTCGAGGCAGCGCTGTAACCTCATATAAAAGAGATAGTTACCAAATAGAGACTCAGAGGAGTGTACAGATTCACGAAGTCATGGAAAAAATAACCAAAATTACTTTGCTATCACAAGATCAATTGACCAAAAAATTAAAAGATGCAGGGCAAGTAGGCAATGAGGAACTACTGGCTACTGAAGATAGCTTATACACTTCTAATGAAGCTGGATTAAGTAAATTAGTCCAGGTGGTAGGCCATAAAAGTCGGAGTAAAAAGGTTTCCGTTGAAATTGGTGATAGTGACGTTACTGTACCAATAGTTAAAGGAACCGACATAAGGGTGACCAGGAATGGTGTTCCTGATCCGGATGCTTTGATTGCAGCTGACTCCCCTACCCCTTCAGAACAAACTGATAGAGAAGGAGCGGCTGGAAGTGACTATGGTCATTTAGGCATAAATTATGATATTACTCCGGTAGAGATGGGAGCTATCCCTAAACAAAGAAATGTAATAGCTGGATTCAGTCCCCTGATTACAGGGGAGGCATCTTGGGAAAGAGAAAAAATAGGTTTTAGGCCGTATAAAACCTCCACGGATAGGAAAGACAAAGATAGATACCAAATAAAGACAGATGAAGAGTCTGAAAAAAGTTCGAGTTCAGAGTATACTGAAGACGAGGAAATACCACGTAGAAAGAACGTTAATTATAAAAAATCTAGAAGTCAATCTCGTGAGAGGCGAAGCAGCTCTCACCAGAGAGAACATGACAGGCTAGGAGGAAGAACCTTTCTGACATGTCCTGGGCTCATTTTTGCTCCCAGAGATTCACAGTTATCAGCTGTAAAAGGAACAAACCAGAAAATATTAAAACTGGCTTGTGGTCCTACCCCTGATGAGATCCTGGACATGCCGGGAACAAGTTCTAAAGCAAAATTAGATATGCTTGCAGAGCAACTAGATTGCATGCAGAAATCGTTGTGTTACTTGTTATTAGGTGAACAGAAAAAGGAAAAACAGGAACCAACAATTAATGATGTGCGGAAACTTAGAGAAGCCACACATCAATAAGCGCCTCCTAATAAGGGGAAAGCGCCACGAAAACAACAAAAATTAACTCAGGGTGATAATTTAATCAAAAGAGAAAAGCAAGTAAGACATGAGCAAAGGGAAATCAAAGAAGAGGAACCTTCTTACTCTCAGTCTGAGTCAGAGAGGTCAGATACTGACACGGAGGGGGAGAGTGACAGTAAGGAAGTGCCCTCTCTGATCGGCAAGCAAATAGACCTGTCTCTCGTGGCAGCTGTAGCAAGACAGGATAGAGAGAGGAAAGAAGGGTCTAAAACGGAAATGACTCCAAAGCCGAGACGTGGTCCATCGAGACAGGCTAAGGGTGATGGCATAACGACAATTCAGATGTTACAGAATATGAAATTCCCTGGAGTAAAAGATGATAAGATGATGAAAGCAAAAATGGTAGCAGATTTAGGAAAGTCCATAAACGCTACGAAAACGCTGATAGAACAAATGATTAAATTCCATACTGGGTTAACTCTAAAGCTAGAAATCCTGAACGCGCATCATTCACAAGTAATAGGGACTGATGAGGACGAGGAATTTCTAGAAGAAGTAGAATCTGTGAGAGCTACAGGTCTGTGGCCGTATATTTCTTACAAAGCCAGCGAAGGCTGGACTGAGCAGGAAATGGTGGCCAAACTGAAGAAACTAGCTCCTGAACTGCCAGGCTGCCAGGTGATAGCAAGCTGGGGGTCAGAGACTGATTGGACAGAGCTATCAAAATTTGCAGCTAGATATGACAGGGAGACTAAAAGAAGGAAGAAGTTGAAAGAAACCCAAGGTCAATTCAAAGGCAAACCAGCAGAGAGGGGTTAGAGTCAAGCAGAAGACTGATTTCAAAAAGTTTGGCACCAAATCCAGTGAGAAAAATAAAATGAAATCTCAGAGAAATGATTTTTCAAAGAATAATGATAAGAAATATAAACCACAGACCAGAAAGGCACAAAATAAAAAACCAGAAAGAAATAGCAGGTATATTGAACCAGAAGAATGGGCAAAAATGAGTGAAGAACAGAGAAAGGCCCATATGGAGAAGAAAAATAAGAAAGCAGAACCGAAACTGGAAAGGGCACGCACTGTTAGAACTAACAGAGCAGAAAGAGAGAAAAGACAATAGGAAGTAAAATCTCCAGGAAAAGCGACCATTGCCTCTAGTCTAGTGACAGAATCAGAAGACCAAGAATTTTTTATTAATTATAATGGTATTAAATTCCTTTTGGACACGGGAGCTGAAGTAACAACCGTAACAGAAATACCCGAAGGAGCAGTAAAGTTAAAAGGGAAATACCGAGTGTACGGTTTTAGTAATGAAATGAATCCAGTAACCAGAGATAGGTATTATTGGAAAGGTTTACATTGCATAATTGACAGCTCGAATCTGATGTGTTTAAAGGATGCCATTTTGATTAAGGAAATGAATGAAAATGTTAATGATTCGGACAAAATAATTAGGTGGCTTAAACCGGTCGACCTGGAGTCAGAAATTAATAGGGTTGTAAACGAGACCCTATTGCCAAAAGAAGAACTAAGACAATTGCTGGAAAAATATAGAAACCATTTCGCAAAGAGTAAAAATGATTGCGGAAAATTGTCTGACAAATACGAATATACTATTGTAGGCGGTATACCACCACCACAGAGGCAATACCCACTGAATAAAGCCGCATATAAAGAAATAAGAGAAACAATAAATGAATTATTGAAAAAGGGGTAATTAGCATAGGAGAAAATTGTCCGACTAATTCTCCCATACAGGGCGTGGCCAAAGGGGACGGCACATGGCGTCTCGTTTGTAACTATAAAGCCCTCAATAAAGTAACGGTACCTGATACCAGGTATTTGATAAATGCAAGAGACGCGACCAATGGGTTAAGTGGTGGCAAGATATTATCAAAAATTGACTTAGCTAATGGTTTCTGGTCAATTCCCTTGGCGAGGGAAAGTCGAGGAAAGACCGGCTTTACTTTTGAGGGCCGCCAATTCGTGTTTAACCGAATCCCTCAGGGATTATGCAACGCACCTAACGCTTTTCAGTCCGCGATCTTAGACGTTCTATCGCACCTGCCAGTTACGGTATACGTGGACGACGTACTGATCGCCACGCAAACGGTGGAAGAACATATGAAAGTACTGTCAGAAACCATAAAACGGTTAGCAGATGCAGGTTTTCTTTTGAATTTGAAAAAATTGGAGCTAGGAAAGGAAAAGGTTGATTTCCTAGGGTTTGAGATATCAGGTAAAGACAGAGGGTATCGCCAAGTCAACCCAGGAAAAATTAATGGAATTAAAAAATAAGAAGATAACTAATTTAAAAGAATTACAAAGTCTGCTAGGGAGATTAAATTTTGTAAGAGATTTAATACCTGGATACAGTGCTAAAGCAAAAAGCTGTATAAGGCCACTTCAGGAGGAGATTTTGAATGGGATGACAACTAGAGAAAATCAAATGTGAAATAATAGAAATGGCCTTAAATTCTGGAAGAATTGTCAGACGAGATCCTGATAAGAACCTGATAGTTAAAATAGACAACACACCTGAGGAGATGGAGGTTGTTCTCTATAATGAAGGAAATACTAAAAGCCCAGTGATGTTTATCTCTCATGAAAAACCAGCAACTCAAAGACAACAAGAAAATTTGTCTGCAGTAGATATATTAGCCACGGTAGCAAGAAACTTGCTACCTATTAAATCGTTGGCTGCAGAAAAATCGATTATAGTCATTGCAAAAAGTGATGGCATCGAATTGTTAGCCAGGGAAGCAAAGAATTTAGTGAATGAAAATAAGCGTGTTCACACTTTTACCTGGTCTAAATGGACTAAATTGATCAGTGAAAATCAGATAGAATTTAGACATGAAAAAACTCCTAAAAAGGAGAAAAAGACTATAATAAACCCTGCACATTTGTGCTATTTTACTGACGGGAGTTCAGAAAAGGGACAGACGTGGTGGGGTTTTTTGGTTAATCGAGGGGTAAAATTATTCACAGAGATAAGGGCAGATTAGAGGATGACAAAAGCGCACAGGAAGCTGAAGTTACTGCTGTGGCAAAGCCTTGATTCACATGAGAGAAAATAAGCATAAAGATTGTTTATTAGTCACTGATAGTGAATATTGTTACCTTGGATTAATTGAACACCTGGAAAGGTGGGAACAAAATAATTTTTATAATGCTAAAGGTAAACCTTTAGCTCAGGCAGAACTGTGGAAGAGTATAAGTGAAAACTACAAGGTTACGAAACCAAAGGTATTGCATCAGTCTAGCCACACAGTTCAGACAACGCCCGCGGCAGTTGGAAATAAGGAAATTGACCAATATGTACGTGTACGTGCGGTTACTAACAGAGTGAGGGAAACTTACTGCAGAAACTGCATGATGAGCTGTTTCACCCTTCAACGACGTATCTTGCGAATACTGTCAGCAGATGGGCCTACACATACAGAACTTGAAAACCAACTATCAGAAAATCAAGTTAAACTGTCCTGATTGTAGGAAAGTGATGACCAGTACATATCATGATTTTGGAAAAATCAAAACTGATAAGGAGAACGTTGAAATCAGCACCGACTTTGCTGGGCCTCTTTATCCGGCCACTAAAAAGAAGAACGTTTATTTCTTAATTATTGTGGATAACTGTTCTAACTTTACACAGATTTATCCGTGTCAGCAGGCAACAAGTGCGGTCGTTGTTAATAGCCTTAAGGAGTGGATTCGTTATCGATCGAAGCCAGAACGCGTACGTGGGGACAATGCGCATAATTTGACTGGCCGTGAAGTAGAGAATTTCTGTAAAGAGCAGGACATTACTTTAATTAAGGCAGTTCGTTATCAGCCCGCGTCCAATGGCATCGCCGAACGGGCTATCAAATCGGCCAAGCACTGGTTCGTTAAGAATCAGAATCGGGGGGAGTGGGATTCTTTAATTAATGAATGCATCCATTTCCTTAATTATAGAGTCCCGAAGACCGATAGAATTTGTGAGCCAGCCGACACAAGCAAAAATCCATTCACGGTAGGAGATAAAGTATTTATCTTACTAAAACAAAAACAGGGTCGGTTTCGTAGTAAAACTGGCACTGAAGATAAAGTAGCTGAATTAACTTCTAATACTACTGTTAGATCGAAGCTAACGGCATTTGGTCCATTAGAGATCTTGTGAATTATTGATTATTAATGATTAATTTGGGACAATGGTTGTTTAATTCAGTTTAAAGAGGAAGGAATGTATAAAGAGTTCAATGTGCATGACCTACTTGTTGAATTAATGACCAAAATGTCTTTTCAGGAGGAATTTCCTATATATATGCCTAGAGAATATAGTCATTATGTAAGAGAAACCTCATTGACTGTCAGAGCAAGGTCACAACAGACTTTCTTAGGGACAGAAAGAATTAAAGTAAAGCTAGATTCACAAAAAACTAGTGAATTATGGCAGGTGAAAGTTTTTATCACCACCACCTCGGATTACCTAGGTATAGGCAAATCGATTGAGGGGGTCAAAGTTGAAAGAATGAGCATCAAAAAGCCTAATAAACTGAGCAAAATGGCCTTATGGTTAAAAGGGCAGATAGGGAAAGCTTAGGAGGTTTTTTGTGCATCTATATCTTTTGTGTTTTTCAGCAGCAGGATGGTGAAAAGAGGAAGTGGACAAAAGGAGAAGTATCAGAAGCTTCGTGTTCGAAGGGAAGTAGGACTGTTCCTGTTGGCCTTACAGATGGTTCTGGTAGTATGTCTCCTTTTAGTAGGTTTTGGAATCACAGTTGAAAACCAAACAAATGAGGTTGGAGTAGCCTCATGTTCTATTGCTGAAAAAATTGTGCGGAAAATTTGTTATAATCAGACGGTAAAGTTTGATGATACTAAATATGGTCCTAAAATGATTAAAAATATGTTTAAAGGATTCATAAAAGATATAGACAAGTCATTCTGGAATTGCACAGGCACTAAAAGTATTAGTGCAACAAAAGTGCCTAGTATTTATGGTAACAAGATTGTTAACAATAAAACTAGATTGAGATGGAATTCCTTAAAAGAATACAATCAGACGCACGTCAAATTACAGGGCCTTAAGTATAATCTATCAGATGTATTTAATTTGACGTCTGCTGTGATCATATATAGATTTTGGAATACTCCGTTACTACGGATGTCAAAAGAGAATGATTGGGATTGTTTAACTAAACAAATTATACCATTAGTTTAGAGATCTTGGCTGGGAAAGGATGATTCTGAAAAATCGATTGCCATATCAATTGACGATAAAAGAAAGAGCAGAAGACGGAGTGGGAGATCTGCTTCGTCTGGCACGAGATATATAATTAGTAAGAATACATGGGATAATATGGATAACCGGAACCCAGTTCAACAAGGTTATTGGCCGAAAGGCCTTAACCCATTTGTATTGATAATAGGTATTTATAAAAATAAACCTAAGCCAGCTTATGTGGAATTAGAATGGGTGACATGTGAAAAACTGATTATGCCAATTGAAATGTGTGAAACTCACAAGAAATGTCCGTTTCTGAAGAAAAACAAATTTCTAAGTGATATAGCTGAGAATCAGTTATGGTATGACATTGATAATCACTGTATGTCTCCTTATGAAACAACATCTGCATGGGTATGTTATTTAAATGATACTTCAATTTGGAATGATAAAGTTTTTGAAAGGCATGGTGCTAATATTATTAAGCTGTGGCATGAATGGATAAGTATTCAGGATCCAGATAATAGCATGGTGAAAGCTGAACGTAAACGTACAACGTGGACTATTAACGCCACCTTGTGGGCAAACGGGGTTGGTGGAAGTAGACTTCATCCAGTCACGTTAAATTATGCACCCAGACCGGGTCTTTCACTGGAACTGGCGAATCATTCGGGTATTATGGATTATATTTTAAATAATATAACTGAACAGCAATATAGATCGGCTATCGTTCTGTATTGTATGGGCTGGTCTGGTGTCCACCGAGTTACTCATACTAATCAGGGCATCTGGAAGAACCATAGTGATGCGAGTAATAAAGGGACTTTACGTTGGATTGGCCTGACTAATTTTTTATACAGGGAATGGGACGTTTTTCCTGTAGCGATGGGACTGGACAAGACCAGTAATCGTACAGTGACATGGAGATCTTTTCATACGCGTAAAGCTGATGATAACATATTCCCCATAAAAATTTCATACAGGCATAATAGAACTGTAGGACTTAATAGTCAGACTTTAGCTCATGGTTATTGGAGTACTAAATATTATATACCAATGATGAAGCCGTCAGAACTGAAATATGGTAAATATCAGGTCATGATGGCCTCGTCGAAATTTGATGTTAAGGCATCTGAACCGTTTTCGCGTAACAGCCTGAGGCCGGAGAATTCTGATGATGATCAGGAACAGACTAGGTCAGGTTCATGGAATTTCGGTTTGGGCAGGTTTGAATTTAGACGAAACGAGGACGTTAAATATTTATGGATCCCGGGTAAGGAGCAGTATTGTAGTTCTGAAATGTTTGATTCCTGGAAGGTTAAAACGCCAGGAATAAGATTTAGTCCAAATATATCTTGGATGCATGAGGAAGAACATCTATTTTGTACTTTTAAAAATCTTATGAGAATAGGAGCTGGGACGGCTGGTAGTGCTAAAGCATGGTATGACATTAGTTCCGTCACTAGCGCGGCTCCGCTGATGATGATTGCACAAAATCAAGTCATGAAAAAATGTGCTTTTGCCAGACTGGTTAATAGTCAATCTGAATTAAAAGGATTCTTTTATCCAGTCGACAATTTCATTGAAGGGATTTCCGGAGGTCCAATGTGGATATTCGTAGCGGATATCACATCGCAATTAATTAAACCTAATAATGGGGATATTTTTACAGTTTATTGGAAGGTTCAGAAAAAAGCTATTTTATGGGTAGTAGAAAACGTCAAAGGACTTGCGGTTTCTTTTTGGGACTTAATAGTAGGATCTTGGTACTACATAAAGATTGCAATTATAATTGTAGCAGTTCTGATAGCAGTTATTGTCACATTAGTTTTGATTAATAAGTCAACGAAAATGGGGCTGGTGTGCCGGAAGCTTTCGAAAGTCTCTGGTGCAGCAGCTAGCAGTGGGGAGCAGGAGATTCTCACTTCCTCAAAAAAGCTGAGAGGTGTGATGTAATACTGAGAGAGGGGCTATAAGGAGGTCTGGGACTGGAATCATGTTACTGGATTTGACGGTTGCAGCAACTACTAGGGCCTACTCAATAATTAATAATTTTGTAAGAGACAAGTTGGGACATGGCAGGCAATTACACCAATTCTACATGGCGTTGCGACGAATCCCCTAAGGAGATAGTGAGTATTATCTCTGTTAACTTTTGGTTGATTTCCTATTGGCTTACTGGAATATTGACCGGTCGCATGTCAGAACAAATTGTATTGATGTTTTTAAGCCTGACCTTATATAATGTACTTAATGATTTTTCATTAGTGTTAATATTAGTATCCCAACTTTTAAGGAGTTCCAGATATATTAAAATTTTTGGTTTTAAGGGCATTGTGGCAGTCATGATTTTTGCCGTTGCCATCACTGTGTATAATTTGACACAGTGCTATATTAAAATGATTTGGCTCAAATATGTAGGTTTGGGACTGGCGTTCCTTACCTACACATTTTTGGTTATCATTAGCTATAGACGAAATACAGTTTTAAGACCACTGGTGATTAAGCTGGCAATACTGTATTTTTTAGTATTAATGATGGCGGGAAGTTCGAAAATTTCGAATGAACCAAAGTTATTTTTTCTTGGTATATTGGTTGGAATAAATGATTATTCATTTATGTTTAAATTACTGGACAGATGCAGGAAATAAGTTAGATTTGTGGGCCATACAGTTTCTGTTGGGATTTAGTTTCGTTGTGATTAAATTTTTCGAACAGTTGTTATTACTATATGGTCTCATTTTGATTTATTGCATTATTAGTAAACTTAATCGAAAAAAAAATAATAATAAAGAATCTATAGTCCTGTAAATGACTTTTACTCATTATTTTATTTTCATGATTGGACGAACAAATCTACGGGATAACGAAGGAAAAAAAAAACAAAAAACAAGGAGGACCATAATTATATTACTAATAATATTGTATGGTTATGTTAAGTGGGAGAAAACTGATTGTTTCTTCTTCTTTTTCATGTTTTTGTTTTTTCTCTTTTTGATTTGTTCGTCTGGAATATATTTTTTTCTCTCTCTTCTTTTATTTTATTTTTGACATAATTGTTAAGAGGAACATGAAAAAAAAAATAAAATGTTTGAGGTACATGGAACATTGAAGATTAAGGGACAACACAAAGATGGTTCCTTATTTGTTTTATTTTTATCTTTTTGGGTTTTGTGTACCTGAACGCAGTAACGACGTTGATTTTGTTATTGTTTTATTTTGTTTTATTTTAATAGGGTCCGGATGCACAATGCAGTGGCACCGGGCATGGGATTTATAAACTGTGTGATGACTGTCTGGAGGTCAAGTGTTATCCGTTGAGAATTGTTGCATACAAACGGGATTACTTTGAATTTAAAAACTTTTGTCAATCATGTATAATTTCCAAGGGTTATTACATGCCCGAAATGAAGACCTTTACTTTTTATGATCGCGGGGCTAATTTCACGGGTCAAGGCTGCACTCATTACTTAACCTATGACGCAATGAGATTTATTATTGCAATGAAATGGCTGATCATCGAATTAGATGAAGCAATTGAATTATTATTTGGGAACAGGGAACGTGTTACCAAAACTACGTGCTGTGTTGACATCCAGACCTACCTTTGGAATAATAAGGTGGTTGCGGGGTTCTGTACTAAACAGACACATTGTGATGGGCGAAATGCTTATAAAATTGTGATTGATCCATTAGATTTGTCTGCGGCGCCTGACACAAGCCCGGTGGGAGCTCTGTGTGTTGGACGAGAGCTTGGCGGACAGCGGATCCGAGCTGGCTCTGTACCCAGAGGATCTGGTGAAATTGGATCAAGCCCCGAGGCCGCGGGACTCATTCAGGTGGAAGCCTGTGTCCCAGCGGTGGTTCCGCAGGAGCATGGAGAGTCTGTTGACCCAGCACGGGAGAGTTACGATGGGATTCTTCCATCGGGAAAATGATTTAATGTTTAGATTCTATGAGTGCTGCGTCGATTTCGTGATGCCATCGCAGTTTGTTTATAAGGTTAAAATTAATGAATTGGATGTGATTTACCCTAGGAAATTTGATGACAATGACAGGGGAATTATGTATGGTAGTGCTCTTATGCGTCCAGAACGGGGTGTCAGAGGATTTGTGAATTTTAATAGGTTTTGTGTGGACCCACAAGCACACTTCCTGATACATATTCACGTACACACAGGCAGAGGAACCCGAGGCGTAGAGGACGGAAGGGACGCAAGAATGCTCATATATGGGAAACAACAGTGTCACCAAAAACCCCCTCAGTGACTATAGAAGGTTAATGTTGCAAGACCCTGTCATGAGACTTAGTTCCTCTGGAAAAACCCAAGCTACTGCATTGGAACAATGTAACCAGGTTCCATGTAAATATAACTGCTTTCTGACTGTTGAACGCTGCATTTTTTATCTTGATATCGATTGCATCCCGGGAGAGAAATTAAAATCTCTTCTAGTTAAATTCTAGCTAATTGCTTTTGGTTTGAACTGCTCTGCTGTATTACTGCAACTTGAAAACTCTCGGATGAGAACAAGTTCATATTTACTCCTAACTGCTTAAACTGCTTACAAGGTAATTAGTCTTTGTAATATTCACTCATACAGGACTGCCCTGTTGAGATTGAATAAGCTGAAGTTTTATACTCTGTAACTTTTTCTTTTGATTTGCTACAAGTATTAATTTTTTTATAACCAGTGTTATTAATCTTTTGTATAAATACATTTTTATTTCTAAAGACAATCACTGTTAAGTTTTTACTTCAGCTGATAAGACAGTTCTAAAAGCAATAGACAGAGCAATTCCTTTAATTCCTTCTTACCACTGAAGAGAACAAGGTTCCAAGAGCGATTCTGCTGGAAGGTGAGCATGAGTTTGATTCATATGTTTAGTTTAGAAATGTTTATTATTGTTTTCCTGGGAGTGTAGGGACTACACTTAGACTTACTGGTATAAATAACAAGCTATTGAGGGAATAGTACCAATTCTGACCTGACAGCAAAAGGCCGCCTTGACACAGTGATACTTGGGGCTAATCAGGAAAGTGAGTGTAATACCAGAACTCACCACACTAAATAAAACCCTAAATCAGGGTATTTATGTGTAAAAGTGTACATTGAGTTTTACTAATATAATCTTTAATTTTTACATTTTAAACCTTAAAACACAACAGTTTGTCCAGTTTTTAAACAGTAAAACTTCTTTAAATGTCCAAAATATAAATAAACAAAACAAAATATTGAGTTGTGCTGCTCATATAAACTTCACATTATGAAATTAGGACACAAACATGTTTGTAATAAGATATTAAGCAGCAAATTTTGAATTCCAATGTAGAATGCGCTGTGTTATTTCTTGATAACGGACCGCTGCGAAGTATAACACACCGCTGCCATGAAAAACAGAGCGTTGCAATGGACGCATGATATAACCGTAGAGACGCAACGGACTATTTTCTTTAGCGGAAGCAATACAATCATTTTTAAATCAATAAACTCCTTTTTAAATCAATATTTTGTGTCAAATTATTAATTTATTTGATGGGTAGCCATGTAGCTAATAAGCGGGATAATGTAGAGTGAGGCGGTTATTATAGCGAATACAACCCCTTCAGGCTGATCGGGACCCCGACGCGAAGCTCTATCCCTTACATAGTTTTCATTCGCTGAAAACCACTGACTACAGTGACTAAAAAAACAATCTTTTACTGCTGCTGTTATTAACTGCCTTTATATTTAGTGCTTCACTTTGTAAACACCATTTAATTTAACCTATTTCTGCGGTAGCGCTACTTTAATCCATCACTTATGTTGCGAGCGAACTGATTGCGCAACCTGATGCTCGAGACAAAATAGATCTAGTGTGACTGTCCCGAAGTTAGTAAACAAAGCTGTTTACACAGTAGCATTGAATTAAACTAGACTATACCATTTTCACATCTTCATATAATGAGGATATACAGTTTTTGCTTGCCGTGCTGATGTTTCACCTTCATTCGTGACACCAACGTGTTTCCTCTTCATGTTCGTGCATCACTGTGGTACTTCCATGCCACTCAAGCTCAGCTTTGCATAACTTGCAGATTACAGTCTTATTTGCTGCATTTAATGTAAAATGCTCCCATGCCTTAGATGACTTGGGGCGCGCACTTTTTTCTGCCGCCGACTGATCTGTCATTTCTCTCCGATTACTCTATGCCATTTCGCGTGTGACTGTGTTGTCATGAAAGTGACGTCATCAGTAACGCTCCCCGTGACGTGAGCAGACCAACTAATCGACAATGACATTCGTTGACAACGATTTTCATAATCGATTATTATAGATTTTATCGATTAGTTGTTGCAGCCCTAGTTTACTAATATGAATAATCATTGAATTATATGAAATGGAGAATATTGTTCGCTGCATGTACCATACTGAATTTTTTTTTTTTGTAATATGTGTGGTCAGTTGTAGTTTGGATTGGTGCTGGAGGCACCCTCACTGAAGGGGGTTTCCTTCTCTTCGGCTTAGGCCGGTGAACGAATATTGTTGGCACAGCATCTGGCCTCAACTTCACTTTGCCTACTTTTTTTGTGGCAGTGAATTGGTCATCTTCAAAGTGTACCTGTAGGTAGGCTTGTAAGGTCAGTTTCCATTGTACTTCAAATATCATTGAAAAGTCATAATTCTCTACATTTACAAATATGATGCCCTTTGACATGCTAGCAAGTGATGTCACCTGTGTGAACATTACTTACATGACATAGTTTTCTGTTGCTGGACCCTGTCATTTGCAGGTTTTGACGGCTGACCATTGCCATCCATCTTTTCTTGCGCTCTTGGTCTTTGGGGAAGACATACATTTGGTAACCCTTCTCAGACCGATTGGAGCATCCAAAATCTGCACAGCAAACCATGGTATGACCACTGATCTATAAAATGTTAGTTGTAACCATTGAACATCACAGAGAGTGGTTGACAACTTCTCCTCAACTTCATAAACTGATGACCACACACACTTGTTCTTGTTGTCTCACTCATTGTTTAATAAAAAAAAATACGATTGCATTCATTCATCCAAGCGTAATGAATTGTTATTCTTAAATATATTTGATACTTTGTGTATGGGTTAGTCTTAAAATGATCTTGGTTTGTGGTCAACTCATGCCTCATCAGAAGAAAAGGACTGGACACTAAATGCTGAATGGACTGTTGCTAGCTACTCTTAGGGTGACCACCCGCCCCGCTTTGCGTTGTCCTGCACAGCATTTTCACCCCTTGTCCCGCACGCCGCATATTGAGAATATGTCCCGCATTTTCATCGGTCTATTGGTTTTTAATTATTATATTAAGAAAATGTGCATGCGTTCTTTTGCCTTTTTAAGAAAGCATTTTATTTATTCTTTTTGCAGTGTATTTTTTCACCTATAGGCTATTTAACAGCGCTTCGTCAGAAGTACAAACACAACAGCCTTTTTTTAAATCCTATACAATGTTTGAAAGGAGTAAACACGGTCACTAGTAGGTTGTGACAGCTGTCAATCAAAATGTGGACCGGTGATTTGTTCCATGTGTTTCCTGTCAGAAAACAAATGGATAATTCGGTCAATTAAAATGAACTTAATTGGTAAACAACTAAATAATTAATAATTAATTAAATGAAACTATTTAATTTAAAAGAATTTATCAACTTGTTGTGGTGGTTTTAATTCACATCCTTTTTAAAAATATGAAAGTTTTTGGTTTAATATATTCTTAATATATAAGACTGTCAATGATCTAATTTCATGTTTTATATTTTATTTGTTCATTGTTTATTTTTTGGGATTTTAATTGGACTTGGTCAGAACTGTTTATAAAATAGTTATCTGCATGATGCCTGCTGCCTTTGGGCTCAGTGATGTTGAATTTAAATGGCATGTCAAATAAAGACATGTTATGTTACATTGTGATGTAGGCTAATGGTGTTTTCTGGAAGGGACTAAAGAACAAAGAATTTATATCAGCTGAAAGGCAGAATTCAAATGTTTTTATTAAGTTAGACATTCTATAATAATAAAAAAAATATCTTTAAAGGTAATCAGTCTGAAGGGTGCAGAAACACAGGGGTGGTTTATGTTTTAGTGTTGGTAAAATGTTCCACAACGTCCCACATTTGGTTTGTTTGATGGTGGTCACCCTAGCTACTCTGCTTTCTTAATCCCTCTCTGTTCTACCCATGCTAACATGAACGTGAAGCTTTCCCTCCAAAACGTATCTGAGTAATACTTACCGTATATAGGCTATATAGCTTTCAGTTGTCACCCTACCACTCCAAATGTAAAACTGACATTTAAAAATATGCAATAATAGTCAAACAAGGACTTGTATATGTGTTTTATTTATATTTACCATTCAATTTCGCAATTGCTGCTGTCAGAGAAGAACATGACAGCGCAACCTGTGTGGGGAACTTTACAGGCTTACATGAACCACGTGACCACCCCGCTATAGTGAGTTCAACGAGTGTCGCAACTCTTCTCTCTCTATGTCTCTGGTCCATCCGACCCGTCCTTCCAAGTGAGACAGCCAATCAGATATTGTCTTGGGCGGGACCTACGCCCCGTTCTCCGGTTCTTGCATGTCATTAGCGTAATGTCCACGTGATCGCGTGTGCCCAAACTCATGAGAGTTTAGTTAAACGCTTTAATAAGCCAACTTAATAGTTTAGATATGGTGCATCCTACACGCATCTACTTTATATCAAAATTCTAGAAATCATTTACCCATCAAGTAGGTACCAAAATTCATATATTTCCCATAATTGAGGTGGAAGTAAATAAGGATTTAGCTGTGATAAGTGGTTAACACACAAAATTAACTTGAGTAATATAAAGCATACATAATACAGAGGATACACATGTATGAGGCAGCTTCTGGGGATTAGTTCCTATAACTGAGGTAGAAAACCCTATGAATAGGCTGTAATAAAAGTTAAACACAGAAAGAACTCCACAGGTTATATAAAACATACATGATACTTAAGATATATATGAGGTAAATACTGGTGATCAATTCAGCTTATTGGAAGCAATTTTGAGACCGTTGTTTGTATTAAACCACAAGTGGGTTAATTTCAGTCTATAGGCCTTATTCGCAAACACCGGAAGTAGCTAACCGCGGCCATATTGTTGACATGACATCTGTCCTGCCCCTAGCTGCACGCAGATTTGAGTTGAGGGGAGCAGTAACCTAATGGCTTCATCTCCTCGGTATCAAGAGAAGATAAGCTTGATTGGTGTGGACCCATATCAAATAGACACAATAGCCTTAAGTAAAGATTTGTCCTTATTGATAGCCGTAACTTATCCGGATATTTATTCAGAGCTGCCAACTCTCAAGCATTCACCGTGAGACACGCTCTCATGCCACACATCCATTTTCTCACGCACAGAAAAATCGTGACGCAAAGAGGACACGGAGACCGACAGACTAGACAGAGCAGGTTACTTGATATAAAAAAATCTCAACTCTCAGATTCTGTCAATTTTATTACGAAATTCAAACAATAAATACCATTTTGGCGCTTGTAAATGTGACGCGACAGATCCCTAGCGGCACGTGAACCGATCATCTCTAGTAAATAAACACGAATGAACACTGTTGAAAGATACAGTACAACTTACCGAAATGTATATGCCTCATACATAATATCGACCAATCAATCAAACAAAGGGGTCAATAAAACAGCTGGAGAACAATTATGTCATCATTTACCTCAGGAAAGCCATTTGATGACCATAATATAGAAGTTAGCTAGAAAAAAAGAGCTATAGAGTATTTTGCTAAATATGTGTACTATATTACATATTTATTATATTTTTACTTATATCATTAAATAAAGTTGTTATTATAATAAAAAAACGCGTTATATCTCTCTCTGTATGTTTACAACATTAGGTGAGTGTGCATCTTGTGTAACCTACCTAATATTAAATCAAATCACATTAATTGAATTGAAATAATATAAAAACGTAGCTTTCCAGAAATTGTACCATGTAAACATTGTAACATGTTGTCACTAAACCTAATAAAATTGTTTAGTTACTAAAATGTTTTGACAATCACAATACACTTATTGTGATGCAATATTTTTTTTTACATCCCCCCAATCCCCCCTAATGTGATAAAATTATGGGAACAGACTTTGCTGTGGGGAGTTGGCTGAAAGTTTAGCCTATATTTATCCTAGCAAGCCACAAGTCTCTCCTGTGCTGGCTCAACTCCTTTGCCTCCTTCACTTCACGTTTTCTGACAGTCGGTATCGCATAAAACTAACTCCGGGGTTCTTATTGCTGTTGTTAGAACAGCCATGTATTACACAACACACCATTGCGCTGTTTTAAAAAAAAAATACAACGATAATACCATGGATAATACCGACGCTGCCTCGCTTGTCAATTGACAGACTGACAGTTGCTGTGGTTTCTATGTCAACAACATGGCCGCCGCGAACATAGATGACGTAGATCGAATAAGAACTATTGGTTTTGGAGACAAAAGTCTCTGGAATTTACAGCTGCAAAAAGGAGGTGTCCCCTGGTTTAAGGTTTGTGGTGATTCTGGGCCATAGGAATGCCTTAGCATCCTTCGTTTCCTGATAAGGCTGTGGATTTATGCATTGGGGTCACCACAGGGTTTCTTGGCCATTTGGTCTTAAGTTTGGGGAACAAAGAGAAATCTTTTCCTGCTGTCCTGGCATCGCTGGTATGAGATTAGACAGGCACAAAAAGGGAAAGGGGGGTGGTTCTAATGGTTCGATGGGGAATCGTTCCGAACTGTGGAATACGGTGTTGGGTTCATTTAATGAAATGGCCTGTTCACGGATAATCCTACACCCTCCACTGCATGCCTACCAGTTTTACCGATCATGCTATTTAGCGAGGTCCAAACATTGAAGGGTTTTGTGGGTTAAAGAACCCATGTGGGTTATGTCTGCACACATATATATATATTATGTGTGTGTGTATAGAGAGAGCGAGAGGGGTTTGTCTATAGCCACACTACAGTAAGTACAATTGCATTACTTATCTGAATGTTGTCATAATTCAGGGGCGGAAGCAATATGCAAGTAAACTCTTTTATTGTAGGTCAGATGACACAGCAATAACACACGGGTGGGCTGGTGGCGCAGGGACTTGATGGTCAGCGTGGAGGTGAAGACAGGTGACGGTGAATCCAGTGAAGTGAACATCCAACACGACGAACACCATGAAAACCCCGAACAGGACACGAACTGGAACCGGAAGAGCAGACGACGACAACACACTGAGGACACCAAAACCAACGATCTGACAGGGAAAGGAGAGTGCGATGAGTTTATATAGCAGAGATGATTGATGGTAGCTGATGAGGGGAATGAGATCAGGTGGAGTGCTGATCAACTGAACGAGCAGCCACGCCCACTCACACACACTCACACACACAAAACAACAAATACACGAGACATGAAGAAACCAGTGAATTCATGAACCGTGACAGTACCCCCTCTCCTAGGAACGCCTCCTGGCGTCCCCAGACTCCCTTACCTGTCGATTGTAATCATCGATAAGAGAGTGATCCAGGATGTCTCTGGCAGGAACCCAACTCCTCTCCTCCGGACCGTAACCCTCCCAGTCCACCAAGTACTGGAATCCGCGTCCCCTCCGCCTTGAGTCCAGAATGCGATTAACCGAATACGTAGGTTCCCCTTCTACGAGACGCGGCGGGGGGGGAACCGGGACGGGCGGATTAAACTGAGAATGAAACACGGGCTTGATTTTGGAAACATGGAAGACGGAATGAATCCTCCTGTACACTGGAGGGAGTTTGAGGCGGACTGCCACCGGGCTAATGATCTTGGTGACAGTGAATGGGCCAATAAATTTGGGAGCTAGCTTATTAGAGACGGAGCGGAGAGGAATGTTCTTAGTAGAAAGCCACACTTTTTGACCAACGACGTATACGGGAGGCTTAGACCGGTGGCGATCGGCTTTAGCCTTGGTGCGCGCTCCCGCTTGGAGTAGAGTCTCGCGGGCTCTAGTCCAAGTGTGGCGACACCTCTGGACAAAGGCGTGAGCGGAGGGGACCGCGACTTCGGATTCCAGACTAGGAAAAATTGGTGGCTGGTAACCTAGACTACATTTAAACGGCGATAGGCCCGTAGATGATACTGGTAACGAATTGTGGGCGTACTCCACCATTGACAGTCGTTGGCTCCATGAGGAAGGATTCTTGGAGACCAAACATCGCAACGTTCTCTCCAAATCCTGGTTGGCTAATCCAACCGTCTGTCGGGAGGCCATGTAGCCGAAAGACGTGGTCAACGACTGTTACCGCTGTCTCCTTGGCTGAGGGTAATTTGGGCAAGGGAATGAAATGGACCGCCTTCGAGAATCGGTCCACCACGGTCAAAACTACCGTGTTACCCTGAGAGGGTGGGAGGGCGGTGATAAAATCTAGAGCGATGTGGGACCAGGGTCTCGAAGGGATCGGCAGCGGTTGAAGGAGCCCATCTGGGGGTCGATTGGAAGTCTTACCAGTGGCACAAACTGAGCAAGCCAAAACAAAACTGTGAACGTCACGAGCCATACGTGGCCACCAAAATCGTTGCTTAACTAAAGACGTGGTACGACTGACTCCTGGATGACAAGCCACATTGGAACAATGACCCCACTGAATGACGTTGGACCGTAATTGCTCTGGCACAAATAACCGGTTCGGTGGACAACCGGGCGGAGGCGTTACCCCTTCTAAGGCCGTTCTGACCTTCGATTCGACCTCCCATGAGAGTGTGGAGATAATTAGGGACTCCGGAAAAATGCACTCGGGAGTAGACGGGCGATCGGAATGGTCAAAAATACGTGACAAAGAATCGGGCTTGATGTTTTTGGAGCCCGGGCGGTACGAGAGAGTAAAGTCAAAACGTCAGAAAAAAAGTGCCCACCGAGCCTGCCTAGAGTTCAATCTTTTAGCGGTTCTAATGTATTCCAGATTCTTATGATCGGTCCATACGATAAAAGGTACCCCCGACCCTTCTAACCAGTGACGCCACTCTTCCAATGCTAACTTGACTGCCAACAACTCTCTGTTACCAATATCATAATTACGTTCGGCAGGGGACAAACGATGAGACAAAAACGCGCACGGATGCATTCTGTCGTCTGTAGGAGAACGTTGGGATAACACTGCACCTACCCCCACCTCTGACGCGTCGACCTCCACCATGAACTGACGTGATGGATCAGGGGTAACTAGGATGGGGGCTGAAACAAAGCGGCCTTTCAGTTTGGCAAACGCAGCCTCGGCTGCGTCTGACCACCTGAACGTAGTCCTGGGGGAGGTCAAGGCGGTCAGAGGTGAGGCTAGTTGGCTGAAATTGCGAATGAACCGCCGGTAAAAATTGGCGAACCCCAGAAACCTCTGTAGGGCCTTACGGGAATCTGGACTTGGCCAATCCACCACAGCCTTAACCTTCTCAGGATCCATACGCATCCCCTCAGACGACACAATGTACCCTAAGAAAGGAACAGACTGTGCATGAAAAGCGCATTTCTCCGCCTTGACAAAAAGACCATTCTCTAACAACCTCTGAAGCACTCGTCTGACGTGCTGAACATGTTCCTGGAGAGACGAAGAAAAAATCAATATGTCATCCAGGTAGACATAAATGAACTGATCGACCATGTCTCTCAGCACGTCATTGACGAGTGCCTGGAAGACTGCTGGACTATTGGACAGCCCGAAAGGCATAACCAAATATTCAAAGTGCCCCCTGGGGGTGTTAAACGCAGTCTTCCATTCATCCCCCTTCCTGATGCGGACCAAATGATAAGCGTTACGTAAGTCCAGTTTTGTGAAGACCGACGCTCCCTGCAACCTCTCGAAGGCTGAAGACATCAACGGCAAAGGATAAGTATTCTTTACCGTGATGTTATTCAGCCCTCGGTAATCAATGCAAGGTCGCAGAGAACCGTCCTTCTTCCCCACAAAAAAGAACCCCGCCCCCGCAGGAGAAGAGGAAGGTCGGATGAATTTGGATGCCAGAGAATCAGAAATATATTTCTCCATGGCCTCCCTCTCGGGAATAGATAGAGAGTAAAGCTTGCCTTTAGGCGGAGACGTACCTGGCAGTAGATCTATTGCACAGTCATAGGGACGATGCGGAGGGAGAGAAGCAGCCCGAGACTTACTGAACACTTCCTTCAGGTCCAGATACTCCGTGGGCACGTTTGATAAATCCACTGCCTCCTCCTGAAAAGCAGAAACAATAACAGACGGACAGGCAGACGCAAGACAGGACTCATGACAAAAACTGCTCCACTCCAACACTGATCTCTGCTGCCAGTCAATTTTGGGGTTATGCTTGATTAGCCAGGGGTGACCGAGAACAACAGGTGCCAGGGGGGAGTCCAGGATGTAAAATGAGGTAGTCTCTGTGTGATTGCCGGATACAGTGAGTGTAATGGGTCCAGTGGTGAATGCGATGGTGGGAAGGGCTTGACCGTTGAGGGCGTGCACAGCAATGGAATGGGTGAGTGGTAACAGGGGAACGTGAATCTTGTGAGCGAATGTGTAGTCCATGAAGTTACCTTCTGCCCCGGAATCCAAAAGTGCAAGACAGTCGTGAGTGTTGGCTGACCATCTAAGTCTTACCGGAAGGAGAGTTGATGTTGATGAGGTCTTCTCAGCGGAGATCCCACCCGACAGTAGCCTCAGATTTACTGCCGGGCTTGCCCTTTTACCGGGCAGTTGTAAGCGAAGTGACCAGCAGTCCCACAGTACAGGCAAAGGCCCTGGGATCTCCGCCTTTCCTTCTCCTCCCGGGAAAGCCGAGCTCGCCCGACCTGCATGGGCTCGTGATCGTAGACGGGACTGACCGCGTCCCCGCCGCTGGCTTGCGTGGTCTCCACGGTGGTTGAAGCCCGAACCGGTAACTTCATCCGTTCAACACGAGAGAGACGAGAATCCACGCGAAGCGCCAGGTCGATGAGTCCGTTGAGTGTAGCGGGTAAATCCAACGCGTAGATTTCTCTCAGGACGCGGTCAGCCAGCCCATGCAGGAACATGTCCCACTGCGCTTCCTCGTTCCATTGACACTCAGCCGCCAAGGTCCGGAACTCGATGGCATAATCTGATACGGATCTGCTTCCTTGGTTGAGATCCGCCAGGGTTCGTGCTGCTTCTCTTCCCGCGACCGCGCGGTCAAACACCATCTTCATCTCGGCGGCGAGTGTCTGGAACGAGGCACAACACGGATCTTGATTCTCCCACACCGCCGTCCCCCACAGAGCTGCCCTCCCAGTCAGCAGTGTGAGTACGAATGCCACTTTGCTTTGTTCTGTGGCAAATGTTCTGGGTTGCAGAGAGAAATGCATAGTACAGCGTGTTAGAAAAGCTCTGCAAAAATTCGGCTCACCACTGTAGGGTTCAGGGACCGGTAGACGGGGTTCTGACTGGGAGGCGCCTGATGGTGGAACTGGGGGAGTGGCCGGTGTGGGTGGTGGCGCAGTGGGAGCTCGAAGATGTTGAAGCTGCTGGGTGAGCTCGGACACCTGCGCCACGAGAGCTTGAATGGCCCGACCCGACTCCGTAGATGTCCTCTCTTGAGCCTCTATCCGAGAAATGGTTACTCTGATGAAGTCATCAAGCGAAGAGGATCCACTTGCTGCTCCCATCGTTTGGTCAGATCGTTCTGTCATAATTCAGGGGCGGAAGCAATATGCAAGTAAACTCTTTTATTGTAGGTCAGATGACACAGCAATAACACACGGGTGGGCTGGTGGCGCAGGGACTTGATGGTCAGCGTGGAGGTGAAGACAGGTGACGGTGAATCCAGTGAAGTGAACATCCAACACGACGAACACCATGAAAACACCGAACAGGACACAAACTGGAACAGGAACTGGAACCGGAAGAGCAGACGACGACAACACACTGAGGACACCAAAACCAACGATCTGACAGGGAAAGGAGAGTGCGATGAGTTTATATAGCAGAGATGATTGATGGTAGCTGATGAGGGGAATGAGATCAGGTGGAGTGCTGATCAACTGAACGAGCAGCCATGCCCACTCACACACACTCACACACACAAAACAACAAATACACGAGACATGAAGAAACCAGTGAATTCATGAACCGTGACAGTACCCCCTCTCCTAGGAACGCCTCCTGGCGTCCCCAGACTCCCTTACCTGTCGATTGTAATCATCGATAAGAGAGTGATCCAGGATGTCTCTGGCAGGAACCCAACTCCTCTCCTCCGGACCGTAACCCTCCCAGTCCACCAAGTACTGGAATCCGCGTCCCCTCCGCCTTGAGTCCAGAATGCGATTAACCGAATACGTAGGTTCCCCTTCTACGAGACGCGGCGGGGGGGGAACCGGGACGGGCGGATTAAACTGAGAATGAAACACGGGCTTGATTTTGGAAACATGGAAGACGGAATGAATCCTCCTGTACACTGGAGGGAGTTTGAGGCGGACTGCCACCGGGCTAATGATCTTGGTGACAGTGAATGGGCCAATAAATTTGGGAGCTAGCTTATTAGAGACGGAGCGGAGAGGAATGTTCTTAGTAGAAAGCCACACTTTTTGACCAACGACGTATACGGGAGGCTTAGACCGGTGGCGATCGGCTTTAGCCTTGGTGCGCGCTCCCGCTTGGAGTAGAGTCTCGCGGGCTCTAGTCCAAGTGTGGCGACACCTCTGGACAAAGGCGTGAGCGGAGGGGACCGCGACTTCGGATTCCAGACTAGGAAAAATTGGTGGCTGGTAACCTAGACTACATTTAAACGGCGATAGGCCCGTAGATGATACTGGTAACGAATTGTGGGCGTACTCCACCATTGACAGTCGTTGGCTCCATGAGGAAGGATTCTTGGAGACCAAACATCGCAACGTTCTCTCCAAATCCTGGTTGGCTCTCTCAGTTTGGCCATTGCTCTGGGGATGAAACCCTGAGGACAGACTAACAGTCGCACCCAGTAATCTACAAAACTCTTGCCAAAATTTGGACACAAATTGAGGTCCTCTGTCGGAGACCACGTCTGTCGGGAGGCCATGTAGCCGAAAGACGTGGTCAACGACTGTTACCGCTGTCTCCTTGGCTGAGGGTAATTTGGGCAAGGGAATGAAATGGACCGCCTTCGAGAATCGGTCCACCACGGTCAAAACTACCGTGTTACCCTGAGAGGGTGGGAGGGCGGTGATAAAATCTAGAGCGATGTGGGACCAGGGTCTCGAAGGGATCGGCAGCGGTTGAAGGAGCCCATCTGGGGGTCGATTGGAAGTCTTACCAGTGGCACAAACTGAGCAAGCCAAAACAAAACTGTGAACGTCACGAGCCATACGTGGCCACCAAAATCGTTGCTTAACTAAAGACGTGGTACGACTGACTCCTGGATGACAAGCCACATTGGAACAATGACCCCACTGAATGACGTTGGACCGTAATTGCTCTGGCACAAATAACCGGTTCGGTGGACAACCGGGCGGAGGCGTTACCCCTTCTAAGGCCGTTCTGACCTTCGATTCGACCTCCCATGAGAGTGTGGAGATAATTAGGGACTCCGGAAAAATGCACTCGGGAGTAGACGGGCGATCGGAATGGTCAAAAATACGTGACAAAGAATCGGGCTTGATGTTTTTGGAGCCCGGGCGGTACGAGAGAGTAAAGTCAAAACGTCAGAAAAAAAGTGCCCACCGAGCCTGCCTAGAGTTCAATCTTTTAGCGGTTCTAATGTATTCCAGATTCTTATGATCGGTCCATACGATAAAAGGTACCCCCGACCCTTCTAACCAGTGACGCCACTCTTCCAATGCTAACTTGACTGCCAACAACTCTCTGTTACCAATATCATAATTACGTTCGGCAGGGGACAAACGATGAGACAAAAACGCGCACGGATGCATTCTGTCGTCTGTAGGAGAACGTTGGGATAACACTGCACCTACCCCCACCTCTGACGCGTCGACCTCCACCATGAACTGACGTGATGGATCAGGGGTAACTAGGATGGGGGCTGAAACAAAGCGGCCTTTCAGTTTGGCAAACGCAGCCTCGGCTGCGTCTGACCACCTGAACGTAGTCCTGGGGGAGGTCAAGGCGGTCAGAGGTGAGGCTAGTTGGCTGAAATTGCGAATGAACCGCCGGTAAAAATTGGCGAACCCCAGAAACCTCTGTAGGGCCTTACGGGAATCTGGACTTGGCCAATCCACCACAGCCTTAACCTTCTCAGGATCCATACGCATCCCCTCAGATGACACAATGTACCCTAAGAAAGGAACAGACTGTGCATGAAAAGCGCATTTCTCCGCCTTGACAAAAAGACCATTCTCTAACAACCTCTGAAGCACTCGTCTGACGTGCTGAACATGTTCCTGGAGAGACGAAGAAAAAATCAATATGTCATCCAGGTAGACATAAATGAACTGATCGACCATGTCTCTCAGCACGTCATTGACGAGTGCCTGGAAGACTGCTGGACTATTGGACAGCCCGAAAGGCATAACCAAATATTCAAAGTGCCCCCTGGGGGTGTTAAACGCAGTCTTCCATTCATCCCCCTTCCTGATGCGGACCAAATGATAAGCGTTACGTAAGTCCAGTTTTGTGAAGACCGACGCTCCCTGCAACCTCTCGAAGGCTGAAGACATCAACGGCAAAGGATAAGTATTCTTTACCGTGATGTTATTCAGCCCTCGGTAATCAATGCAAGGTCGCAGAGAACCGTCCTTCTTCCCCACAAAAAAGAACCCCGCCCCCGCAGGAGAAGAGGAAGGTCGGATGAATTTGGATGCCAGAGAATCAGAAATATATTTCTCCATGGCCTCCCTCTCGGGAATAGATAGAGAGTAAAGCTTGCCTTTAGGCGGAGACGTACCTGGCAGTAGATCTATTGCACAGTCATAGGGACGATGCGGAGGGAGAGAAGCAGCCCGAGACTTACTGAACACTTCCTTCAGGTCCAGATACTCCGTGGGCACGTTTGATAAATCCACTGCCTCCTCCTGAAAAGCAGAAACAATAACAGACGGACAGGCAGACGCAAGACAGGACTCATGACAAAAACTGCTCCACTCCAACACTGATCTCTGCTGCCAGTCAATTTTGGGGTTATGCTTGATTAGCCAGGGGTGACCGAGAACAACAGGTGCCAGGGGGGAGTCCAGGATGTAAAATGAGGTAGTCTCTGTGTGATTGCCGGATACAGTGAGTGTAATGGGTCCAGTGGTGAATGCGATGGTGGGAAGAGCTTGACCGTTGAGGGCGTGCACAGCAATGGAATGGGTGAGTGGTAACAGGGGAACGTGAATCTTGTGAGCGAATGTGTAGTCCATGAAGTTACCTTCTGCCCCGGAATCCAAAAGTGCAAGACAGTCGTGAGTGTTGGCTGACCATCTAAGTCTTACCGGAAGGAGAGTTGATGTTGATGAGGTCTTCTCAGCGGAGATCCCACCCGACAGTAGCCTCAGATTTACTGCCGGGCTTGCCCTTTTACCGGGCAGTTGTAAGCGAAGTGACCAGCAGTCCCACAGTACAGGCAAAGGCCCTGGGATCTCCGCCTTTCCTTCTCCTCCCGGGAAAGCCGAGCTCGCCCGACCTGCATGGGCTCGTGATCGTAGACGGGGCTGACCGCGTCCCCGCCGCTGGCTTGCGTGGTCTCCACGGTGATTGAAGCCCGAACCGGTAACTTCATCCGTTCAACACGAGAGAGACGAGAATCCACGCGAAGCGCCAGGTCGATGAGTCCGTTGAGTGTAGCGGGTAAATCCAACGCGTAGATTTCTCTCAGGACGCGGTCAGCCAGCCCATGCAGGAACATGTCCCACTGCGCTTCCTCGTTCCATTGACACTCAGCCGCCAAGGTCCGGAACTCAATGGCATAATCTGATACGGATCTGCTTCCTTGCTTGAGATCCGCCAGGGTTCGTGCTGCTTCTCTTCCCGCGACCGCGCGGTCAAACACCATCTTCATCTCGGCGGCGAGTGTCTGGAACGAGGCACAACACGGATCTTGATTCTCCCACACCGCCGTCCCCCACAGAGCTGCCCTCCCAGTCAGCAGTGTGAGTACGAATGCCACCTTGCTTTGTTCTGTGGCAAATGTTCTGGGTTGCAGAGAGAAATGCATAGTACAGCGTGTTAGAAAAGCTCTGCAAAAATTCGGCTCACCACTGTAGGGTTCAGGGACCGGTAGACGGGGTTCTGACTGGGAGGCGCCTGATGGTGGAACTGGGGGAGTGGCCGGTGTGGGTGGTGGCGCAGTGGGAGCTCGAAGATGTTGAAGCTGCTGGGTGAGCTCGGACACCTGCGCCACGAGAGCTTGAATGGCCCGACCCGACTCCGTAGATGTCCTCTCTTGAGCCTCTATCCGAGAAATGGTTACTCTGATGAAGTCATCAAGCGAAGAGGATCCACTTGCTGCTCCCATCGTATGGTCAGATCGTTCTGTCATAATTCAGGGGCGGAAGCAATATGCAAGTAAACTCTTTTATTGTAGGTCAGATGACACAGCAATAACACACGGGTGGGCTGGTGGCGCAGGGACTTGATGGTCAGCGTGGAGGTGAAGACAGGAGACGGTGAATCCAGTGAAGTGAACATCCAACACGACGAACACCATGAAAACACCGAACAGGACACGAACTGGAACAGGAACTGGAACCGGAAGAGCAGACGACGACAACACACTGAGGACACCAAAACCAACGATCTGACAGGGAAAGGAGAGTGCGATGAGTTTATATAGCAGAGATGATTGATGGTAGCTGATGAGGGGAATGAGATCAGGTGGAGTGCTGATCAACTGAACGAGCAGCCACGCCCACTCACACACACTCACACACACAAAACAACAAATACACGAGACATGAAGAAACCAGTGAATTCATGAACCGTGACACATACCAAAAAGCAGTGAAAGTTGCGAAATCTCAGTATTTTTCTGAGATAATTCGCAAAAGTACAAATAGTCCCAGGGCTTTATTTAATATCTTGAATTCTGTTTATAATCCAAACGGCAAAATTTGTTTAGTGGAGTCCTCACCTTTGTGTGAAATTTTTTTGATATTCTTTAAGGATAAAATTGATACAATTAGACAGTCCATTATTCCTGGTACTGACGACCCTGTTCATTTTTTAATTCCTACTAAGTTTTTTAACTCATTTGAGCCGATCACATTGCTGGGTATGATGGATTTAGTTGCTAAGCTGAAGCCTACCACCTCTGCATGTGACATTGTTCCGACCCAATTTTTTAAATTGGTACTTGATTGTGTTGGGGATTGGATTTTAGCAATTATAAATAAGAGCATTCTTTCTGGGATTGTTCCATCCTTTTGCAAACATGCTATGGTGAAACCTTTGTTGAAAAAACCAGGTCTGGATATAAATATCTTATCAAATTTTAGGCCAATCTCAAATTTACCTTTCATGGCAAAAATCTTAGAGAATGCTGTATCTGTGCAATTGCAGAGCTTTCTAGAAACAAACAATATTGCAGAAAAATTCCAATCTGGATTTAGGAAAAAACATAGTACTGAGTCAGCACTTCTAAGAGTTTTAAACGATATTTTATTATTTGTTGATTCCGGGAACTCAGCAATCTTAGTGCTATTAGATTTGAGCGCAGCATTTGATACAGTTGATCATGAAATTCTTTTAACGCGTCTTGAAAAGTGTGTGGGCATTCAAGGAACTGCCCTTAGCTGGTTCAGATCTTATCTTAGTAATAGAACCTTTTCAGTGGGTATTGGTCGCGCTGTATCATCTGTAGCACAAGTTGCCTGTGGTGTTCCTCAAGGGTCTATTCTGGCTCCCATTTTATTTTCACTATATATGTTACCACTAGGCTCAATTCTTAAGAAGCATGGAGTGTCCTTTCATTTTTATGCAGACGACACCCAAATCTATCTCCCTTTGAAACATGACAAGCAAGGCCTAGAAACTTTGCTTGCCTGTTTAACTGATGTACGATCTTGGATGTCTTTGAATTTCTTGCACTTAAATGAGAGTAAGACTGAAGTAATTGTTTTTGGCCCCTCTGTGGGGAAAGCAAACCCGAATACTGATTATGATTATTTAAACTCTTATATCAAACCCACTGTGAAAAATTTAGGAGTTCTTTTTGATTCATCTCTCAAGTTTGACCAACATATAAATTCTGTGGTAAAGTCTTGTTTTTTCCATATTAAACTGCTGTCCAAAGTCAAAACCTTTTTATCTTTTAACGATCTTAAAACTGTCACACATGTTTTTGTTTTATCTCGTTTGGACTATTGTAATTCTCTGTATATGGGATTACCCAAATCCTCCATGTCACGGCTTCAGATGGTCCAAAACGCCGCGGCCAGGTTTTTAACTGGGGTTCGTAGACGAGAACACATTACTCCGATACTATCATTTTTAAATTGGTTGCCAGTGTGTTATAGAGTTGAATTTAAAATTTTGTTGTTAGTTTTTAAGGCTTTGATTGGTCTGGCACCATCCTATTTGTCAGATCTTATAAATGTGAAAAAGTCAACAAGATGCTTGCGATCCTCAGACAGCATTATACTGTCGTATCCAAGATCAAGACTGAAGTTGCGAGGCGATCGTGCTTTTTCAGTGGCCGGTCCTAGGATGTGGAACAGTCTTCCCTTATCTGTGAGGTCTGCTACGTCTGTTTATGAATTTAAATCTAAACTACAGTCTTATCTATTTACTCTTGCATATCACTCATAATTTTGATCTCGCTAAACCCTAACTATAGTGTTTTATTGTCTGTTATTAATGTATTGTGTGTGGTTTTGTTTTATATTTATTAACTTGTACAGCACAGTGGTCAACATCTGTTGTGTTTATTTGTGCTTTATAAATAAATAAAATGAAAATGAAATGAAATGAACTCTAGAGAAATGTGTCCAGTAGAGGAACATCTTTGACTGCTGTAGTTGAGAGAGTTTCTGGCATCGTTGAGCTGATAGGAAAGAAACACACAGGACACATGTACTTAAATAAAAAAGTTTTAACTTTTTCTTTACTCTTTTACTTACTCTTTTAAAAGGTTATTTATAACCATGATGAAACCCTGCTGATGGCCTGGGTCTGGTAGAGTAGTGAGTTTGATGTGATTAAACTCGAGGTTCTGTGGGGTGTGGACTGGACTGACTCCATCCCTAGAGCTTCCCAAATCTCTGGGGTTTGGACTGATGTGGCAGTGAACCCAAGGTTACCCCGTGAGACGATCTCCTGATAGTGTGCTTTATTTCTCCACACACTGTCTGACACTAAATGAATTGTGCAGATCAGCGACGGTACACACACTCACAGTATCGCTGTTAAACACAGATGATCACAGTGTAATTCCAGTCTTTCAGCAGCTTCAGAGCTCAATCTGCTGCCTTCATCACCACAACATCTTCTGAAATGATGGTGTTTTATCCTTTATTAGATCTCCACGAGCACAACAGCTTTATATGACAGGAGCGACACACACACACACACACCAGCCTCTGTGCCTCAGCTCACACTGAAACATCTCCATCATGAACATGACAAAGTCAAGATGATATTTGTGTGTGTTTATAATCAAAGACACACCGAAGGTGTTCAGGGTCAATATGACAGACTGAAATGTGTGAAATCTTTCTGATCATAACGAATTCTCCTCAGATTAGACAGAATCATCTGGAAGGAAGACATCAGATATCAGCGAGTGTTTGTTTCAATCTCAACAAGCTTTGATTCTCAGTAGAGACTGTAGTTTCAGACTCGGCTTTATTCAGTCTTTCTTGGATTATGAGGCATTAGTGTTTTTCATTCTCTCAGTTATTAATGGTGTCTGTGCCTCTCTTAATTTCAGATTAATGAATGGAGACAAAACCGTTAAACGTCGATCACTCAGCGCTCGCAAAGGGAGTCTGACAGGAGCTTTTCTGAGGGAAACTTTATCACAAACTCTGTGCTTTTACTTCACGACAACTGACTTTCAGGACGTTATAAACATGTGATAGTAATGTCATCATTTTTAGTTGTACGCGGGTATAAAAATAAGACTAAAGCTCTGGCAATGTGCCGATTACTGAGATTTATATATTCTATATGAGCGCACACTGGACTGTCCTGTTTAACACACGATACAGGTCCGTATAATTGACTATGAACAAAACGATTTAATGTTAAACACTTTTCAAATGATTCTTCCCCCTTTAATTCTCTGCAGGAACAAAACAACACAAGAAGATGGAAACCAATCTCTGATGGAGACATTAATGACACAGAATCGTAGGTGAAATCCACAACATTGTATGTCACATGATGTAATTTCTGGATAATCCTGAATCAATTAGAAGACCATATTTCAGACTCATAAGAATCGTCTCAAATGTCACATCAGCTGAGAAACTGAGCTTCTCCAAACACTGAATCAACTGAACTAATAGTTTGACAGAATGATCCAATGTCATTCCTGATTAATCAAATATGTGTATGTTTGTTCAGATGAAGAAGACTTGAAGATAGAGAAGACCAACGCAGAGAAGTGCAGTGATGAAGAAATGCATTTAAAGAGAATCCGTTACATTCAGACTGTGATTCATATGGACATTTCTGTGTAATGTCATTGATCTTAACTTGACATAATATTATGGCCAATATTTCTGGATAATTGAAGGTTTGAGAATGCTACTTCTCTTGAGTTTATAGAAAGCAGAAGACTTTACTGACTGACTGAATTCACAAACTCTCTACTTGCTATAGATGGGCAATGTTGGGGAGTAACGGAATACATGTACTGGCGTTACGTATTCAGAATACAAATTATGAGTAACTGTATTCCGTCACAGTTACAATTTAAATAGTTGGTATTTAGAATACAGTTACATTGATGAAATCAATGGATTACATGACGATACTTTTCTGTTTCACGAGTTTATTCACTCTCTAAATAAATTAAGGCAACTCCATGCATTTCCCAGAAGTCCCAATATGAAAACGAAAAAAATGCGCGGTTTGCGTGATCAGTCACAATGGAGTCGGAAGAGGAGCAGCGGGAGCTAGAGGTAGAGATGGAGCCGGAACAACAAAGCCAGGGCAAGAATGTGTTATATCTTGGAAATTCAAACAGCATTTCACATTAAAGAAAGAGAAGGGAGAACGAAATAGAACTGTGCAGTGCAACCTCTGCTTGCCAGCAACCAACCTCCTTTCAGCGTCCAAAGACTCCACCTCAAACCTGAAGAAGCATCTTAAAGTAGGCCTACGTTTTTTTTTTTTTTTTCTAATACGTGCAGTCAAAACTTGAAATATAAATTCTCAGAAAATGCATTAATACCAATAGTGAAACGTCTGTTTATATATCCATATTCCCTTAATAAAGGAGTCCAGACATTAGAAAAATATCGGTCTACATGCGTTTTATATTTAATATATTTTAATATATTTTAATGAGGGAAATAAACATGCGTGACGCACAAAATCTTTTAGGTGGCAAAATATATATTTTTTGTTATTCTGTGAATTAGGCTACACTGCGCAAACCAAAAGTAATACTACTCACCGGATGAAGAAGGGTTGGCTCTCCAAAGAACATAAAATATTTATTTTATTTTATTTTTCGTATTCGCATTTATTGTGTCGTGTCAGTTCTCCGTTACGGACATGAGCACTCTGAACGCAGCACTAAAAGACTGCTTTAAAACTTTCACTGAGACCTCAAACAGAAAGCACAAAGCCTTTCTTTAAAGTGAATTTCGTTTTGTATTAATTGTATCTTAATTTTACTCAATGTTTCATCAACAAATTGCCTGGATTAAATAAGAAGTAAATATAGCAGACAAAAGATAATCAGGACACGGAGGCGCCAGCGCGTGAACTGGAGCTGGTCTCATAAATCAACGCCCGTTTCACACATAGCCTACTCTGTTTGCAGTGCGTATTTTTATTTATTGTTTTCCGTAACCATGTTAACAGATTAGAGCTTTCACACTGCGGCCCGTTTATCCGTCCCAGGAGCGGTGCGTATACAGCAGTGCATCGATCGTTTCCGCACCGAGTCTATTTCTGCTGTGCTGCACGCGCTGAATTAAAGTGACAGCACATGTTTCGTGGTCAAATGAACACAGATTGACCTGAAAATGTAGTAATTTCACCATAAATGCATATAATTAAATAAAATGTAGTAATACCATCATAAATGTATTTAATTAAATACTGCTTTTTTTCACAGTCATCTTTTTACTTTAAGACCGGGGTAAAGCAATGAAAACTAGGCCTACAGTTTACTTTAACAAGGCGAAATAATGAACAACACTCATCTGATTCGTGGAGGTTGAAAAACAAGTTTTTTGTGGCATGCAAGATTTATTGTATTAAAATTTAAAGAAAAGAAAAGAAAAGGCATGAGAGTCGGCTGTTTTTGTAAATTTTAAGTTTTAATTTAAAAACGTTTGCAATTTTAATAGCCTACATCAAATCAAATCAAATCAAATCAAGTATATTTGTATAGCGCTTTTCACAATACAGATTGTATCAAAGCAGCTTCACAGTATTAAAATAAAATAATACAACAAAGTTTGTTTCTAGTGGAATTTATTGATTGATAGAATAAAATTAAAAATCCCCAAAATATCCCCAACTGAGCAAGCCAAAGGCAACAGTGGCAAGGAACCGAAAAACTCCATCAAGTGACCTAATGGTGTCCTAAAACTCCATCAGGTGACCTAATGGAGGAAAAAAAACCTTGGGAGAACCCAGGCTCAGTCGGGGGCCAGTTCTCCTCTGGCATTTATGAACTAGAGGCCGGATTGTAGTTTGAAACTGTGAGATTAACAATATTATATGAATGCCTGGCTGAAAAGATGCGTCTTTAATCTAGTTTTAAACTGGGAGAGTGAGTCCGAGCAACGAACAGTATCAGGAAGGCTATTCCAGAGTTTTGGAGCCAAATGCGAAAATGCTCTCCCTCCTTTGGTTGATCTGGATATCCTAGGTATGACCAAAAGCCTCGTATTTATTGATCTTAAAGAGCGCGATGGATTATAGGGTGATAGAAGATCCGTTAAATAGACTGGAGCTAAGCCGTTTAGGGCTTTATAAGTCAATAGCAATACCTTATAATTAATACGGAACTTTATAGGTAGCCAATGTAGTGATGATAAAATCGGTGTTATATGATCATATTTTCTTGATCTAGTAAGAACTCTAGCGGCTGCATTTTGGACTAACTGTAGCTTGTTTATTGAGGATGCAGGACAACCGGCTAATAAAGCATTACAGTAATCTAGTCTCGAGGTCATGAATGCATGAACTAACTTTTCTGCATCAGAAACTGATAGCATATTACGTAGCTTAGCAATGTTTCTAAGGTGGAAAAAGGCTGTTTTTGTAACATACGAAATATGATTTTCAAAAGACAGGTTACAATCGAGTATAACACCCAGGTCTTTTACTGTAGAGGATAAAGTAACAGGACATCCTACGATGTCAAAGTTGTATTGTGAGAGGTTCTGTGGGCGGTTTTTTGAACCGATAAGTATTACCTCTGTCTTGTCTGGATTTAATAAAAGAAAATTACGCGTCATCCAATCTTTTATATCTTTAACACACTCTGTCAATTTGGATAATTTAGCGTTTTCATCCGGCCGTGATGAAATATATATTTGAGTGTCATCAGCATAACAATGGAAACTAATTCCATGTTTCCTTTATAATATTTCCAAGTGGCAGCATATATATTGAGAATAACAGAGGGCCCAACACAGATCCCTGCGGCACTCCATAGTTTACTGGAATTATGATCGATTTTTCTCCATTTAAATAGACAAAATGGTAGCGGTCTGATAAGTATGATCTAAACCAGCTTAATGCTTGTCCTTGAACACCAGTATAATTTTGTAGTCGATCTAAGAGTATTGTATGATCTATAGTATCGAACGCAGCACTTAGATCAAGTAAAACTAGTATTGAGATGCAGCCTTGGTCAGAAGCTAAGAGTAAATCATTTGTGATTTTAACGAGCGCAGTTTCAGTGCTATGATGCGGCCTGAATCCTGACTGAAACTTTTCATAGATATCATTTTCTTGCAAGAAAGAGCCCAGTTGAGTGGACACAACTTTTTCTAGTGTTTTAGACATAAAAGGTAGATTTGAAATGGGTCTATAATTTGCTAGATTATGCAGGTCTAATTGTGGTTTCTTAATGAGAGGTTTTATAACTGCCAGTTTAAATGTTCTTGGAACATGACCTAAAGATAAAGACGAGTTAATAATATTGAGGAGAGGCTCTTCCACTACAGGTAACACTTCCTTCAGTAGTTTAGATGGTATAGGATCTAATAAACATGTTGTTGTTTTAGATGAAGTGATAAGTTTATTTAACTCTTTTTGTTCTATAGTTGTAAAGCACTGTAATTGTTCTTGCGGGGGGATAATTGAGGCTGAATTATAAGGTGCGATTGAGGATTGAACGTTTACAATTGTGGTTCTGATGTTTTCTATTTTCTCAGTGAAGAAGTTCATGAAATCATTACTACTAAACTGTAACGGGATATTTTGTTCGGGTGACGTCTGTTTATTTGTTAGTCTAGCCACGGTGTTAAATAAAAACCTAGGATTGTTTTGGTTGTTTTCTATTAGTTTGCGGAGATGCTCAGCCCTGGCCGCTTTTAGGGCCTTTTTATAACGTGACATACTGTCTTTCCACGCGATTCTAAAGACCTCTAAATTAGTTTGTTTCCATTTACGCTCTAAATTACGGGTTTCTCTCTTTAGAACATGCGTAGTATTATTGTACCATGGTGCTTTAATTTTCTCTGTGACCTTTTTTAATCTAACGGGTGCAACAACATCCAATGATCTAGAGAGAATGGTGCTCATTGTGCTAGTTAGTTCTTCTAGTTCATCTGTTTGTTTGGGTTCAGGCAGCAGCTGAGACAGATCAGACAAGCAACTCGAGAAATTATCTATGGTGGATGGAAGGATTGTTCTGCCTGGTCGAAAACGCGGCGCCGCATGACATATTACAGCAGTACGTAATATGCAAGTTACCAAGTAATGGTCAGTGACATCATCACTTTGTGGAATGATATCTATATCGGTTGGATCGGATCCATATGATATAATTAAATCGAGTGTGTGATTAAGACGATGAGTTGGTCCGGTGACGTTTTGTTTGACCCCAAAGGAATTTAATAAATCTATAAACGCAGCCCCTAACGCATCATTTGGATTATCTACGTGTATGTTAAAATCTCCAACAATTAATGCTTTATCTACATTGACCAATAGATCTGAGAGAAAATCTGCAAACTCTTTTAGGAAATCAGCGTAAGGCCCAGGCGGTCTATATACGGTAGCCAAGGCTAGAGATAATATGGATTTTTTTCTAACATCTAAGAGCGTAACATTTAGTACAAGTATTTCAAACGAAATAAACTTATAACCCGTTTTCTGAGTAACATTGAGAATATCTCTATAGACCGCTGCAACACCGCCGCCACGACCAATCAGACGGGGTTCGTGCTTATAGGAGTATCCTAATGGAGTAGACTCATTTAGACCGAAATAATCATTAGGTTTAAGCCAAGTTTCAGTAAGGCAAAGTACATCGAAGCTATTATCCGTGACTATTTCATTTACAATAACTGCCTTAGGTGTGAGTGATCTAATGTTTAGAAGACCTAGCTTTAGAAATTGTTTTTGGTTACTAATAGCAACATTTTCTGGTTTAATAACAATTCGATTTTTTCTAGATCCTGCAGTAGATTTATTATTTGATCTCACTAAACGAGGAATAGACACAGTTTCTATGCAATGTTCTACACTATTTATATCAGTTAATTTGGTGCAGCAGAGACTATGATTTGAACTTTTGGTTACTAGTCAAAAGGTATTTAACATTTTGGAGATGTTATCTGACAGAAGATCCGATCCGAATCTGCTTGGGTGTAAGCCATCAGCACGGTAAAGCCTAGGACGCTCCCAAAACAGATTCCAATTATTTACAAAGAGCAGTTTCTGCTCATTGCACCATGATATTAACCATTCATTTAGCGCGAATAATCTACTAAACTTTTCATGACCTAGTCGGTACGTGGGAAGCGGTCCTGACACAATGATCGTTATATCAGGCGATGTGCTGCGTACCGTATCGATCAGATTCCTGAAGTCTTTCTTCAGAACCTCTGTCTGTCGCAGCCTGATGTCGGCCCCTCCCGCGTGCAGGACCACAGTTCCGACGCGCTCGTTCAGAATCTCGGGAACGTGAGCAGCGATTTCAGAAACACGAGCACCAGGAAAGCAGTGACTATGCACCTTACTTTTATTTAACGTAGCTTGTACGTGTCGAACGATGGAATCACCGATGATCACAGCATCGCGTTCTGTTTCGCGAAGAGGGGAGAAGCGGTTTTGTGTGGATATCTCGAAAACCGGGAGGGTCGGAGAGAGTTTTCTTGGTCTAGACCTGACTCGCGTCTTCCGCTGCGGAAATATCCAGGCTTCGTGGTGGCATGTTGGAGCCGGCGTAAATGAGACCATAGCTGATCGCGGCCTTGACGCTCGTGACCGATGCTGAGTAACGCACGGAGTAGACGAGGTCGGAGTCAGCGGGTTAGTAACGTTGATCACTGATTTGTGTTCATCGGCGCGTGATGTTTCAAGAGCTAACCGCCGGTCTATCAGCTCGGCTTTTCTCACTAAAAGGTCGTGGATCTGTTTCTCAACAGCTTCCAGCTCAGACTGCAACGCGTGTAGCTCTAATGTGTCCTCACCTGCACCAAAAGGTAGACTACTTGCATCTGATATATTCGCCATTTTAACAGATGGACAGTAAGTTAAGTTAGCAACGACGCTACCAGTGATGCTATCAATATTAATACTAATTTATGACTGAAGTCTTGGATATAATCCGTCTTTTTAGTGGTACAGGTGTAGAGTAGACGCACGATAGGCGAAAAAATGTTTGTTTGTAAGTGAGTGTGGAGAAGACGCGTTCAGCCGTGATCCACAGGAGTAACCTATAAGAGTATCCGACGTTGGATCACTACATGTTAAATATGTTACCACTTGCTTGAACAACTTAATCTATATAGAAGTAATGCATTGATTACTACGTTGTTTAAATTGTTTAAACTTGAATACGTCTATTAAAGAGTGTATATGTGTAGGCTACAAAGAAAATTGCACTGGTGACAAAATTTTTTTTAAATAAAAGTTGCTGAAAACTTCTGGATTTGAAATACAAATATTGTGTATGTGTTTGTGGTACAGAGATGATGCAAACGCATCATATGTGAAAGCACTATAGCGCGTGCTGCTCTCCTGTACCACATACGCACTGCACACGGAGTATGTGTAAATATGGGCGCTCAGCGTATAAGGTAGTCGGCCCTGCTTGCCTCACAGACATGTCTACTTTTAAACAGAACAATTCAACACGAAAGAACTGCTCTCTACATATATAATCCGTATGAAATGTGCATTTCTCTCTGGCGCGTTCACTAGGCTACTGCGAAGATCGCGAGTCAGCATCGTCAACTTCATCTTTGTAGTCGACACTGACAAAGAAAACACTTGTTTATTAATAAACAATTAAAATGTCCCCTCTCTATATTTGACATATTCATGATTATTACTTTTGCCGGTTCTTTGTGACAGCTTTTAGGTGCTTTATTGGCATACGTGTCACCACCGCATCACCGCACCTCCACCCCACAAGAATAGGCTTGTTTATTAAGCAGGATTTGATGGCCGACACTTATAAAATGCAATTCAATGTGGAAGTAATCCAAGTATTCAGAATACATTACTCAGATTGAGTAACGTAACGGAATACGTTACAAATTACATTTTTGGGCATGTATTCTGTATTCTGTAACGGAATACATTTTGAAAGTATCCTTCCCAACACTGTAGATGGGGATTTCTGTGTTGTGATTGACAGCGCTCTTGATAAATGTCCACAGGCCGACTCTCATCACTTAATTCAGAATATAAACCATTCCTGGAGACACTTGATGTGACTGATGTCTGGAGATGGATGGGGTTTATTTGTTGTTGAAATCTGAGGTATATCTGTGGTAAAGTATGCAAACATCACGTGAGCGTCACTACGGGAAGCAGAAAGTGTCTTCAGACTTCACGTCTCTGTTTTCAGCGACTCTCGCCGATCAGTTACATCAGCCGATGTCCAACACACCTAACATGACACATTCACAAGAGGAGCACATGGCAAGAACACATGAGGGAAAAGGGAATCACATGACAGGAACCTTGACTATTGGTAAATTACAAAATTAAAGACATGAAACGTGAAAACAAAACCCAAACCAGCGTGACTTTTTTTCTTCAATTATCTACAGCAGGGGTCGGCAATAGGATAGGCGGCCCGCGGGCCAAAACTGGCCCGCCAGCAATATTTTCTGGCCCGCCGGATTATTTTGGAAGTCTGTTGTTTTTTTTTTGTTTTTTTTATCAGCCTATTTTTATTTTACAATAACGGTTTACAAATAGGCTCCGTGTATCATTCGTTACTTATTATTTATTCGGGTATAACACA
Source organism: Abramis brama (assembly GCA_022829085.1). Lineage (NCBI taxonomy): Eukaryota > Metazoa > Chordata > Actinopteri > Cypriniformes > Leuciscidae > Abramis > Abramis brama. Next base: position 39,542,439 of record CM040769.1, on the reverse strand, counting down.
CTGATAAATAATATGTATTACCTGCTAAAAAATATTTGCACTAAATGCTGCACAAAACTCTTCCACTACTTGAGAAAAGCCGTAGTCGCGCGACGATTTCACCGCCGCATACTGTGTGAAACGCCCATAAAGAATCATGCGGCGCGGGATTACATTTTAAAGTATAAAGACGGTAGCGGTCAGAACTCTGGTGTACTTTGGACGGAGCGGGTGGTCTTACTGACAATAGCCCACTCCCGACATCATTTGACAGCGTATCTGCACTTCATTCTGACCACCTGTACACCTCTGAGGAGCTGTTTGGTACTGAAACCATTGTCAGCCAACAACATTCTTTTTTTGCAAGGATGTTTGAAATAGTTTGGCAGAAAATAGCCTATATACTTCATTTGTCAGTAGGGCAATATGGTTTTCGTTTATGTTGCTTAGAAATTTGAGTGATAGGCTTTGTCCTATTTAATTTATGTTATTTATATTTCATTAATTTTTTCTGTGACATTTTTTTCTCTGCTGACAGTAACCTACTGTCAGGTTTGCATACACGAAGCAGACAAGATGGTAGGTTTGATATTTTAATAGCAGAATTTTTGTATAGCATTTATAATTGTTATAGGCTACTTAATCTCTCTCTTTCCATTAGAGACATTTGAATGTGAGATTCTGGAAACGAGATCTAAATTTTGCGGACTTGTCAGGTCGGGAAATAAAGCGGGTGAACACTGAGTGTATTTTAAGCGGTTGCTGAATAGAACCTTGTGGGAGCGGGACAAAAAAAAAAAAACAGTCCCGCACAGACCTCCTTAAACCTTAGGTGTGTATGTGTGTGTCCCGAATAAATAATAATAATAAAAAAGGAATAAAGTTCAAAAGTCGGACTGTAAGCAAATTAGGCATGATTGCTATTCACACCTTTATTAAAATGGCTGTAATATGTTAACACAATAGTACTTGATCTGTTTAAAATGATTTCATTGATATATGCAATGTAGACGTTAAGAGTATTCATTAAGAGTATTTAATTTGTATCCATAGGGCTACTCCGTGTAGCTGGCCCGCCATCTACTGGCTAAAAAAAAAATTGGCCCGCAGCCAAAGTTACTTGCCGACCCCTGATCTACAGTCTTCTGCAATGCCCTCCAAATCTCGTGAAGCCTGACAGTGCACTTGGAGAACCAAATAAGAGACACAGAGGCCAGATTGCTGCTCAGTTGTTTCTCAGTTTAATACAGCTGGACAGAGGATACATGTGTCAATACATGAGTTAGCCTGCTTTCTGCTTGTGTCAAAGTTGCGTAAGGAAAACCATAGAGAGGAAGAGGAAGCGTAGACAGATCACAGAATGCAAACTCAAACAGGGTGACAGAGAGCCAACACATATTTTACACTGGCACAAATATCACATCACGGTAAGTCTTCAGGAATTAATCTTCAGGATTATAATGATATCGAGCTCTAGGGATTCTGCTTTTAGTTTAGATTAATTTACAGACTCTTTACAATCTGAAATATACAGAGGTGGAAAGTAAACATGTAAATGTTCAACACTGAAGGCCAGGCGTTGATTCACAAACAGATGTATTTTTGATGGCTACAGAAAATCTATACTCTCCAATTAAAGTGTCTGGATTGTGATATTTAAAGGAAGAAGGCTGAGTAAATAAAACTCTTAACTCTTAACAAAATATTGATTTAAAAAGGAGTTTATTGATTTAAAAATTATTGTATTGCTTCCGCTAGGATTCAGATAAGTCTAGCTAGCTGACGTGAAAGGGCTGAGTTAAATCTTTCTTTTCGTTTTGCAACCCTGTGTTGAAAAATTATAAATTAATGACCTAAACCTACACCTAGCTTTCATGGAAACCACATAAACTGGTTTTGACGGCTGCGGTTCTTTACTGTATGTTCAATGTTCACCGTTTTAAAGGTGAACTAAGTAACTTTTTTACCTTAACCGAACAGCTTCGGAGTCATTGGAATGGTTATATGACTGTTTTCGGGTTGAATGGTGGTCTTCTCGCACCCCTCGAGCGCCTGTGAGACGAAAAACCACCCTTGCAACTTTGGGCCGGCGGGCCGCCGGCCGCAGCATCAGGAAGTATCGTGTGATATCAGGTCTCACGATGTAACAAACTGCTTTACGGCACTGCACACATACACTATCTAAACATTTATGTGCTAACCTTCTATGTGTATTATACATACCTCAGTGGACATGGCTCCGTGCGTTCGCCGGGTTCTTTGAAAACAAATGCACATGACCAGCGGGAGAAGATGGGACAAAAAAAAAATACTATGGAAGTCAATGGGGTCCATCAACTGTTTGGTTACCGACATTTTTCAAAAAATCTTCATTTGTGTTCAGCAGAAAAAAGAAATTCATACAGGTTTGAAACAACTTGAGGGTGAGTAAATGATGAACGAATTTTCATTTTTGGGCGAACTATCCCTTTAATTCAAGTACTTTACTATAGTAGTTTTTCATGTGTGAAGAGCTGATCTAGTATATTGCATAAACAACAATTCAAATTAATTTGATAATTCTTCTGTGTACTTAATAGGGTGTGAAACCAGGCAGAGTGAGCGACATGGAGTTCATTTCCACTAAGCCGAAGCAGTTCACGATTGCTGACGGTGTTAGGTAATATCTATTGTCCTATGCAATTGTACAGCCTACTATACAGTATAACTTTGTGATTGTTATTTGAGTGTAAAATTGTTCTTAAAGTCCTAATTGTTAAATTAAATTATTCAAAGGAGTACACGTTACAAGGCAGAGCGAGGGGAGCTGCCAGATCCAGATGTCCTCAAAGTTGACGAGGTGTACGGAGACTTCTTGCCAGACATTGCTCCACTCATCACCACCATGGCGATAAATGCGGACGTCTCACTGGTTGACTCCGCTTTGGGAAAAGTCCAGGAAGGTAGTCCCATATCCTACCAGCATCCATTACCAGTGAGCCGGGTTATAGTACGCCACCCAGATGCCCCTCCACCACCACCTCTACCTGTAGATGGCTATAGGCTGGAGCCTACCAGCTGCCAGTTTGTCTATAGTCACCAACAACACCTCCATCTACAGTCACTTGTCATTACAGTAGACATTACAAGGAAAATAGAGGTTGCCACCAGGGAGCAGAGCAACACTGTGGAATGGCACCGTGTCAGGAGGCCAAGAATAACTTCTTCCCGATTCAGGGAAATATGCCATGTCAGAGGTCAGAGTTCTGCTGAAAACTTGGCACAAAGAATTCAAAAGTAAGTGGCTCAAACGGTTGCAATGAAGAGGGGACTGGCACTGGAACCAGTTGCCATCCAGGAGAACTGCAGAGTGAAAAACACAAATGACTGGCCTTGTGGGTTCATCATCCACCCAGACGCCCCCTGGTTAGGGTCATCTCCTGACGGTCTGGTGTTTGACCCAACTGAGAGCCCACCCTTCGGACTGCTGGAAATTAAATGTCCCAACGCAAAGAGCTATGTGGACTGTAGCTACTTGAAAATGCAGAGTGGCACACTGAAATTGAAGCAGACTCACAGCTACTACTGGCAGGTGCAAGGCCAGCTCCTACGTACAGGGATGGAGTGGTGTGATTTTGTAGTGTTTGCAGAGGAGGATATTCTCATACAATGCATCTACAGAGACGGCGAGGTGGCTAAAACCATCAGGGAGAAGGGAGATTATTTTTATTTTTATTTTTACATGGTAGTTTGAACAGGGTTCTCTACCACATTTTTTGCATTTAGAGTTGCCTTTGATTGATATGCACTAAATTTTTTATTTGAAAAACATTATTTGTTAAGAATCACTGCTGTTATGTATAATAAATATTACTTTAAATATGCTTCTATGTGTGGTCTCCTCTTAATGCTATAATCATGCTTTGAGCTAGGGGTGTAAAACAATGCAGAACTTTCCTTAGTTGTAACCTGTAACTGCCCATCTCATCACCAGTTGTAGAAGAGGGGGTTTAAAGAGTTCATAAATATATGTGTATACAATTTTTATTTTTAATTATCTTTTTAATAATGTAAAAGCTGTGTCAACAAAAGGCTGTTTAATGAATCAATTCTGGTAAGTAAATGTTTAACAAAACTATAGAACATTCATTAGAAACTTTACAAGAAACTAAAATTAGAATTACTTTAGGATTAGAAATACATTCATTAGAAATACATTCATTAGAAAACTATTAATAAGCAAAAAGTGAAATGTCATTAAAGGGATACACCACTTTAAAATGAAAATTCTGTCATTATATACTCACCCTCATGTTGTTTCAAACCTGTATGAATTTCTTTCTTCTGCTGAACAGAAAGGAAGATATTTAGAAGAATATCAGTAACCAGACAGTTTCTGGTCTCATTGACTTCCATAGTAGGAAAACATATATACTATGGAAGTCAATGAGACCATAAACTGTCTGGTTACTGACATTCTTTTTCATCAAACAATTTAGAAGACCTGCAGTTCATCCACAGAAGCGTGACTGAAACTAACTAGCTATTTAAAAAATGTAATTGCGACTTTTATCTGACAAATCTTACCTTTGGTTCTGAGAATTATGAGATATAGAGTCCGAGTTGTGAGGGATAAACTCGCAGTTCCGCTCTCGTCCACTCGAGTTGTGGTGGCGCTAATGCGCCTAAAGCTGGTTTCCCAACCGTCAATAAACAAGAGAAGAAGAAGAAGAAGAAATCGAAACTGAAAGCTTGCGTTCATCTTCAGATAAGACGCCATTTTTAGACTAACGTAAACCAAACCAGTTCCATCATAAATGGTAAGTTCAGCGATGTCCTTCTTATAATAACTCATATTATGTTGTGATGTTTGTGTGTCGTCATTAGATGAGATTATATCCACGCTTTTTCCTAAAGAGTCGACTGCGTGTTAGATCAGAGAGACACTTCCGGTTTGGGGAAGATCCACTCACAAAGACTGAAACAACTCATAAGTTTGCGCTACAAATGATCCGTCAGTTCGACTGAATGATTTTTTCTGATTTTGATTTACATCAAAATTACACCTCAAAAAAATTCTAAACCCCCCAGTTTATCAAAAATGAACTCAGGAATGATATTCCAAATTTTGCCTTTAGAGTTCAAGTAGCCTAGTTATTTATCCACTTGTTCTCAAATACGCAATTAGCAGTGACTTTATTAAAGTCAAGTACATTTAGACCACCATCTTCAACTGGATAGCATAAAACAGTTTTTAGTTTTTTTAATAATGTGGTCTGTTCTTCCAAATGAAATTGAACAAAATAGTATCCACCTCTTTTATAATTGATTGTGGAACGTCTAATGCAAGAGCTGTATAAACAAAGCGTGACAATCCTTCAGTTTTGGATTATAATATTCTTACTTTTAATGAAAGATCTCTCATCAAACCATGAGTTTAATTTTTGTTTAATTTTCCTAATAATTGGTGTAAAATTCAAATGATTTCTCTCTTTTTGATCTTTACAGATCTTAATACCTAAATAATCTACTATCTCCTTTACTGGAATACCAAGTACTGTATGTTATTATGATTATGTTTTCAAAGGGAATAACACATTTTTTAATGTTTAAACATAAACCAGATACAGAAGAAAAAATATTAAGGCACTCAATAGCTTTTTTAATTTCAGTTTAGTGTTTTACAAAAAATGGCCGTGTCGTCCGCTAACTGAGAGCATTTTAACTCTTTCTCCAAAAGTCTAATACTACGAAATGTATCTATTTTAATATGTATGGCCATGGTTTGTGTTACAAGTAAGAAAAGAAACAGTGAAATGGGACAACCTTGTCGTATTCCTCTATTTTAAACCTGGATGATGTTCCATATGATAACTTGACTGAGCTGTTACAGTCATTGTACAGTTTTTGAATAGCTTTTTTAAAGTATACTCCAAAAAGAAAATGATCTAAGGTCTCCAACATAAAGGTATGATCGATAGTCATAAACGCTTTTAAAAAAATCAATAAATAAAAGAAAAGTATTGTCTGTAATAAATAATAGTCAATTAAATCCAAAATGAGCCTAATATTATTGCAAATGTGTTGACCTTTCATAAATCCTGATTGACGTTCATCGATTATGGGATCAAAACAGTTCTTCGATCTTTCTGCAAATATTCGTGCAAAAAAAATTTGCATCATTATTGATTAGCGTCATCAGACACCAATTTTCTAAAAATAATATATCCTTATTGGGCTTTGGTAATAAAGTTATCAAACCTTGTCTCAGTGAATTGGGTAAATATCCTTGTTGTATAGCTTCTCTAAATACAGCTAACAAAAAAGGAGATAATTCTTTTTTAAAATATTTATAAAATTCACTAATTAAACCATCATTCCCGGGTGACTTATTGTCTTTGAGTTTGTTAAGGTTGATGACTTTGACTACACTGTGCATGTAACATCAGAGATGATGAAATGCTTTGGGTGTGGGACTGTAGGGCATGTGATTCCCCTGTGCCTTGAGAGACGCGGGCTGTTAACGCAGTGGTCAACTGGTCAAACCGTGACTAGAGTAGCTGAGTCAGTGTTGTTTAATGAGGAAGAGGTTTTGTTGGACGCTGACGTTTCCAAATTTAAAAAATCCAGAAAATAAATCAAACACTGAACAAGTTACAAAAGTGTCAAAGACAAGTCCCATGAGCTGTTCTTCTCAGTCAGATGATGGGTTGATGAACACGAAGAGTCTGAAAGTGATGTTAGTGGAGACACACAGATGGATGTGGAGAGTGCTTACTCTTTCACCAAAATTCAGTCCTTTTTACAAAGAACCAAAGGCTTGAGATCAGTTAAAGTTGATGAGTTTTTCCCAGATCTAAAGATGTTCCTTGATTCAGTTAAACTATTCATGAAAATACAAATGTGTGTGTATTTATATTTGTAAATACGTATACACATTATTGCTTATGTACAAAACGTCTGTGGTATCTTTGTCAAAAAAGAGAAAAAAATCACTTTTTCGTAATTGTATATGGTTTTGATATCAATAATATTGTAATTCATAAGAAAACCAACAAACCATATGACAAACCATTGACAAAACCAACTGACCTTTACAGACCAAGACATTTTTAGTCTAAATAATGTATGATAAAAGTTAAATAGTTTATGATGGTAAAGTGTCTTTTGTTTTGTTAACCTCCGTTTTGTTAAAATGCAAATTAACACTATGTGTGACATAAAGCTGGGTTCTTTAAACATCAATGGTGCCAGAGAGGATGCAAAGAGAGTTTCCCTTATCAGTTTGTTTAAAGTTAAGAAATTAAATGTAATTTGTTTTACAAGAAAGTAACACATAGCACCGTTGAAAATGAAACTGCATGGAAGAAAGATTGGGATGGGGAAGTTGTTCTCAGTCATAAGATTTTTACCCATTTCTTGTGTTACTGAAGAAATCATTGAAGGTCGCTTGTTAAAAATACAAGCTGTATTTGAAAGTGTAAAAATGACTTTCATCAGTGTTTATGTTCCAACTGTAGGCACAGAGAGGGTGGTCTTTTTAAACTCTCTAAATACTGTAATAAGTAACTGTAGTGATGATGGATACCTGTTCCTAGGTGGTGATTTTAACTGCACTGAGAATGCAACTCTAGACAGAAACCACTAAGAAACACATGGAGCCAGTAAGAATTGTCTTGTGATGTTTGGAGGCTTTTTCATACTACTCAGCATTAATATACTTGGACTTATGTTGGGCAGTTTGTGACTTTGCGAGATAAACAACATAAGTTAGCACTGGTGTTACAAAACATTCAGTGGCACATGCCAATCAAAAACAGACGTGACACAAATAACACGTTTGAAAAATTATTACTGACTTTAATGCATTTAACTGATATATAAAATATACCAAAATTAGGCTATTTATTTAGGATTTTTTTGTGTCTCGATACATCTGTCAGTCACTACTGGAGGTGTCACATGTTCACAACATACGGTGACATGTTCTGCGACTCTGTGTCAGTCAGGTGTCGTGTCAGTGTCAGTGTGTCGCGATAATGTCAATGATACATGCCACTATCCACTGGCACATGCCAATGAAGACCGGATTGACATGTGACATTGGCATCTGTGCGTCATATATTTGCTTCTTATTTATTAAATCCAGGCAATTGGTTCAGGAAATTAAGATACAATTTATACAAAATGAAATTCACTTTAAAGAAAGGCTTTATTCAAAACAAAACTTAATGTGGTCAAAATTATGAGAGTCTAGAAAGCGGTAAAGCTCCAGGCATTGATGGCCTTCCTGTGGACTTTTATAAAGTTTTCTGGCCAGTGATTGTCTAAGATTTGTTGCTTGTTCTCAGAGACAGTTTAAGTAAAGGACATTTACCATTGAGCTGCAGGAGAGCAATCCTCACTCTTCTTCCCAGAAAAGGGGATTTACAAGAGATCAAGAACTGGTGGCCGGTGGCTCTGCTCTGCACTGACTACAAACTTTTGTCAAAGGTGTTGGCAATGAGACTGAAAAAAGTTATTGAGCATATTATTGTTGACCAGACTTATTGTATACCCAATAGGTTGATATCTGACAATATCATTTTAATTTGTGGTGTTTTGGACCTCTCCAGTGCATTGGGTTGTGAAATTTACCTAATTTCAATTGATCAAGAAAAGGCCTTTGACAGAGTCAAACACCAGTATTTGTGGCAAACGTTAGGGCCATCCTTAAAAATATTCTTGTTTGCCGTAACCCGACCGACCCTGTCAATTTAGGACCGACCCAAATAATTATTTTCCCTTTTAGTCCGACCGAATTGCCGGTTGTAAACTTGCGTTAAGACCTACCGATTTTTTTTTTACTCTTCAAACAACTAATACAAATGCAATAAAATATTAATTATATTTTAGTAAGTATTGTCAATATAAATTGCCCATACTCCTACATACAAACGTAGGCTAGGCTCTTTCTTTTCAATAAAAACCCGTGGCGTCATCTATGATTGTAAGGGCTGTAGGCTAGACCTATATGCGAAATGAAACCGAAATCGCGACACTCAGGGAGAAAAATGCATTCATCAGAAAAAACTTCATCAGAAAATGCATTTAATACTAATATATTGAAACGTCTGTTTATACATCCATACTCCCTTAATAAAGGAGTCCAGACGTTAGAAAAATATCAGTATACACATGCGTTTTATATTTAATATAAGAAGAGGGAACACTTGCGTTACGGTCCGGACTTGACACAAAAAATCTTTAAATTTTAGGTGGTAAAATATGTTTTAGTAATTCTATTAATTACACTGGCAAACCAAAAGTAATATACCCACCGGATGAAGAAGGGTTGACTCTCCACAGAACATAATATATTAATTTTATTTTATTTTTCGTGTTCGCATTTATGAGGAACAAACAATGTAATGACCGCTCTGAAAGCGGCACTACAAAACTGCTTTAAAACTTTCACAGAGATCTCAAACAGGCATTTAAAACACCAAATATTAAGGATTGGAATATCAAGCAAAATAATATTCGATGATTGATCGAAAATCGTATCTCTCCCCCCACATGCTCACGGCAAGACGGTCCGACATTAAATTTCTCTGTAACCTGTAGTGTAGGCTAATAGGCCTAGCCTATGCGTTGCCCAGTCATTAAAAAACGATTTAGTTTCATATTCATGTTTAAATAAAATAATATATATTTTTTTAATTTTATGTTGATTATATGAAAAGTGAAAAGCATGAATAAGATGATCCCGAAAATATTGGGAGACAAATGGAGTGGACAGACATGATTTTGACCACTGCATTAAGTTTGTTTTTGTAGAAATCCTTTCTTTAAAGTGAATTTCGTTTAGTATTAATTGTATCTTTATTTTAATCAATGTTTTATCAACCAATTGCCTGGATTTAATAAATAAGATATATATATATTTAATAAATAAAAATATAGCAGGCAATATAATCAGGACACGGAGTTGCCGGCACTTGAACTGGAGATTGTCTCTTAAATGAACCGAAACTCAGCGTATAGGCCTAAGCTACTTGCCTCACAGACCTGAGAGATATATATATAGAAAGCATGAAATGTGTACTTTTAAACAAAACAATTCAAAACGAAAGAAAACAGACTGCTCTCTGCTTATGTAGGCTAATCCGTATGAAATGTGCATTTCTCTCCAGCGCGTTCACTGCTGTGTTGTGCCGGAGTCATCATCGTCAACTTCATCTTTGACACAGAAAACACTTGTTTATTAATAAACAATTGAAATGTCTCCTTGATATATTTGACATATTAATAATCATAATCACTTTTCCCAGTTCTTTGTGACAGCTTTTAGGTGCGTTATTGGCAGCGCCACCCTTACACACGAACGCGTCACCACCGCTCAATAGTTAATATTATTCTTTGGTGTTCAGTTTATACAGGTTTTCTAATTGTTATTTAATATATAAATATAAATGTATTTTTTGTATTCATTTTTTTTATTTTCATCAAAATCTCTTTTTTTTCTCCACACCTCTTTAACTTGGCACGAAATTCTGTCAGTGAAGTCCCGATAAGCAAATTTGTTTAAATTCATACCTACGTAATCACCATGACCAAAATTGTACTTTTTTTATTTTTTTTTACATTGAATCTTGAAAAAAAAATAGTCCGACCTACCGATCCTTTTTTTTTTGGCTGTTACGGCAAACCAAAATATTTTTAAGGATGGCCTAGATGAGTTTGGGTTCAACTCTGGCCTTATAAACATGATCCGAGTCTTGTATAGTGACATTGAGAGTATTTTAAAGATCAACGGTGGTTTAAGTGCTCCTCTTAAAGTTCATGGGGGGTCAGACAAGGATGTTCATTATCTGGTATGCTGTACTCCTTGGCCATAGAGCCTCTTCTGCGCAAATTAAGACAATCTCTTTTCGGTGTAAACCTTCCTGGAGTTTTTAAATTATCTGCTTATGCCGATGATGTTGTTGTTAGGGGTGATGACGGTTATGACGTGATTCAAATATGACGGTTCGTAACATAACCATAGATGCGCTCTAGTTCACAATGCAATGCAAGTGAACGCGGCGCACCGGCGCCTCTGCATGCAATTGGTTGATGAAACATTAATTAAAATTAAGATAGAATTTGTACAAAACAAAATTCGCTTTAAAGGCTTTTAACAATGCAATGCAAGTGAACGCAGCACGTTGGCGCCTCCATGTCACGGTTATTATATTGTCTGCTATATGCTTTTTATTTATTAAATGCATGCAATTGTTTGATGAAACATTTATTAAAATTAAGATACAATTTGTACAAAATGAAATTCGCTTTAAAAAAAGGCTTTCTACAAAGCAAAACTTAATGAAGTGGTAAAAATCATGCCTGACAATCTACAAAACAAAACTTCAAAACCATGTCCAGGAGGTACTTGGCAAAGAATCAAATAGCCTACAGTTGGAAACGAGGTAGACCATTAATAACACAGACTGTTAACAGTTGTTTTTAATTAGTATTTAAACATTCTCTATGATTATTTTTTTTTGTAAAAAATATTTTAATAACAGGGTTTTGGCGGTTATAGAATTCTAATGACGGTGTTCAACTAGGCTATAACCGTCGGTCTCACGGTTATATACTAACCGTCACACCCCTAGTCGTTGTCATTGGCAAAAAACAAGAAGATATTGACACCCTTGTAGTTTTTGGTGTATTATCCTCTGCTAAAATTAACTGGGGGAAAAGTGAAGCTGTAACAATCAGTGATGAGTTAAGTAGAAAACTTGTTTTACCTGCCGGGTTAATTTGGAACAAGGGTATGTTAAATATCTTGGTGTTTATCTTGGAGATGATACTTTTGTGTGTAAAAATTGGGACAATGTTTTAGAAAAAGTTGAAGGACATCTCAAAAAATGGAAATAGATCTTGCCACACGTCTTGCCACAAACCACTGATGTGTAAACTGAATTTGGTGACACTACAGTGTGTAACATTGAAGTTAATGACTAATATTTGTAGTAGCGCTTTTTGGGTTTTGCACTTTGCAGACGGTCTCATGGAGATCGATTTATATTATAAGACTCGTTTTGAGGAAAATGAGGTTGTAGCTCGTCATCTATGGATTGAAAATAGGTGTCATTTGAGTTTTAACAACGTTTAGCTCATGATTTATTGATCTGGGAAGTTCGGATCTGTGAATAACTTTACTGAACTCCTTGAACTAAGCACTGTCCGTATTTCTTTAAACCCACCGTTCCCTGAAGGAGACGTAGTCCCTTTGCCACTATAGTTGGACCACCGCTGACTCCGAGTTATGCTCGGCTCCTCAGCGAAAAACCATAGACTGTATATAAACTGGACACAGCGACCCCATTGGATTCAATGGAGACAAGTGAAGTCAGTTAGAAGCACTTACTTCCTGGGGGTCGAGCGTACTGCGCAAACTCAAACTGAGCTTGATGACGTAGATGTGACGTGAGCGACCCGTCTGTCTTCTAGTATCTGTGCTGAGAGAAATCTGAATCATTCCCTTCCGAAACTTGCAGAGACGGAGAGTGTGAGTAGGAGCTGTCCATGAGCAGGAGCAGGAGAGACTTTTGCTAAGTATTCTGATTAATTATTTTGTCATTTTGCCTCCACGTCCCCCCGATTGCCTGCGAGCTTCTCCTCCTGTCCATACGGTAATCTCTCTACTGTGCGACAGAGAGTCGCATGGGTATGGCGCAATCGTTAGCCTACTTTTACAAAAACTGCTTCTACGGGGCCATAACGTAAGATACAAGGTAATGGAGACTTTTATACATTTTTGTGTTTCTTTAGAAATAAATAATGGAGAAATGGAGTCTTTAAACGCCTCAGATGTAAAGTTATTCACTGTCAAAGTGATGCCAAAATGAATGGGAGTCAATGGGATGCTAACAGCAGGTGGGGGTCCGCTAATCAATGGCGGCGCTCGGGGAAGGTTCAAGAAAATTTGAAACAGTGCCCCCCTGCGAAAAACAGATGGTGTTTGCATCCGCTTATGTATTTATACCCGCCTCGCGGGGCGGAGCGCGTGATGCAAATTCACATCGCCATTGCGCGCATTGGCTCGTTCAAGCATGCACGAAGAAGATAGGCTCCCTAGCGTGATCCCATTCAGTCGATGTCGACTACGTCCTCCGTTTCCTCCTTCAGGGAACAGTGTGTTGCATACGCAACCAGGACGTTTCATTTAGTGTTTGAGTCATACAATAATGTCAGACATTGCTCTGTTTAATGTTGATTAAGTGGGTATATTCTCCCAGAATTTTCTTTGTAAATCAAGTTAATGAGTTAATATGCAGTTGAAGAAAGAAAAGCGAAAGATTTGAAATTTCATGTGATTAAAATAAAAATTTACATATGTGGTTTCAACAACCAGATGCGTTTACACTTCTCCAGTTTCGTCTGGAGTGTGGCCCAGACCTCCTCCTGAAGTGGTTTGAGCGATCGGATTCAAATCCGTCTCGAATGCATTTCGGAGGGCATTTACACCTGGTATTTTCACAATCGGATAGCTATCCGATCACAGAAACGCAAGAAGTGGCCAGGTGTAAACAGCCCCTTAGAACACTAGAGTGATACAACGGGTTACAGAAGGATATGCTAAACATGTTGCATGAGGTGCAAGTAACAATAAGAGAAGATGACATGACTTACTGTGTTTGTTGACTGATCCTAAGTGATCACCTAAGTTGTTTGATGAACTCGTAAAAGGCACGACCGCACGCAAGAAAAAATAAATAAATAAATAAATAAATAAAGAGCGCACGGATGGCACGCTAACAGACTAGTGAATTACTAGCTTGTTGTGCTAGCAATAACGATTTATATTGAAGCTAGTGATGTCAGGTTAATGTGTGATGTTGAGTAAGCTATATTTAGCAGTATAAATAACAAGGAATGATAGTAAATAATGATTCAAAACAGAAAGATATACGAAGCTTACAGATGCACACCAACGCAACAGCAGCAGAAGCAACGAGGCAGACAGGAGCAATCGATCAGCGAACCCAATCACAGCTTCATTTCATAACCCAAATAACATTTGAGTGCTTATGTCCAAATGTTAGGAGTGAAACTACTTCAGATCTTTTTCTTTTTACCCTGCAGCTGTGAATCTGCGAAGGACGATGGCGTCCTGTTGAAGATCTGCTTCTGAACTCACTGAAGGACCTGAGAGCAGCTGAACAGAAGAATTTTCAGTGGCACTTAAAGAAGGATCATAAGTGTATAACAAAGTCTGAAATGGAGAAAGCAGATAGGTTGAAAACTGTGGATAAGATGGTGGAGTGTTTTGGACCAGAAGAAGCTGTGAAGATCACAGTGAAGATCCTGAGGAAGATGAACCAGAATCTTCTGGCTGAGCTGCTGGAGAACAAACACAAGCAACACAAGCAAGGTAATGTTTAATTCACTGTGACTGTAATGTTGGTGACAGGCAACATGAAGACATCTGTCGCTGTTGGAGCTCATTCATAAGAGATATATGTGTACTTCCTGTACATGGAAACAAAAAAGTATAAAAGCAAGCAACAATTTCAGTGCCCAGAACAGCAACAGATGTTATACAAGTACATTTAATAGAACAGTGTCTGATTTTAAAAAATTGTTAAATGGTTTACAATGGTCTAAAAACCTTAAATAAAACTTCTGGAAGCAACTAGTACATTGCCGTAAAATTGCGGGTGTGTATTTGCTGCCTTTTACAGCTAAGAGGCGCTACAATCACAAACTTTGAAAAGTGTCCGTCTCTAGTTGGCATGAGCGCGTTTCGTCAACAGTTCATGTTAGTAGTTATTATGATGTTATTCAGCTTGTGTCAAAATGATTTATGACAGAAAAACATTCTGTTCTTTAAAACAATATAAATGAAATGATTATATCGCTCAATATATAAATAAACATCTTTTCTAAATTTACTGAAACACAGTGGACCAATTATTTTAGTTTTAGATAACCAGAAAATAAATAAAATCATCTTACATTTTCAGAGAGTTGAAGCAGTAGCTCCTAACACATCGATGTCCATACAACGTATGAATGGGGATTGCAAAAATGCAGTAAGTTAAAAAGAAAAGATCTCAGAGTGTTTCCTGATGAGTTTCTCTCTCACACCAGTGTTTGACTGTCTCTGAGTCAGAGCGGAGTGTGTGTTCAGTGATCAGGATAAGACACTGTGAATGTTTTGTTAGTGTTGAATTTATTTCAAAGTACAATCTTAAAAGTTATTTATAGTTAAAAGTTTAAATTAGATGTTTTAATAATAAAAATATTATTACAAAAAAAAAATATATATATATATATATTTTAAATAAAATTGAATTAATTATTTAAAGTCTTAACCCTCTGGGGTCTGAGGTGTTTTTGGGGCCCATAAGATGTTCTGACATGCCCTGACATTTGTGCTTTTTTCAGTTGCTTATAAACATATTAATGGCAAAGGTGTAAATTCACTCTATATAGCACAAACAGGACTACCATAATATGTGAGCCACATGTATGTACGTTTTCATTTTTGAGAGAATAATGTTTATGCATGGTTATTGAAAAAACTAAAAATGAAAGTTTCTGAAATAAGGCCACAAAACACATACTAAATTTTTCTTTTCTTCAAAATGATGTGAAAATCATCCTGCCTAATCTTTCACATAAAACGATACATTGATTTAAGTTTTGTGAAACACTTTTAGTTTGGAAAGCCAATATGCGGATGGGGCGTAAACGATCATGCATATTTAGTAGTTCACACCTGATGAGACAATGCCCCTGCATACTTAATGAGCCATTCATTCAGGTGTGTCACCTATAGCTAACTTAAAAAGGTTACAATTACAACAACAATTCAAGTGTAATCTTTCTTTGTAAAAACTAAAGTATACAAAACGTATTATTTGATGACTTTATTTTTGACAAAACATACTATATTTAACATATGAGCAAAATTGGCAAACAAAAGCTTATTTGATGTGGCAGTCTATTGTACAGTAAAAACTTTATAATCTATTCAAAACTAGTCAACGTCTTTCAAAACTAAAGTATACATTTTATTATACGTATTTCAAAGTAAAGGATTCATTAGTTAGTTGATGACTTTATTTTTGACAAAACACATACAGTATATATTCCTCATCTCAGTATAGCAATAGAGTTTGCTAAAAGCTGTTCATTCAATACAGCAGTATTTGAAAATTGATAATATTTTGTAAAATTACATTTATATTTGCATTTATGTCAAATCCTAGACACTTTTAAGCATCAAAATGACATTTATTAATATGTATTCGTGTCATATAAACAGATTTTCCTATTCAATTTTGCATGGAAATGCTTCCAAGATCCAGGATCGATTGATGTATAACACAAGCATATAAGATAAAAATTAATATTAGTATTTCGATTTTTTTTTCCACTCATAAGGAAAAAAACAAGCCTATCGCGCCGGCGCGATAGCCGACTTCAGGGGGTTATTAAAAACAAATATTCCACATCGGTGGTCTGTGGAAAAACTTGACTTGAAATACCGTTTTGGCGTTTGTGACATGACAGATCCCTAGCGGCACGCGAACCGATCATCTCTACTAGCTAATAGTAAATAAACACGAATTAACCTGTTAAGCTGCAATCCCACTTTTGAAAAATCCCAAGAAATGACATACCCAAACTGAAACAGATACAGTTCATGAACCCTTTGTACTAAAAGCACAAGTATGATCTCATTTGAAAGCTGACACCTGGCAGTTTATTGTAAATGTAGAATTAATTATTGTCATAATGACAAAAATTGTTATAAATAGCTTCAAAGTTTTGTAAAGTTATTAGAAATTATTTTTTATGAAACATCCTCATGAAAAAAAAATTGAAGTTGGCACTGGAGCAATCTAGAAATGCACTACAGCTAATGCCACATGTCTAAACATTTTATGTTTAAAATCTTAAGATAATAAGTCCAAAACTCTGTATTTAGTGAAATGTTTTTCAAGACCATGTCATGTGACTTTATTTTGATTTGACGCTAAAATGCTACTGATGTTTATTGTCATCTTCTAACCATCTATCCAGTATATTGTCTTTATTGTTTTGTGGTGCAAACGAGCCCCATTCAGTCTCAATCTCCCCCTGCACACATTCACACCTCTCCAGCCCGGTTATGGCTCTAAATATGCATTTCTTTTGTCTGCATTATAGTTACTAACGACTGGCTATTCACAGGCTATTCATATGGTTTCAGTCACTAATTTCTTTTCTTAAAGTTCACCCTTACATTTTAAACTGTATCAAATGCATTTCTTGAATAAAGAAACATTTCAGTAAGCATTCAAAAAATAATAAAAATATAACTTCTAGGTGGCAGGTGCACCTAGGGCTAGCTAGCATGTTAGCTTAGCACACCATCAATACACGACAATTTATGAGATTAAAACCATGTTTGTGCTTATAAACTTACTTTATAAAGCAAATCGAGTATTTTAAATAATTTTTTGTGATCTAATTTGGCTTCAGATAAAAAATCAGACAGAAAATATACTATTGGATAGTGTTCTGCACAACGATTCTATATAGATTAGCATTACATTATAAATATAATCTATTATTATGGAAATACCTGGCATGGATTGAAAAACACAGGTAACTCAAATATCATAGCAAACATGTTTATTGTCTTCAAAACTGCATGTTACAGCCATAGTTACAGCGCGATCTCGTTAGCTTTGTGTGTGTTCGAGGCTTCCTGGATTGTCACATGATTATGGCACTTCTTCATGTTCTAATACTGTGCACAGGGCGGCGAGGGCGCCCTCAGGCTATTGGTATGAATTGAAAACACAGTATCAGAGTTATGCAAACGCTCATAATGATTACATCGACGCATTTGGGTATAAATTCAATAAATATTATTCCTGTCTATAGAAATCTGATGTAAACCTATGAGAATATATCAATATTTCTCCAAATCTGCACATTTTTGAGCTAAAGCCCTGAGGCACGTTGTTTTGTGTATCGCTGTCATGACGACGGCACGGGAGTTTTTTTATGAATGAAAGCGGCTGACGCGCATAATTCATATCAAAGGTATCGACTAATTTTTTTATTTCATAACTCCTGACACAAATTAAGAAATAACTGTCGCTTTAAGTTTCTCAGAATACAATAGTGGTCAAATTCTGAAACTTGAGTCTTATATCTTTTTAATGATGTATAGTTTGTCAAGGTATAACATTAAATCTGATAGTAACTTTGAACTATATATAAATAAAACCGCTTCAGTGCGTCCGCGCTCTGGCAACGGTTAACAGGTTAACAATGTTGAAAGATACAGGACAACTTACCGAAATGTATATTCCTCATACATAATATCGACCAATCAGTGTTTTTCAACAGCAGAAAGAGGTAAAACAACTGGAGAACAATTATGTCACATAACCGTCTACCTATAGGAACACAACGCCTATCACAGTTTACATATATAAGCTCCTTCAGTATTATCAGCAGCTATCACGTTTCTCAGGAGCTGATTACCCTCCTCCCTCCCCAGCTCCTCCTCTCATCAGTCAGGATTTGGCCTCCTGAGCACTCTTTGAATCAGAATAAATTCTCAAATTATGTTGTACTTTAAAATCTTGAATTAATGACATTTGCAATACATTCATGTTGGTTCTGTTCTGTTTACCCTGAGGGGGGTTATTGCTGTGTCACAGTGTCTGGTTTGTGTTTCCCTGGGTGTCCACTAGAGCAGTGGTTCCCAAACCTGTCCTGGAGGCACCCCAGCACTGCACGTTTTCGTTGTCTCCCTAATCAAACACACCTGATTCAACTCATCAGCTCATTATCATATGGGTTAATGAGCTGATGAGTTGAATCAGGTGTGTTTGATTAGGGAGACAATGAAAACGTGCAGTGTTGGGGTGCCTCCAGGACAGGTTTGGGAACCACTGCACTAGAGGTCCTCTTCCCCATGGTGTCATTCACATTAGGAACTGCATTCCCCACAATCCTTGTCTGCACTCATCACTGTTCATTGCACCCAGCTGTTCCCCATCATGATTGTTAGTTTCTGTGTGTATAAATACCCTGCCTGTGTAGTGTTTTGTTACGGAGTCCTTGTTAATCATCACACCACTTTGGAAGTCTGTTTCTTGCCTGTTCTTGTTTTGTTTCTCGTTATGGACTGCTTATATTGATTTTGACCCCTGCCTGGACTGGTTTATGATTTATGGATTACCCAATAAACTGCTTTTGGATCTATCTTTGTTTCCTGTGTGTGGTATCGTGACAGAAGGACTCCGTCTACACAAGATCCAGCGGTATGTTTTTTAATGTCTCTTCCCCAGCCACCGAGCGGGAGAAAATACCATTTTTTGAGGGGACCTGGTTGGTCAAATTTAGCGGGACCCGTGGAGGCCGCAGTGGAGGAGGCGGTCGAGAGGAATCCCGACACCATTCTCCACTCTGGCCCCTCTTCGAACCTGGGCTGGTGATGTCCAGTCCTGAGCTCCATCCGCCGCTGATTTCCGCCCAGCCCAGAGCTCTGTTCGCCGCGGTTCTCGTCCAACCCAGAGCCTGCACATCACCATCAGAAACGGTGGAGGAGGAGGAAGAGCTCCAGCCTCCCCAAAGACGCGGAGGCCGTCCCTGTGCAGCCCGCTGTCGTCCCGGAGGCTGTCCTCGTGCAGCCCGCTGTCGTCCCGAAGGTCGTCCCCGTGCAGCCCGCTGTCATCCCTGAGATCGTCTCAGAGCTGCCCACCATCAGTCCTGCCACGGCCAAGAGGGCTGTCTTTCTCTTTTATGCAGTGGTGGTACTGCATGCGTGGAGGAGACACAGGACGTCTGCCGATCCAGAGACTGTTCAGGTCACGTCTGCCGAGCCAGTGTCTCCGGACAAGATGTCCGCCGCTGAGCCTGTGTCTCCGGATAAGATGGCTGCCGCCGAGCCGGTGTCTCCAGAGAAGATGGCCGCCGCCGAGCCAGTGTTTCCAGACAGGATGGCCACCGCCGAGCCTGTGTCTGTTTCTGAACCGGTGTCTGTTCCTGTGCCTGAGTCGGTGTCCATTCCTGTTGCTGAGCCGGTGTTCGTTCCTGTTCCTGAGCCGGTGTTCGTTCCTGTTCCTGGGCCGGTATCTGTTCCTGAGCCGGTGCCTGTTCCTGTTCCGTGGCCACCCGAGGGGTCGTCTCCGGCGTGGCTGCCCGAAGGGTCATCTTCGCCATGGCCGCCCGAAGGGTCGTCTCCATCCTGGCCGCCGAATGTACTGTCCGCTCCGCCCTGGCCACCAGATGGACTGTCTGTTCTGCTCTGGCCGCCAGATGGACTGTCTGCTCCGCTCTGGCTGCCTTAAGGGTCATTTCCACCCTGGCCGCCCGATGGACTATCTTCTCCGCCCTGATCACCTGAGGGGAGGTCTCCGCCGTGGCCGCCCGAGGGACTATCCGCTCCATCCTGGATGCCTGATGAATTGTCTGCTCCGCCCTGGCTGCCTGATGGGTCGTCTGCTTCACCCTGGCCACCCGATGGACTATCTGCTTCGCCCTGGCCGCCGGCTAAGCCGTCACCCCCTATTCCTGTTCCCCTTCATGGACCTGGCCCCCCATCCCTCCCCCTGATCCTCCACCGTTCCACCTCCCTCCTGGACTCTTGTTTTGTTTGTTTTTTGTGGGTCTTGGAGCGTCTGGTAGCCGCTCCGTAGAGGGGGGGTTATGTCACAGTGACTGGTTTGTGTTTCCCTGGGTGTCCACTAGAGGTCCTCTTCCCCACAGTGTCATTCACATTAGGAACTGCATTCCCCACAATCCTTGTCTGCACTCATCACTGTTCATTGCACCCAGCTGTTCCCCATCATGATTGTTAGTTTCTGTGTGTACAAATACCCTGCCTGTTTAGTGTTTTTGTTTTGTTTTGTTTTGTTCTGTTTAGTCCTTGTTATTCGTCACACCACTTTGAAAGTCTGTTTCTTGCCTGTTCTTGTTTTGCTTCTCGTTATGGACTGCTTATATGGATTTTGACCCCTGCCTGGACTGGTTTATGACTTATGGATTACCCAATAAACTACTCTTGGATCTATCTTTGTTTCCTGTGTGTGGTATCGTGACATGCTGCTCTCCTGCTCTTATTCATGCTAGGCTACAGTTCTTGCCCAGAACAGAATCATACCGCCAATCCAAACTGTATGCTGATTGTCAATCGTATTTGACGATAGTGGTCCTGACAGAAATGCATTTGCCCACCTATCTAAATGTAGGAAAGATGGTGAATAAGCCCTATTTAATAAAACGGTGGAGTGTTCATTTAACCTAATAAAATTCTGTTTAGTTATTAAAATGTTTTGACAATCACAATACACTTAATGTGATACAAGATTTTTTTTTTACATCCCCCCCAATCCAATCAAAATCAAAATTTAAGCAAAATCCTTTATCTCATACAGAAGTCTTCTAGAAGATAAACAGAAAATGCATTTTGATAAAACTTTAAAGATTTGATTTAAACAGTCTTTTAATTGTAAAAAGATCTAATTTAAACTTTATGCTTTTAAATTAATTTAGTGTGAATAAACCTCTGGAGCGCAGACTAGCTTTACTGTGTCATTGTGTCTCGAGGCTCGTCTGGTCTGTAACTCCTCCGTCTCTGTGAGCACCTGACGCTTCAGTTCACACTGTGGTTTATCACTGGAGGATCTGGGAGTGTCTTGTTTATGACAACCTGCACTATTTGGATTGTTTTTTTATTTTTATCATTGCATAAAGAACTACTTCTTCAGCGCTCTGAAAATGTAAGGTGTTTTCATGTATTTATTTATTTTTAACCAAATTATTTGTATTACTAAAACTGTTTAAATCAGTTTTGTAATATTTGTTATTATTCACTGAGTTCTATATTTTATTTATAATCATTTAATTTAAAATAGAGATAAGCTCCTTTTATAGAACCTGTGTGTGTGTGTGTGTGTGTGTGTGTGTGTGTGTGTGTGTGTGTGTGTGTTGCGAGATGTCACTCCATTTGCAAATTTGCTTTCTGCAAATATATTGAAGCAGTTTACAACCGCAGGGCATCCAAAGAATGCAGAGTGTGTGTCATTAGAAAACTGATGTGTGGAGCGCAGTGTTTCCCCATGGGAGTGTGTTCTGTGCGGTGATCTCACACCTGTGTCTCTGTCTCTCTCTCTCTCTAAGAAACACTCAGTAGATTTTCAGCTTTAAACTTACTGCATTTTGTAAACCACATCACTGAACACATTTACAATGCTAAGTTCTTTATCTTGCTGAACATGCAAGATGTTTTGTTTATTCATAATAGCCATAAATAACTGTTTCAATTGCTTCTCTAAACTTAGCAAGATATTTATTTTTATATCGAGAGATATATTCATTTAATTTATACACTTTTAAAAGAACAATGTTTTTCAACTTTAGTTAGTGTGAAATCTTATGAAATATATGTGTGTGTGTGTGTGTGTGTGTGACACTCTCTTTTACATGATGCCTTCCACTCCTCACATTCACTCTCTTCTCTTCTCATTTCATCTCTTCTTGTCTCATATATTTTCTTCTCATTTAATCTTTTCTCATTTCATCCTTTCTTGTTTAATTTCTTCTCATTTTGTCTTTTTTGTTAGCTTATCTTTTCTTTTCTCTCATTTGTCTCGCTTCTTCTCTTCCTTCTCTTCTTACTCATGTAGTCTCTTAATTTTTAAAAGAAATTTCGGTAGTCCTTTATTTTACAGTGTCCTTGTTACACGTTACATGTAGTTACTATAGTAATAACAATAAATTATGCATAATTACAATTATTAGTGTGTGTGTGATTCAATAGTCTAAATCTTCTAAATTGATCAAACGGATATATTACACCCTGGCCTAGAGCATACCATGGGACATAAATCAACAGAGGTATTCCTAATATCCACCGGTCATAAAAAGGCCATAAATGGTCCCAGAGGATCCCAGGGTCAAAGGTACAAGGTTGTAGGAGGGCACGGCGTGTTTGGGTCATGTGTGGGGGACATAATTAATTTTTACACATGCTATATCATAATCACTACTAGCAGTGTTGATGTGTACGCACTGGAAATGTTAAAGTTGTGATTAAGCAATGTAATTAATCTCTCTATCTCTATTCCAGGCCAGATGAGCAGCAATGCTCACACTGGAGTCAGTGTTGATGTGAAAGCTGAAACAGCAGCAACTGTACATGCTCCTGTACTCACTGATAACACCTTCACAGCCCCAGTGACCTTCAACTACAGCTTAAACACTGCAGGACATGGTAATATAGTATATATATATATTTATAAAATAATGACTATAATACAATTCATATAGTGAAAATATAATAAATTGTAATGTTTGAAAAGACTCAATAACTGCTTTCTGAGACACACTGCTTATTAACAATCATATATGAAATAATGCTCAGTAGTTGTGAATCCTATTCTTAAGGAAGTTTAGTGTGTAGCCATACTGTTCAGAAATGCTTTAGGTACTTGTCACTTTATTCTTCTGTGTAATTGTGTCTATTGTCTCTTTCCTTTGTATAAATTTACTCAT
Organism: Abramis brama; assembly: GCA_022829085.1. Classification (NCBI taxonomy): domain Eukaryota; kingdom Metazoa; phylum Chordata; class Actinopteri; order Cypriniformes; family Leuciscidae; genus Abramis; species Abramis brama. The sequence goes on along the minus strand of CM040769.1, from coordinate 39,518,940 downwards.
TTTCTCTTTTCAGTTGCAAAACTATTTTTGCTAAAGTTGTGGAGCATTGCTGTGTGTAGGGTTGCCAACTCTCTGAAATGAAAATAAGGAACGGGGGGACACGCCCCCGTGACACGCCCCCAGACACGCCCCCCAAGGAATAATTTTTAAAAAAATAACTCCTGAAATGATGACTTCTGGTGAATATTGTGGAAACTAATTGATATATTTAGATAAATATATTTAATACATTGTAGCATATTATAATACAACTTATAGGCCTATTGAATAGCAAAGTAGGCCTAATCAATATACAAGACTGAACCACATAAGTTAGATGTGAAATATAAAGCCTATCATGATCATTTTGCCAACAATGAACCATGGATTTGTTTAGTTTATAATACATTTTATTTTTAACTTAAACAAATACAACATCTACATTCAAAACTTCTGTAGCCTTGTGCAAACTTATTCAATAGAATTAGACTTCTAGAATGTTCTTTCCAGTGCAAAAAATATATTTTTAATTTAATTAGACAACATTTTAAGGAGGTGTAGTGCAAATATATTTATATAATTATACTTCCATTATAGTTAACTTTCTTTCCAGTACAAAACAATAATATAAAAACATAAATAAAAAAGCTAAGAAAGAAAATCTAAAATATTGCACTCAAATACTGCATTCAAGCAATACAACACCTGTATGTAAGCACATGGAAAATCTCACAGAAATAAATAAACCTCCAGACTAAGCACATTGTGCAGCTATTTTTTCCATGTGTACTTTTTTGATTACTTTACAATGTTAGGCTAAACCTGTACTATCTCTTTTAATATAATCACTTTCTTATGAACTCATTTGAGTTTTAAAATTACATAGCCTACCATATCAGCTGGAGACGTCTGACGGACAAGGAACCGTGACATCGCTCGGCCGTGTATTCATTGTCCCTCACGCATTCCAGCCATGGGTAGTCATTTTCCCATTCAATTCTATATTTTTGTGCTCTTTTCTTTTTCGCCGGCTGCTCGGAGGAAGTCATTTTTACATTTCCCGCTGTTGTCACTTGTCGTCATCGTTGCTACGATACGTGACTCACAATGACTGAAACGACCAATTAAAAGGGCATTCTCTGATGATGTTCCAAGATGTTAAAAACGCTACGCTGATCATAGACAATCCGGGGGAGAAATTAGTGTCTACCGCACCGTCGGGGTTTTTTTTCACTGCACTGAATTGATTCTCAAAAATACGGAACAAAGTGCGTTCCGTATCAGTTCAATACGGAACAAGACTTTTATGTGTCAAATACGGAACGATTCCGTATTATACGGAACGGTTGGCAACCCTAGCTGTGTGTGTGTGTGTGTGTCCATATGTGCGTGGAAGTGTCTGTGTGTGTGTGTATGCGTGTGAGAGATTGTGAGTGTGCATGTGTAAGTTTGTGTTTGTTTGAGCGTGTGTGCATGTGTGTGTGTGTATGTGTGTGTGTGTGTGAGAGAGAGAGTGAGTGAGTGTGTATGTGTGTGTGTGAGTGTTTGTGTGTGTGTGTGTGTGTGTGTGTGTGTGTGTGTGTGTGTCTGGGCCTGCCTGGAACTACTTTAGCTGTGCATTTCCTGGAAAATAATTGCACACCTTAGAAAGTTTGTCAGCCAATCAGAATCAAGCATTCAACAGCCTCCGTAGTCCAATTACATTTAAAGTACATGCATTTAATTAACATTTGTAGTTACAGTTAACTTTAGCCCTAACTGTAGCCCAACCCTTGACCCAGAAGCTAACTCTGACCCCTATAAGCCTAACCCTTAACCAAACCCATAACTCAGCTCATTAGCAGAAATGTGGGAATCATCCAGAACAATGTCTAGTCACACAGTAAATCCATAGGCTTGTATTAAATATTAGTACATGTAAAGGCACCTGATAAAAAGTGTGGCCTAAAAATAAAACTCTTTTTTCCTGTAATTTAATTAGCTTACATTATTTTTAAAACAGAGAATTTTCAGAAGTTTTTTGAAAAACACAAAGCCAACATGCAGAAGAAAGCAGAGTGTATATTTGAGGGCAAAGAGGAAAATGAAGCAGATCTCAAAGCTGTTTACACAGAACTGTTCATCACAGAGGGAGATATGGCAGATGTCAATCAGGAACATGAGGTTCTGAAGATGGATGATGCTTTCAGGAACAAACAAACACTGGACAAACCAATCAAATGCAATGATATTTTATTTTTAATATTATTACTATTATTAGTTGTTTTGCATTCTCTAATGGAGAGATTTACTGCTAGTTAT
>CM040769.1:39322965-39516460 GCA_022829085.1 Abramis brama | reverse complement strand
TCGTCAACGAAAACTCGAAAACGTCTCGTCATGTTTTAGTCACCTTAGAGCCATTTTTAGCTAGTCATCGTCGCGTTATCGTCATAAAAAAAAAAGGTGCATCAATGAAATCATTTCGTTATCGTCATCGTTGACGAAAACAACATTGTACCCAACAACATAAAATACAATGGATAACAGTTTAAATGTTTATTACCAACAAGCAAATTGCACAAATTCGTTGAAAAATTAACCCTGCCACACGGCCTTTAACATTGAGACAGATCATGCCACAGATCAGGTCCGAGGTCTGGTTTGTCACGATAGATCTCAAGGACGCATATTTCCATATTTCCATCCGTCCATGTCACAGGAAGTTCCTGAGGTTTGCTTTCGGAGGCAAAGCTTACCAATATTGAGTTCTTCCATTTGGCCTAGCTTTATCACCCCGCACTTTCACCAAATGCGTGGATGCAGCTCTGGCGCCCCTGCGCCTTCAGGGTATTCGCATTATCAAGTCAAGTGTTTTTGTATAGCGCTTTTCACAATACAGATTGTATCAAAGCAGATTGTATTAAAATAATACAACAAGGTTTGTTTCTAATGGAATTTATTGATTGATAAAATTAAAATTAAATATCCCCAAAATATCCCCAACTGAGCAAGCCAAAGGCAACAGTGGCAATGAACCGAGAAACTCCATCAGGTGACCTAATGGAGAAAAAAAAAAACCTTGGGAGAACCCAGGCTCAGTCGGGGGCCAGTTCTCCTCTGGCGTTTATGAACTAGAAACCGGATTTAACTGTAAGATTAAAAATATTATATGAATGCCTGGCTGAAGAGATGCGTCTTTAATCTAGTTTTAAACTGGGAGAGCGAGTCTGAGCAACGAACAGTATCAGGAAGGCTATTCCAGAGTTTTGGAGCTAAATGTGAAAATGCTCTCCCTCCTTTGGTGGATTTGGATATCCTAGGTATGACCAAACGCCTCGAATTAAGTGATCTTAAAGAGCGCGATGGATTGTAGAGTTAAATAGACTGGAGCTAAGCCGTTTAGGGCTTTATAAGTCAGTAGCAATACCTTGTAGTTAATACGGGACTTTATAGGTAACCAATGTAGTGATATTAAAATCGGTGTTATAAGATCATATTTTCTTGATCTAGTAAGAACTCTAGCAGCTGCATTTTGGACTAACTGTAGCTTGTTTATTGAGGATGCAGGACAACCAGCTAATAAAGCATTACAGTAATCTAGTCTCGAGGTCATGAATGCATGAACTAACTTTTCTGCATCAGAAACTGATAGCATATTACGTAGCTTAGCAATGTTTCTAAGGTGGAAGAAGGCTGTTTTTGTAACATATGAAATATGATTTTCACAAGACAGGTTGCAATCGAGTATAACACCCAGGTCTTTTACTGTAGAGCAGTGGTTCCCAAACCTGTCCTGAAGGACCCCCAACACTGCACGTTTTCTTTGTCTCCCTAATCAAACACACCTGATTCAACTCATCAGCTCATTAACCCATGTGATAATGAGCTGATGAGTTGAATCAGGTGTGTTTGATTAGGGAGACAAAGAAAACGTGCAGTGTTGGGGGTCCTTCAGGACAGGTTTGGGAACCACTGCTGTAGAGGATAAAGTAACAGGACATCCTACGATGTTAAAATTGTATTGTGAGAGGTTTTGTGGGTGGTTTTTTGGGTCAGTTTTTTTTCCTGCTTTGAACTTGTTTTAGCGCCCGCCAAAGTCTTATTTGATCGGTGAGTAATGTAGATGAACTGCTGCACTTGTGACTGCGGATGTTTAACTGAAAGAACGAGCAGAGAGAGAGCGAGAGAGCCCCGGTCGCGCGCGCGCACTCTCTCTCTTCGGAGCCAGGCGAAAGTTTAAACGAGACTTCACTGTCTCCAAACGAAGCGCTGTCTTGCTCTCTCTCCCGTGCGCATATTAATCAAAATAAATCGACACGGTGGTAAAAGGTCGGAAGAGTTTCCGTGGAGCATTCAGAGATTTTTTTCCCCTGAATTTTCCCCTGTGAATTGTGCTAAATAAGTTGCCTTATCTTCTCTGAAAAGCGTTCCGGACATTCAGCTGACAAAAAAAAACACTTTAATTAAACGAAAAAAACTATCCAGTGATGTAATGTTTTCTGTGTTGACACAAATCTTGGATGTCCATGTCCTAACTGCTGGGATAATCACACAACGCGCACGACACGTCCAATTCGCGAACTAATGACTCCTTTGAACCGATTCATTTTAATGATTGGTTAAAACAACTGATCTTTCCAACAGTGAACTCAGGAGACTTCTGAATCTGTGTATAACTAATCAGTAACACTTCACAATAAGGTTCTATTTATTACATAAATTACATAAAAAGTACAGTTTGCTTACTCAAGCTTAAGCTTTAAAATAAATAAAACCACTTGTTTTTTTTAAAAGCATTTGACTACATTTTTCCACACAGTGCTATCAAGAATCAATAAGAGAATCGGATTGATAATCAGAATCGTCAGTGGCATTATTATTGATAAAATCAATTCCCATCCATATGTGAAGACAGTAAAATTATAATCAAACATTAAAGAACATACATGTTTTTTATTAGTTTTTTTTTTTTAGAGTTAAAAGATTAAAACATTTTGCTAACATGAGGTCTTGTGTCACTGTCAGTCTTATTACATCAGTGCAAAACTAGGGTATGCAGATTAAGACCACTATTCATCAGCATGCATTGATTAATCCCATGGCATGTAGCAAAAAAAAAAAAAGGTGTGACCAAATCATATGCTGGTGTAACGGTCAACAGCTGGAGTGCCCTTGAGAGCCACCAGAGAGCACTCCACATAAGACTATTATCACTCACAAACTACATTTCCCATAACTCACTGCCCGGACTCATCATCACTTATCACTGATCACATTCACCTGTACCTCATTCACTGATTGCATTCACCTGTGTCTCATCATCCTGTTAGTCTCAGTCTATTTATACCATGTTCATTCATTCACTCACGGCGAAGTCTTGTTAAGTGTTACACTGCATTTCTGAGCGTTTCCCTGGTTTTCTTGTTTCTTGGTTTTGGATATCTTGCCCTGTTCCCTGGATTACTTTCTTGCCTCTGGTCCCTGCCTGTTTTGTTTCTTTGTTTTGACTGCCTGCCTGTGCATGACCCTTGCCTGTTCTTTGGATTACTCTGTTTATTAAAAGCTGCATTTGGATCCCAACCTTCAAGTCTCGGAGCAGTTCGTAACAGCTGGTGCGACCAACTGAGAAAGTTGGTAGCACCAGTTCAACCAGTGGAAAAGTTAGTCTGGAGCCCTGCAACATATATATTGAGAATAATAGAGGGCCTAACACAGATCCAGAGTTATGACTCTAACACAGAGTTATGATCGATTTTTCTCCATTTAAATAGACAAAATGATAGAGGTCAGATAAGTATGATCTGAACCAGCTTAATGCTTGTCCTTGAACACCAGTATAATTTTGTAGTCGATCTAAGAGTATTGTGTGATCTATAGTGTCAAACTAAGATCAAGTAAAACTAATATTGAGATACAGCCTTGGTCAGAAGCTAAAAGTAAATCATTTGTGATTTTAACGAGCGCAGTTTCAGTGCTATGATGCGGCCTAAAACCAGACTGAAACTTTTCATAGATGTCATTTTCTTGCAAGAAAGAGCCCAGTTGAGCAGACACAACTTTTTCTAATATTTTAGACATAAATGGAAGATTTGAAATTGGTCTGTAATTTGCTAGATTATTATGATCTAATTGTGGTTTCTTAATGAGTGGTTTTATAACTGCCAATTTAAATGTTCTTGGAACATGACCTAAAGATGAGTTAATAATATTGAGGAGAGGCTCTTCCACTATAGGTAACACTTCTTTCAGTAGTTTAGTTGGTATAGGATCTAATAAATATGTTGTTGTTTTAGAGGAAGTGATAAGTTTATTTAACTCTTTTTGTTCTATAGTTGTAAAGCACTGTAATTGTTCTTGCGGGGTGATAATTGAGGCTGAATTATAAGGCGCGATTGAAGATTGAACGTTTACAATTGTGGTTCTGATGCTTTCTATTTTCTCAGTGAAGAAGTTCATGAAATCATTACTACTAAACTGTAACGGGATATTTTGTTCCGGTGACGCATGTTTATTTGTTAGTCTAGCCACGGTGTTAAATAAAAACCTTGGATTGTTTTGGTTGTTTTCTATTAGTTTGCGGAGGTGCTCAGCCCTGGGCGTTTTTAGGGCCTTTTTATAACGTGACATACTGTCTTTCCACGCGATTCTAAAGACCTCTAAGTTAGTTTGTTTCCATTTACGCTCTAAATTATGGGTTTCTCTCTTTAGAACATGCGTAGTATTGTTGTACCATGGTGCTTTACTTTTCTCTCTGACCTTTTTTAATTTAACGGGTGCAACAATATCCAACAATATCCCAAAAAAAAAAAAAAAAAAAATTATGAACTACATCGACGATTGGTTGATACTAGCTCAGTCGCATCAGATGGCGGTTCGGCATCGAGATGACGTTCTTGCCCATATGAAAGAGTTGGGGTTACGGCTAAACGTTGCTCAGGACCAGGGGGTTTTCCCCGAGGGGCAACCCATTTTGCACAATCAGGGTCACGCGGCGCTGCTTACGTGCCCTGGTTATGTGGAAGAAACCTTGGTTCCTGTTCCAAGGCCCTGTGCTGGGAGCTCCTTGTCGTCGCAAGCTGCTAATGACGGATGCTTTTACGGGCTGGGGAGCGATCCTAGAGGGTCGCTCAACTCAGGGTCTGTGGAACGACCATCATCTTTCATGGCACATCAACCGCCTGGAGATGTTGGCTGTATTTTTGGCTCTCAAGCATTTTCTCACAGATCTCAGGGGACACCATGTTCTAGTACACACAGACAACACATCGGTAGTCGCCTATATAAATCATCAAGGGGGTTTGCGCTCACGCCCACTATGCAAACTGGCACGCCATATCCTCTTGTGGTCCCAGGGGAAGTTGTTGTCGCTCAGAGCAGCTTACATCCCTGGGGCCCAGAATTTAGGAGCAGACATTCTGTCGAGACAGGGGCTGAGGCCTGGGGAATGGAGGCTCCACCCCGAGGTGGTGGAGCAGATATGGAGGGTGTTTGGCCAAGCACAAGTGGATCTGTTTGCATCTCAAGAGACTTCTCACTGTCTACTTTGGCTCTCCCTCACGCATCCAGCTCCTCTGGGACTAGACGCTATGGTACAGACGTGGCCGAGGCCTGATCTTGTGTCTCTCCTCGACGGGCCTCCTCTGGAGCTACCCGTCAGGAGGGACCTTCTGTCCCAAGCGGAGGGCTCGATATTTCACCCCTCACCAGAACTGTGGAACCTGTGGGCTTGGCCTCTGAGGGGGCCCAGCTCATAGGGTCAGGTCTCTCAACTGAGAGAACTTCAGGACATTTGTGATGCGGCAGGCTGGTCCTCGCCGCACACTTTCGTCAGATTTTACTCTCTGGACTTGGACTCTACACCAGGGTCTCAGGTGCTGTCATCCTAGTGCTGCTCGCTCGATTTCACACTGGACAGACATTTGTAGCTATGGTGGCGTTGGTATAGACATTCCCCATAGCGTCAATCTCTACGCAACGCGTACAGTTGTACAGTTGTAACCTAGGTGTTTTAGAGGGTTGGGCAGGTTTAGTGGATGAACGGTCTAGAGAAGGGTTCAGAGAACAATTAAAATCACCTCACATAATAAGATATTGTGAGTTTAGGTCAGGGAGTAGAGAGAATATTTTCTGAAGAAAATTTTCATCATCGTAATTTGGTGCATATATATTAGCCAGAGTAACGTTTAAACCATAAAGAAGGCCTGAAACAATAACATATCTACCATCGGAATCAACTAAGGTTTGTGAAGGAGAAAACACTTGTACATGCACTTGTTGATAATAATTGCCTGTTATCTAGATTCTGAGATTAAGTGAAAGGACAAAAAACGCAAAAGGAAAGAAAAAAAAGGAAAAAAAAACATGTACTACATTAGTACCAACATTACTCATTGTCACACAACACAAACTTTCTCTCCTCTGAACTTTCGGAGAGAGCTCCATAACAAATTGTAAATATATTAAGAAATAGGGAACAAACCACAGTTTACAGACCGCATATGAAATTGTAAATAATAAAAAGTCAAAGTTTCATAGTCTGTAAATGTTCATAATGCAAAAAAGTCAATAGTCTGATACAACGTAGACCTTTAATGACATGATATGGCCCAAACTCACTTGCAGGAGTTCATGTGGAGTAGCATTTACTGAAGTGTACTCAAACTCAGCTCCTCGAGAGTTTAGCTCCACCCGAATTAAACACATCTGATCCAGCTAATCAAAGTCATCAGGATTACTAAAAACTTCCAGGCAGGTGTTTTGGAGCTGGTTGGATTTAAACTCTGCAAGACAGTGACCCTTCAGGACCTCAGTTTGAAACCACTGATTTATTGTGAACTGAGACGCTCTGACACACTGAAAACACAGGATCATGAGTTGCTCGTGTGTAAATGAATACAGTGCCATGCTTCACTCTGAAACACAGAGCATGTCAGTGTCAGGTTTATTGACTAGTTTTGGCCACTAGTAGAGGCCCTCATTGGGTTTCATTTCAGTTTCCAACCATGTGTTATTTTTTTCACCTGTGCCTCGTTTCCTGTGAGTGTAATTAAGTAGCTCTGTTCCTCTGTTTTTTTTTTTGCTTAATGTATGATATGTTGACACCAACCTCTCCAGTCTTTGGTAAATGCCTCCTGTGAATTTATTTGGATTTATTTGCTCTATGTGATTTTCTGACATTTGCTTATTAGTCAGGGGGCCAATTCTGAAAAGGGCTTCCGTTAAGACTTTTGCGGACATGTTTTGGTACAAGCTGTCACCCTATTTTTTTAGTTAGAAGACACCCATAGGTAAGATATTAGGGTGGTTGTCAAGCTGAATTTTTTTTTGTGTGACTTGTACAAGCAATTTCAGGCCAATTTTTGGGTTTCCTGCTCAACACGACATGCCAACAGTAAATGTTGAATATCTCCACAACCACAAGGACCATATTCATAAAAATGGTATCAAATGAAAGCCAACACTCATGGGATGAACATTTATTGTACAGTGTAAGAGACAACAGAACTAGAACATGAAAAAACAATCTCCGCCTAAAGAGAACCAGTTTTCAAAGTGAATATCAGCTTGGAAACATAACCTAGTATCCCAAAACCTCTATCAATCAGTACCCATATCTATGGGAATGAGTCAAGCCAAGTTTAAAGCTTGTAGGGAGAGACAGTGCAATGCTGCACAAGTTATAATACTTTAATGTCAAGGCGGAAATTTAGAACCGTAGATGATGGTCTATGGTGCTATTTGACTTAATTAGTGTACCAGGTTGTAACACAAATTATATTTAATTCACATATCACTATAGTTATTAATTCCATCCTAACAAAACTGCTCTCTCACTTCTTTAGGGTTAGGGGTTAGTAACTAGTTAGTAGTAATAACTATGTAATAGTCGTAGGGCAAAGGTATGTTTTTCCCCATCAAAGCAGTGGCTCTCAGGTTGGCAGAGGTTGGCTCTCAGGTTGTCAGTCTCATCCCTTTGAGGCTGAATGGATTGAATAAGCAAGGTCAAGCTAAGTGCAATACAAATAATGGTGTGTGTCTATTATATTGAAAAAATATTGCACAATATTATACTACAATAATCTCCAGAAAGAGCACAAAGACTAGCCTGGCTCCGCCCTCCTGCATACTTCCGCTCAATTTTATTTCCCTTCAGTACTACGTCTGGGATTGTGGTGTATTCTTTGGTTTTCTCAGATCATTTTTTTACCGGTCCAATCAGCAAACAGAGGGAGTGGCTGAGAACGATGACGTTGAGGTCGTGCGCTAGTTTGAGTATAGGGTTACGTCACGACCAAACGTTAGCGATTGGTTATGGCAGATCCAGAGTGACTCTGGGCAGATCGAATAGTTTTAAACTTCAACAGAATACCCGCCTACAAGGAAGTTAACGCTTGTCAATGGAGAGAGGCCAGACTCTCTGTACAAATGAAATGTACGAGAGTCTGGTAGAACCAGGCTACACAAAGACACCACTTCCTGTAAAATCACTTCAATTAAAGGGCTTTATCTTGGCTGTATTTTCCATATTTGTCTTGACAAATGAAACATTTTTCCCAATCAATATCTCTTCCTATTTGTTTTTCTTTGGACGCTAGGCTTACAGCTCCCTCTGGATCCATGTTATCTCATCTGAAGGCAAATACATTTTTCACTACACTAGTCTGATTGGTTTCTGAGTGGATCACTACAATGTCCTCTGACATAAGCTGAGGGCTTTGCTATCTAACAAACTCATTAACACTTTTAGCTATAGCAGACTGTAAAATAGGCTGCTGTGCAGCAAATAAATTAAAAACATAATATTTCCATTACACATCTGCACAAAACTTACTATACCTATTAGTAAGTAAGCTAGTAATTATGAAAGTAAATTAGCCTAGCTATTAGGGGTGGGAATCTTTTACCATCTCACGATTCGATTCGATTCCGATTCTTGAGGCCACGATTCGATTCAAAATCGATTTTCGATTCAAAAAGATTTTCGATTCAAAACAATTCGATTTTATTCATAATGATTTCTAATCAGGTTTCTGATCATGATCTACTCTCATCTGCTTTGCAATACAGAATGACAAACGGAGACATTAAAGTGTCTTTTTCACATTTATTAAGTTCAATTCTCAGGGAAGTGCCTTTTATCAAAAACATTGAAAAAATATTTTTACTTGGTACTTTTAAAGCAAAGTATTTATGATGACCCATAACGAACTTACTTCCAATACTTCCTATATTAATTGTATTAATAAAACAAATGGAAGTGATTTGGCAAGTCAACTGTAAGGTTACATTTGCCAGCATATGTCCCAACATTGCTGAGAACCAACAGGAAAATAAATGTGTGCCTGTACAAATTCACAAACAGTTTTCGTTCAAAAATATAGAATTATGTACCAGAAGCTATCATAACGTATAATGCTTGTGGACTTATGCATATTCTGAATAATTAGTAACATACAAAGTCGCTCTTGACTTATACACAACTAAATAATAAAGAGTTATGACTTGAAATGTTTGCTGTATACCACAATCAAAAATAGCAAAGAAAGTGAATGAACATTCTGCAGAGAGTAACTTACAGTCAAAATGTAACTTTTTGTGACTGGCATTGCACATATTGCATACAGATCAGATCGGTTTACAGCATATTGATGTGAAAACTAAACAATACAGAAATTAGCTCTCATACAAAAAAATACTAAATAGATCACAATGAAATTGCCAATGTTCCATACGTTAGCTTTTAACGAAGACATTCTCTGGTGCCGTTCGGATTTGGCGCTCAGCCATCATGCGTCTGTTATGTGCGCGTCTCTGTTATGTGCACGCCACAGACTGTCCGCGCACTGCACATCCGCTTCAGAGTTCCGCCTTTTGCGTTCCTTCAATGTTACGTTATTAGATTTTCTTTTTTTCTTTTTTTTTTGAAAATCGATTTTTGACATTTGTGAATCGATGCAGAATCGTCCACGTCCCGAATCGCGATTCATCTAAGAATCGATTTTTTTCCCCACCCCTACTAGCTATACACTCACCTAAAGGATTATTAGGAACACCTGTTCAATTTCTCATTAATGCAATTATCTAATCAACCAATCACATGGCAGTTGCTTCAATGCATTTAGGGGTGTGGTCCTGGTCAAGACAATCTCCTGAACTCCAAACTGAATGTCAGAATGGGAAAGAAAGGTGATTTAAGCAATTTTGAGCGTGGCATGGTTGTTGGTGCCAGACGGGCCGGTCTGAGTATTTCACAATCTGCTCAGTTACTGGGATTTTCACGCACAACCATTTCTAGGGTTTACAAAGAATGGTGTGAAAAGGGAAAAACATCCAGTATGCGGCAATCCTGTGGGCGAAAATGCCTTGTTGATGCTAGAGGTCAGAGGAGAATGGGCCGACTGATTCAAGCTGATAGAAGAGCAACTTTGACTGAAAGAACCACTCGTTACAACCGAGGTATGCAGCAAAGCATTTGTGAAGCTATGGGCTACAACAGCAGAAGACCCCACCGGGTACCACTCATCTCCACTACAAATAGGAAAAAGAGGCTACAATTTGCACGAGCTCACCAAAATTGGACAGTTGAAGACTGGAAAAATGTTGCCTGGTCTGATGAGTCTCGATTTCTGTTGAGACATTCAGATGGTAGAGTCAGAATTTGGCGTAAACAGAATGAGAACATGGATCCATCATGCCTTGTTACCACTGTGCAGGCTGGTGGTGGTGGTGTAATGGTGTGGGGGATGTTTTCTTGGCACACTTTAGGCCCCTTAGTGCCAATTGGGCATCGTTTAAATGCCACGGCCTACCTGAGCATTGTTTCTGACCATGTCCATCCCTTTATGACCACCATGTACCCATCCTCTGATGGCTACTTCCAGCAGGATAATGCACCATGTCACAAAGCTCAAATCATTTCAAATTGGTTTCTTGAACATGACAATGAGTTCACTGTACTAAAATGGCCCCCACAGTCACCAGATCTCAACCCAATAGAGCATCTTTGGGATGTGGTGGAACGGGAGCTTCGTGCCCTGGATGTGCATCCCACAAATCTTCATCAACTGCAAGATGCTATCCTATCAATATGGACCAACATTTCTAAAGAATGCTTTCAGCACCTTGTTGAATCAATGCCACGTAGAATTAAGGCAGTTCTGAAGGCGAAAGGGGGTCAAACACAGTATTAGTATGGTGTTCCTAATAATCCTTTAGGTGAGTGTATGTCTGGTAAGTAGTTGGAAAACAGTTTAGCTTACCTGTTTCTGGAAACATTTGATGGTAGAATGGTAGAATCTTGAGGTAAATGTTTGTGTAGACAAATAGATCAAGTTAATCTGTTGTGTGATTGTGTGATTCACTCCTTTATAAAGTTTTGTTCAGACTGTACTGTTGACACCTGCTGTGATCATCTTCTCTGGATCTGCTGCCTCAATCTGCTGCCAAATCACAGCTGTGCTGACACAACAGTGCCCCTTGTGGTGTAATACTCTTGTGGTATTTATTGATTATTATTTTTTAATGATCATGCTTGCACATAAGTTGGATTATATTGCACATTTGTCACAATTTACACTAGGTAACATGGAAGAAAATGGAAGCACTTTGGGGAAAAAATCCGCTTTTACCACTTTTAAGAATATAGTGTTAAAATGGACAAAAAAACATTTTCTAAGCTGACAACCTGGCTAGAACACATGTTGAGGGGTTAAATATTAATACTGGATAGGTTGTATACTTGTACCAAAAAGTGTCCAACAAAGTTTTAATATCAGTTTTGGCCCCCTGACTATATGTTGTCCTCATATTTTCTCTTTGACATTTTTAGATGTTTTTAAAGGGGTCATGACGTGGTTTTTTCTTTTATTTTATTATGTTCCCTTAGGTGCAATTATAGTATTACTATAGTTTTTTGGACAAAAAACTTTTAAAATTGAGTGATTTATGACCTTTTCCCACCCTGTTTCTCATCCTCTGATTCAAACAGTCTGTTTTGGGGGTGTTTCCCCTTTAAGAGTTCAGTGTTAACACCCACTGTTATGATTGGCTAACGTCAGTGCCTATGCATCAATTGTTAACGCCCCCTTGTCAAAACGTGCGGATTTTGCGGAGCTGTGTTTACCGTTACCATAGTAATGGGTGATGCGTGCGAGGCGATGGCGATTGCAATGATGTTTGAGTCGGAATCAGAGGAAATGAACCATTAAATAATACTAGAATGTGGTAAATTGTTGTGGGAGGAGCCTATTTTACTAAAATGGCCATAACTCAAGAAGTAAATGAGATATCTTCACCAAACTCAGTACACGTGTATGGGTTCAATTTGAGGTCACAGTAAACAATTTTATTGAGATCGGACCATAGGTGGCGCTATAACTGTTAAAAATCAACACAACTAAGAATGCATCAACCCGTCCACATAGAAAGTGTGAAACTATTTTGTCAGTTTGACAGCCTACATCTTTTAATAGCCTACGGGGCATGAACATGACGGTCATGAAAACAATAAGTAGGCTAAACTAAGTAAAAACACGGTGATTATTCATAATGAATTAAACTGCAATTAACGTTTTAAAAAAGTTTTAAGTTTTAAATAGCCTACATTACTTACAGTTTGCGTCGTCGTTGTTGAGCCCAGAATAGTCCACACGGCCTTATCTTATACAAAAGTTTTCTGGCAAAGCCAGCATCATACTGCGATTGTTCTCAACTGTCACTCATCCTTGAAATGTGGAGAACACACGCTTAAATTAACTCTGCCATGACTGGGACGTCCGCAAAAAATAAACTGCATCCATCTTCCCCTGACGTCTGGATCTTTCAGCAGCGTATATTATTCAAACATGTTGTTTGTCCACAGCCAGGAACAGCACATCTGCGTGACATCGCAATCTTCTTGTAAACAGACCCACTCGCTGCACGTCGACTGAACACATGTGAAGCGCGTGACAGATGCGATGATGAAATGAGGCCTAGTTATCTTGCGCTTGAAGCGTAGTTGTCTACGCTGGAGGCGGTCATATGCAAACGACTGGTACGTCACTTCGTACCGTGACGTCACTTCATACCATGGATCCAGAACGAGCTGTATTTAGAGCTTGATTAAATAAATGATTTGTTTATAATGGGGAGGGCGTCTTAAGCTATGAAACTTGCAGGACGTTTTAATGGTACAAAGACCTCTTATATACCAAAAGATCAAGGCAAATTTGGTTTCTCATGTCATGTGACCTTTTTGGGAAACACTCACCCTCTTTGCTTTTTGTATTGACCCCTTGGAACAACTGGAGTTACAGTTTTGGAATAACTTTATCATTAGCCTTCTACATTCAGGCCTCACAGCCTAGCTCTAACCTTGGTCCTTACAGTCAGAATGTATATTTATATGAATACAGCCATATCCTGTTCTCTCATTAATGGGGAAAAATCGAAGATAACGTCAGTAAACTATGGAGTGCCGCAAGGATCTGTGTTAGGCCCTCTGCTATTCTCAATATATATGCTGCCACTTGGTAACATTATAAGAAAACATGGAATTAATTTCCACTGTTATGCTGATGACACTCAATTATATATTTCATCACGACCAGATGAAAACAATAAATTATCTAAATTGACAGAGTGTGTTAAAGATATAAAATACTGGATGACATGTAATTTTCTGCTATTAAATTCAGATAAAACGGAGGTATTACTTATTGGTCAAAAAAACTGCCCACAAAACCTCTTACAATACAACTTTACTTTAGAAGGATGTCCTGTTACTTTATCCTCTACAGTAAAAGACCTGGGTGTTATATTAGACCGCAACTTGTCTTTCGAAAATCATATTTCATATGTTACAAGAACAGCCTTTTTCCACCTTAGAAACATTGCTAAGCTACGTAATATGCTATCTGTTTCTGATGCAGAAAAGTTAGTTCATGCATTCATGACCTCGAGACTAGATTACTGTAATGCTTTATTAGCTGGTTGTCCTGCATCCTCAATAAACAAGCTACAGTTAGTCCAAAATGCAGCTGCTAGAGTTCTTACTAGGTCAAAGAAATATGATCATATAACACCTATTCTATCATCTCTACATTGGTTACCTATAAAGTTCCGTATCAATTACAAAGTATTACTAATGACCTATAAAGCCCTAAATGGTTTAGCTCCTGGGTATTTAACGGAACTTCTATCGCCCTACAATCCATCGCGCTCTTTAAGATCACTAAATTCGAGGCTTCTGGTCATTCCTAGGATATCTAAGTCCACTAAAGGAGGTAGGGCTTTTTCACATTTAGCTCCTAAACTGTGGAATGGCCTTCCTGATATTGTTCGAGGCTCAGACTCGCTGTCCCAGTTTAAAACTAGATTAAAGACGCATTTCTTTAGCCAAGCATTCACATAATACTTACCTTTTATACTACAGTTGAATCAGATTGAATGCATTATTGTTATGAACAGCAGCTACGCTAATTATTTCCCATCTGCTTTTCTGTTGTTATCTCGGGACGCCAGTCCCGAGGTAAATACAGATTGTCAGCTCAAGTTTGTATCCAGCCTCCCATGGAAACTACAGATGCCCCAACACCCGTGCAGAGACGACTAGAAGCATGTGAAGAGACGACTCGACGCCTGATAAGAGACGACTCGACGCTGGCGATATGTTTATGCCCTAAATTAATGCATGTTTAACTAAACTGTATTTTTCTACGTACATTTTTCTATGTACATTTATGCCCTAAATGAATGCATGTTTAACTAACTGTAATTTTCTATGTACATTTCTGAAATGCACTTTCTGTAAAGCTGCTTTGAAACAATATGTATTGTGAAAAGCGCTATACAAATAAATTTGAATTGAATTGAATTGAATTGAATTAATGCATTGTTAGTATTAATTTAAAAAAAATCCCAGCCAACTGATAAGTAACTCTGTTTCAGTTAATTGCCATTTGGTGTGAGGAGGTTAATTTTGAACCCTGCATGAGATGCTAACTGTGTCCTGTGCACAGCCACTAGATGGCGCTGCTAGCTTGTTTAGTGCTGTCAGAAGCAAATCATGCAACAAATAGAAACATTTTACAGTTTTAGTAATTGTTGCAAATTCAGTCTTCATACAGTCCATTCCCTTCCCCTCACCCCAAACAATATTAAATTATTAAACTTATGCAGTCCATGTGGGTTATACGTCTGTATAAATATGGAAAAATATCACTTTCCTGCAAATGTTTTGTCTCTTGGGGGTGCTAAGCGGCCGCTTACCTTGCTTATTGGTTAGCCTCTGATTATAACATAGTTAATTATTTTAAACCATTCACCTCAGTATCTCCAGCTGACAGTTTGGACTCTTCAGTCCATCAGAAAGAAGCTTCACTCCAGAATCCTGCAGGTCATTGTTACTCAGGTCCAGCTCTCTCAGAAAGGAGTTTGAGGATTGTAGATCTGATGATAAACTCTCACAGGACTGAGCTGTGAGATTACAGCTGTGTAGCCTGTGTAGAAAACAAAACAAAGAGCAGTAGTAATGCTTATTAGCGTTTATAATCTGGATCTTGAAAAAACATTTAACTGTAGTGAATTAAGCCATTATCTGTTCATAAAACATCAAACCAGCATTTATTTTCACACACATTACTTTTATTATTTTTCTGAACTGTCTAGGCCAGCAAGTCACCCATTTAAAATGAAGGCAATTACAAAAGTCTAACAGTGTTTATAAATGAACGTAAAGGAGACTCTTACAGTGCTCTTCTGGTGTTTCTGATCACTGGCAGCAGTCTCATCAGTGCTTCATCAGATCTTCTGTATTTCTGCAGTTCAAACTTCTCTTGAGTCTCTTCTGACATCAGGAGCACAAACACCAGACCAGACCATTGAGCAGAGGACAGATTCTGTGCTGAAAGTTTCCCTGAGCTAAGATTCTTCTGGATTTCCTCCACAAAGTCATCTTTCAGTTCACTCAGACAGTGGAAGAGATTGATGGTCCTCTCTACTGATTCCTCCTTCTCTATTTTCTTTTTGATATAGTCAACAGTGTTTTTCATGTCTTCTGTTCTGAGTTCCAGTCCTGGCAGTAGTCGCTTCAGGTCTCTCTGATCGGACTCCAGACCCAGGAGAAACCGGAGGAAAAGGTCCAGGTGTCCATTCTCACTCTGTAAAGCCTTGTTGACTGCAGCCTTATGAAGCTGAAACAGTGGCTTCTGGAACAGTTTCCATGTCAGTTTTTCTCTCCAGGATTTGAGAAATAGCTCAGCTTTCTTATCTTTGCCCATCATGAACACATAAAGAGCAGCAAGGAATTCCTGTACGCTGAGATGTACGAAGCTGTACACGTTTCTTGCTGCTACCTTTTCCTCCTGAAACATTCGAGTGCATAACCCAGAGTACAACGACCCTTTTCTGACATCTAGTCCACATTCCTCAAGATCTTCTTTGTAGAAAATCAGGTTTCCTTTCTCCAGCTGTTGAAAGGCCAGTTTCCCAAGCTTCAGAATAATCTGATCAAAAGACACTGCATAGGAATTAGGTTCGGGCTCATCACAGTATTTTTCTTCCATCTGTTTCTTCTGAGAAATTAAGAAGCTTGTGTACATCCCTGTGAGAGTTGTGGGAGTTTTGTCATTGTTCTCTCGAGCCAGTAGAGGCTCAAGAACAGTGAGAGAGATCCAGCAGAAGACGGGGATGTGGCACATGATGTACAGACTCCTGGATTTCTTGATGTGACTGATGATGTTCTCAGCAACCTCAGGACTGCTGTTATTTTTGAAGTATTGCTCTTTCTGCTCATCGTTAAATCCTCGTACCTCTGTCACTTGATCAATGTGGTTTCGGGGTATCAGACTGGCTGCTGCTGGTCTGGATGTGATCCAGATGAGAGCAGAGGGAACCAGATGTGCCTTGATGAGGCTTGTTATTATCTTACTCACTGTTGTTTTTTTGTGAACATCTGTAAATCTGCCACCCTCTTTAAACCTCAAAGGGAAGCGACATTCATCCAGTCCATCAAAAATGAACAAGACTTTACCATCACCTTTAGGAAGAGAGGGCAGTTCTTTAGGATCACTAAAGAAGTGTTCATGAAGCAGTCCCATGAGACTGCAGTTCTCTGTAATAAGGTTTAGCTCACGGAATGGCAGAGGAAAAATGAAGGTTATATCCTGATTGTCTTTTCCTTCAACCCAGTCAAGGATGAATTTATTGACAGAGACAGTTTTTCCAACTCCTGCGATCCCCATCGTCAGTACTTTTTTGTTTCGTTTAAACATGTCATTACACTTGATTGCTGTCTCCTTGGCAGTCAGTCGGTTGTGATTTGATTCAATCTGTCTCACCTCGTGCTCATTCACTCTTCCTCCAGTCTCATTCTCCACCACATATAAATCAGTGTAGATGTCGTTCAGGTATTCCCGATGACCCGTCTCTGAATTACCAACCAATATCCGCTTGTAGTCCTGTTTTAAATTGTCCTTCAGTCTGCTGCGGGTCTCTGTGTATTCATGAAGAGTAGCTTCTCTATCGTCTGCAGTTGAGCCTTTAAGAAAGAGGGGAAAATACAGCAAAAGTGATTTTGTTTTTCATAAATTCCTACTTCTACTATATTCAAATGAATCACACTCTTTCTGCAATAGTGTTTACATGCACATCTTACACTGATTATGCTGAAGTTGACAACATAGAAATGATTAAAACTTGAATGCAATTGGAATTGGATTTATCAGATTGTCACTATTGGACTCAGACCAACTTAAAGGAATAGTTCTCACCCTCAAATTGTTTCAAACCTCTATGAACGTATTTATTTTTTTCCTACTACGGAAGTCAATGGGGTCCATCAACTGTTTGGTTTCCGACATTCTTAAAAATATCTTCCTTTGTGTTCAGCAGAAGAAAGAAATTCATACAGGTTTGAAACCACTTGAGGGCGAGTAAATGACAGAATTATCCTTATCAAGTCCCAGACATGAGACTGTATTAGGGTTAGGTTGGGGTTATTGCAATGACCCTGCGTATGTAGAAGTTGCTTGTAGAAGTTTTAATTCAGGGTTTAAGACTCTTGTAAACCATTTAACCATTCGTAAAAAATGACTAGACAGTCTGTTCTAATAAATGTTCTTGTATAAGATCTGCTGCTGTTCTTCTTGGCCCTGTAATTGTTGCTTGCTGTTATATTTTCTCTTGTTTACATGTACAGACAGGGATTATTTACCCCTGATCTCTTCTGAATGAGCTCCAACAGTGGCAGACGTCTTCATATTGCCTTCAGCCTGACTTGAGTGTGTGAGAGAGAGAGGATCACTCACTGGGAAACAGAAGTCACACAAACACATCAGCAGAGCAAAGTTTAAGTCAAATCTTTACATTGGTAAACAGTCAGTCACATTACAGTCACAGTGAACAAAATGTTACTTTGCTTGTGATTGTTCTCCAGCTGCTCAGCCAGATTGTTCTGGTTCATCTTCCTCAGGATCTTCACCATGTTCTTCACAGCTTCTTCTGGTCCAAAACATGCTACCATCTTATCCACTGTGTCTAAGATATCTGCATTCTTCATTTCAGACTTTTTTATACACTCATGATCATTCTCTAAGCACCACTGAAACTCCTTTAGATCATCTTCTCTCAGATCCTTTAGCGAGTTCTTGAGCAGTTCTTTAACAGACGCCATCGCCTTCACAGATTCACAGCTGCGGGATGAAAAGAAAAAGATCTGAAGTAGTTTCACTCTTAACATGTTGACATAAGCACTCAAATGTTATTTGGATTATGAAATGAAGCTGTGATCAGATCAGGACTCTCATCCAAACTCGTCTGTTAAAGGGGTCCGATAATCTTATTTCTCAGCAGCTAATCACTCTCTCTCACTCATATCCAAGGAAAATCATCAACTCTATCATCCTTTATGTGGCAGGATAGGTGATGTTGCCCTCCTATTGGCCCTGGTTAAGTGTGGTTTTGGCAGACCAATGAGGTGGAAGCGGCCGCAATATTATTTTTTTTTGAACTTTATTTATATTTTTCACAGAACAAAAACAAAAAGAACATTATCTGAGACAAGTGATAAAATAACAAATATAATACAGAGAAAAATAATAACAAATACAAATATTCTGTATATATATATATATATATATATATATATATATATATATATATATATATATATATTGCTGCACCTAATATGCATGTTCACATCTCAACAAACATGATACAATAATATACAGCCCTATAATGAAATAAAAAAATAATAATTATTTATAGATTTAAATATTCTTTAACCATGTGCCATCTCTGATTAAAAAGGTCAGTTTTCAATTGTAATGATGCAGTCATTTTTTCCATCATATAAATCTGTTTTAGCCTCTGTTTCCATTCAGTTACAGTTGGTGATTTCACAGACTTCCAATTAGCTGTAATGGTTTTTTTGGCAATTAGTAGTAATACACTAATAAAATATATCTTTGGTCAGCACTGAAAACTTCAACTGATATAACACCCAATAAGAAAAAACTTACATTTGAGGGAACTTCTCTTTTTACAATTTTCTCCATTTCTTCTTTAATATTTTTCCAATACGCAATGATTACTGGACAGTCCCAAAATATATGTGTATGGTCACCTGTTTTACCACATTGTCTCCAGCACAAAGCTGCAGAGGGGTCTTTTACAAAATTTGAAATAACCAGAGGAGTATGAAAGTAACATATTTTAATTTTCCAGTCGAATTCCTTCCACTGTTGACTATTAATTCCCTTATGGCACCTATAACAGAGTTTATCCCATAACTCATCCTCTATTACTGTATTAGCTTCTATTTCCCACTTTTCCTTAATATTGTAAGTGTTTCCAAGCATGTCTGTTAACAATATTTTATAAAGATGAGAAACATGTTTACCAACAGGGAGACGTGTTTCTGAAATTGTAATAAAATATTGTTCTATGCCATTTGGGATTTTGCCAATTCTCTCTTTTTACTTATGGTTTGTAATGTAATGCCTAATTTGCAAATATCTATAAAAATCACTTGAGGGAAGATCAAATTGTTCCTGAAGTTGTGAGAAAGACTTTAAGTGCGTTTCTTCAAAGAGCTGATTAAAAATAAAGAGGCCTTTAACTGCCCATCTCCTAAAACCATGGTCGCACATCGAAGGTGGAAAATCTACATTACCCACTATGGGCATAGCTCGAGAAATTGTTCCAACATCCTTAAGCATTTTCTTTACTTCTGTCCATACCTTTATTGTATGTTTTATCCATTCATTTTCAATTTTCATTTTATTGACATGTTTTAGATCCATAAAGGGTAGGGCAGACAGTTGTGCACCCTTAACTTTCCATTGCTCTATTTGAGTCCACTTTGCTTCCTCATCTCCACTGATCCAAGTCACAATTGCTGCTAATTGAGCTGCCCAATAATAAAATTTTATATTTGGCAAAGCCAAACCTCCTTTATTTTTAGCCAGATGAAGTGTTTTAAGTTTAATTCTGGGTCTTTTGTGTTGCCATATATATTGAGAAATTAATTTGTTTAACATGTTAAAAGTAGAAATTGGAACTCTTATGGGCAACAACTGAAATAAAAATAGGAAACGTGGGAGCAGGTTCATCCTTACGGTCTCAACTCTGCCAAACAAAGATAAAGGAAGAACCTCCCAACGATCTAGATCACTCCTTATTTGATTAATTAGCTTATTATAGTTTGCCTCAAAAGTCTTGTAGTTTCAGGTGTGATAATAATCCCCAAGTACCTAAATCCTTGTTTAGACCAGTGAAATGACACCATCTCATTTAGTTGTTTAGGCCATATTCCTGATATCATCATTGCCTCTGATTTATTTTGATTAATTTTGTATCCAGAAATGTCTCCATAATCTTTTAGGCATTGCATTAGTCGAGGTATTGAAGTAAGGGGATGTTTTATAAAGAGCAGGATATCGTCAGCGAAAAGGGAAATTTTATGAACTCTCCCCCCACCATCCTCAACCCCCTCAATCTGGACATCCTGTCTTATTGCCTCCGCTAGAGGCTGAGAGCAAAGAGAATGGGTGAGAGAGAGTCACCCTGTCTTACGCCTCTCTCTATATAAAAAAAGTCAGAGCAATGTCCGTTAACTCTAATTTTTGATTTGGGATTCTTGTACAACAGCTGGAACCAAAAGGTAAATTTTTCACTGAAGCCCATCTCAATTAATGTTTGTTCTAAAAATTGCCAATCAACCCGATCAATTGCTTTCTCAGCATCTAAGTTGAGAAGCATTGACGTTTGAGTACCCTTTGCCATGAGTGACTGCAGGTTTAATGCTCTCCTTATATTATTTGTGCCTTGGCGGCCTGAAATGAACCCCGTCTGATCTGGTTTTACTAATTTCCTAATGTATTTTTGTATTCTAGTTGCTAAAATAGATGTTAATATTTTATAATCCACACACAGGAGGAATAGGACGATAGCTAGAACACTGCAATGGATCTTTTCCTTCCTTATGCAGGACTGTGATGATAGCCTCTGACCATGACTCTGGAGGGTTCCCTGAATTTAACACATAATTATATAACTTACATAATACTGGAGTGAGGTCATCAACAAACACTTTATAATATTCTCCTGCAAATCCATCTATTCCTGCCGTTTTGTTATTTTTTAATTTAATAATTGTTTCTTTCACCTCCTTTTCTCTAATTGGCTCTACTAACGCAGAGGCTTCATCCGTCGTCAATTTGTCTAATTTAAGATTTTTAAAGAAATCATGTATTTTTTCTTCTTTCAATTCCTGATGTTGACCCTTATATAATTGTTCGTAATATTTGGCAAAGGTATTTGCTACTGCTTTTGGACTAGTTTCGACATTGTTGGAATGAGGTTGTTTAATTTTAGTTCGACTAGCTTGTGCTTTCTGTAGTTGAAATGATAATAACCTGCTAGCCTTGTTCCCCAATTCATAGTTTTTTCTATCGATAAACCTAAGGGCACCCTCTGCCTTATAGGTCAGAATCTCATCTAACTTGGCTCTATTCTCTTTAAGTTTATTAAATACTTCTTGTTTTCCACTTCGTTTATGTTCATTTTCTAATCTCTTGATTTCAGTTTCTAGTTCTACTTGTTTTTTAAGTCTGTCTTTCTTTAACTTTGATCCTATAGATATTATTTTCCCCCTTATTGTGGCTTTTCCTGCGTCCCATAAAACAGTAGGTGAGACCATTCCATTGTCGTTCAAAGCAAAATATTCCATTATTGCTGACCTTATTTCTTCTCTTATATTAACATCTGTCAGTAATGAAACATTAATTCTCCAATACTTCATACACGGTTCCAATCCCAAATCAAGTGTCATTTGTACTGGACTATGATCTGAAGTGGTTATTGGCTCAATAACACAGTTTTTAACTCGGTATGTGTCCTTTTTGGACACCAAAAAATTATCCAACCGTGAGTAGCTTCCATGCACTTGTGACATAAAGGTGAAGTCTCTCTCTTTTGGATGAAGGTGGCGCCAAGCATCTATCAACCCTAATTCCTTCATCATATTCATTAGACTTTTCAACATTCTGCTTTGAGGTTTTGAGGATGATGGTAATTTATCTATTCTATTATTCAGTACGCAATTTAAGTCCCCACCCATTAAAAAAAAACCTTCCCCATGATCTGCTACCAAATGTGCAAGCTTTTTGAAAAATTGTGGACAATCTTCATTTGGTGCATAGGCATTCAAAAGAGTTAATTTAAAACCAGCAATCCTTCCTATGACCATAACATAACGACCCTCAGTATCCTGGAAAACCTTTTCACAATGAAAGTACACAAACCTACTAAATAGTATAGCTACACCTCTCTTTTTACGTTTCCCATAAGAGCTACTGTAAACCTGATCCACCCATTCTCGTTTTAATTTTTGGTGTTCTGTTTCTGTGAGGTGAGTTTCTTGCAGTAAGGCTATAGAGCACTGCATTTTCTTCAACTGTCCCAGTATCTTTTTTCTTTTAATTTGGTTATTTATTCCTTTTATGTTGTAGGTAATTAAATTAGGTAATGCCATCATTGTATTTACTGATTCATGTAACACAGCCCGAACCTCTCATAAGCATCTGTTAGACAAAAACAAATAAAATAATTTAACTCCAAATGTACAAAGTTAAAGAAAAAGAAATTTGCAACCTGCCTCAGATAAAACAAAACAATAACATTATGAACATAGAACAGAACTTCCACATTTCCAGTCAGACACAGAGAATAGACTATAACCATGTCTGAGAGTGATGACCTAATCTCTCTGTGGAGAAAAGCACCCAATGTGCAATAATGACCAGTATTACACTAGCATGTAAGAAAGGTCTTAATGAGTGTGAACCACTCATGTAAACATCAAGAGTCCGTCAGATCTTTTTCCTTTTTTTTCTTTTTTTTTTAACCCTTTGTGACAACTTTACTTTTTTATTTTGTATTATGCTGTTATTGCTTTCAGTCTATGCATTGTTCATACACACTCAAAATTATGTGTGTCCTTAGCAGCCCTAGTCTTAAATCAAACTGAAATAAATTTCAAGTCTTATACCTCCGACTACTCATCTTCCTCTTGAATCATAGCCTTCAAGTCAGCTATCGCCAGCATGTTGGTTCTCCTCCTCTTCACGCTAATGTTCCATCCTCCAGTTAGTTTCTCCTCGATGCGCTCTTTCTCTCCGCACTGCACCTCTACACCCATCTCTCTCAAAGTATCCGCGGCGTCTGTCAGCGAGGGAAAAGTTTTTTCTCCCGAGTCCATCTTGACTTTCAGTCGTGCTGGATACAGACACTTTGCCTGAATGCCCTTCTGCTTTAGTTGCTTGACGACTGCGTGAACCTTAGCTTGCTTCTTTTGTAGCTCAGGAGAATAATCTTGATCGAAGAAAATCCTCTTGTCTTGAAACATCACCTTTCCTTGGCTCCATGCTTGCTGCAAAACAATGTCTTTCACCGCTGCGTAGAGGAATCTCACAATGATTGATCTGGGGGGAGCCGCTGGATCTGTCGGTTTGGACTGAAGTGAGCGATGCGCTCTTTCAATTTTAATGTCCAAATTAGGTGGTAACGTCAGTACTTTGGGGAGCAGGGCTTTCACAAATGCCACCACATCTCCATGTTCACTCTCCTCCGGTATTTGAAATATTCGAGGTTGTTTCTCCTCAGCCTGTTTTGTAAATCATCACAAACAGCTTTGAGTTGTTTTTCGTGTTGAAACAGGTACCGTATCACACGGAGCTGCCCTGCCCCCGCATCTTCCACATCGCTCACGCTCCCCTCCAGCTCACCGATCCTCTGCTGGTGGTCACCGAGCTGCTCCTTAATATCTGTCACCGTCTTTTCCAAGCGTTCAAGAGTCTTCGTTCTTGAAGAGCGTTCAAGAGTTGTTTGTTTATGTCCCTGACTGTTTTCTTCGCGGAGTTTTCTCATTTCTTGTATCAAAGACATTTCGCCCTCACGTGCTACCTGTTCCTCACGGCTAGTAGCATCTAAGCTAGCGCTGTTCGTGCTCGGTGGTTTATTGTCGTTTTCTTTCAAATGTCCTGGTTTTCCTTGTCCTCTCGTTTTCGATGTGGTAGTCATCTTGTTCACTGGCTATTTTCCACCCTGAAAGCTTTATATATCTGCAGTTGTTCACTGTTTTCTAACTTTTTTTCTCTAACCTGTTGTTCCAAACATGACGTCACCAGAAGTCGCGGCCGCAATATTTAAGGACCCTTATTTTGACGGTTGTACGGGTCCTCATAAGTCTGGGTTCTTCCCTTCCTGGCATTCTAGTTTCCGTTCTCGTTTCTTCTGAGGTATGTTGACACTCTCTCTGACTGTGTAATGATGTGAATAGCTCTAGTAATATGCTCTATTTATAGTTTAGTTAGAGTGGGTCTGGCGGTGCTGGCATTGTGGCGGAGTTCACTTTCAGGTATGTTGATATTTGCACTAAATTTTGATCGCTTGCATTTGGGGTATTTATGATGTTATGTTCAGCAGTAACAACACGTTAGTAACAACACAACATGTCTCGGCAACATTTTCTTTGTTTTGTTTGTTTTGCACACGTGCATCTGTGCCGCTGGTTTAGAGCTTGGTTATTCTGGCGGGTCGCTTGGACTGCTAGCGTACGAGCATTGCATCCGCCAGGCTGCCTACCAGTTTTATTTTTCAGTTTGAGTATAGTTCAGTTTGTTTCTTTTTGTTTGCGCTGGGTTGTTTTCAATATTATTATTTTTTGTGTGATTTTGATCTATTTTGCAGAATGTATTTTTATTAGCATTTATTTTCCTTCATCCCCTGTCTTGTTATTCTGGTGCAACGTAGGCACTGACTATCTGCCTTTGCTGCAGAGGGTGCTGAGTGTGTTGACAAAACACACTCAGTGGGTTTGGACGACCTCCTGAGTTGCAGCCGGCCTGCCTTGTTCCCACTAAGCCTGGCCCTGGAGAATTATTCCTGTCATGTTGGGAGATTCCTGAGAGCGAGAGAATTTTATTGGTGCTGGTGATTTTATAATAAAGTGTATTTTGTATTGCTCCTCACGTTATCTGTCTCCAAATGGTAAAATTTACCTGTGTGTCCTTATTGGGAGTTATTTCCCTGGTGCTCCACCACCGTGGCGTAGTCGGATTAATTTAATAATGATTAACTTTTCCCTCCACTTGAGTACTGCCACATTTACATGTGTTTAAGCAACTTTTTATGCGAACTGTAACCCGTTTCAACCTAAACTGACGGTGTAAAAATGCCTTATGTCCATAATCAACCTAAGAGTTTGACTGGGAAAGTCAGGGAAGAGCAGAAGCAGGAGACGAAGCAATGATGATAATAAAAGAGCAGAGTTTATTGAATAATCTTAGTTGCGTACGTTTCAAAGCTCAGACTTCATCTAGATGTTGCACTTTGTCTGACCAGTACAATTCCAACAAGTGTTATTATCAAGAGGAAAACAATGGTAAATTACTGCTTCACAACATCGTCCTGTGACGCTAAAAACCTTGAAATGGAGACATTCTCTCATCTCTAACTCATGAAGACAAACATCCCTCAAACCACACAATCATGAGATTAAACAACAATAGCAAGCTCTGCAAGAGCAGGTAAATATATAATATGTAATAACCGACAATGACAAATTATTAATAATAATGACTAAATGATAAAATGAATAAATTATGTAAATGAAATTATAATATGAACAAATCATGAATCAAATGACAACTACATGAATCTGATCTGCCAATCAAATTTCTTTTAATTGGTTATTTCTCTTTTTATAATAAAACAATAATCCCACTTTGAGTCAAAGGTGTAGTCAGCTCTGGTCTTCTTATTGACGGCGGGGACAGGAGCGATCGGCTCGGAATAAATTTTCAATTTGCACATTGAATTTTGCTACATTAATTTGTGGGACATTTCATGTAAATGTAATCGCAAGTGTCTTAACTGTGAGTGTAAATGCAATTAAGAAAAATAACATCTAAATGATCATTTTGCCACAGTTTTTGCTTGAACCATCAAGCCAGCCACTGGATCGGTCTATGGACGTACAGGACCGGTTTCCAGCGTGGCCGATCCCCCGCTTATGTCTTCACGTGCTGCCAAGAGGGCCATCGTTCCAGGGTTTCGTCCTGCCGAGCCTACGCATCACGGCACGTCCGCCGATCCAGAGACTGTTCACGTCACGTCTGCCGATCCCGAGACTGTTCACGTCACGTCTGCCGATCCAGAGACTGTTCATGTCAGTCCTGCCGATCCAGAGCTTCACGTCAGTCCTGCCGAGCCTGCACTTCACAACAGTCCAGCCGAGCCTGCACTTCACGCCAGTCCAGCCGAGCCTGCACTTCATGCCAGTCCCGCCGAGCCTGAGAGCATCATGCCCGCCGAGCCTGAGACTGAGAGCGTCATGCCCGCCGAGCCTGAGAGCGTCATGCCCGCCGAGCCTGAGACTGAGAGCGTCATGCCCGCCGAGCCTGAGAGCGTCATGCCCGCCGAGCGTGAGACTGTGAGCGTCATGCCCACCGAGCCAGAGTCTGTGAGCGTCATGCCCCCCAAGCCAGAGCCAAAGCTCTCTTCACCACTGGTCCTGCCCAGCTCAAAGCCCTCTTCGCCGCTGGTCCCGTCCAGCCCAGAGCTTCCTTCCCTGCTGGTCCCGTCCAGCCCAGAGCTTCCTTCGCCGCTGGTCCTGCCCAGTTCAGAGCCCTCTTCATCGCTGGTCCTGTCCAGCTCAGATCCCTCTTCGCCGCTGGTCCTGCCCAGCTCAAAGCCCTCTTTGCCGCTGGTCCTGTCCAACCCAGAGCCGCCTTCGCCGCTGGTCCTGTCCAGCACAGAATCGCCTTCGCCGCGGGTTTCGTCCTGTCCCGAACCGTCTTCAAAGCAGACTGCCTCCAATCCTGTGAACTTTCCCAAGAAATTTTTTGGGGGGGCAATAAGTCCTCTGGGGGGACCGTGGAGGTCCCGCCGACATGGTTCCCAGGGCCTTCTGACCAGCCTGCTCCGCCATGGCTGCCCGAAGGGTCGTCTCCGCCGTGGCCGCCCGAAGGGTCTTCACCGCCGTGGCCGCCCGAAGGGTCTTCACCGCCCTGGCCGCCCGAAGGGTCTTCACCGCCCTGGCCGCCTGCACATCCTGCTCCGCCCTGGCCGCCTGCACATCCTGCTCCGCCCTGGCCGCCTGTACATCCTGCTCTGCCCTGGCCGCCTGCATGTGACGAAGGCCTTCTGAGGGTAATCCGTGCAGTTTTGTCATAAAAATATACATATTTAAAACTTTATAAACGAAAATAACTGCCTTCCGGTGGCGGTCGGCGCGCGTTCATGGAGATGGTTGCTGGCAAATGACGTAGGACGTACCGCAGGAAGCGTCGTGACGTAGAACGAGCGTGACAGCGGAGCCAGAGAGCAGAGCAAAACAAAACTCTACGTTCGCTCTACGTCACGACGTCATTCATCTCCATGAACGCGCGCCGACTGCCACCGGAAGCCAGTTATTTTCGTTTATAAAGTTTTAAATATGTATATTTTTACGACAAAACTGCACAGATTACCCTCAGAAGGCCTTCATTTATCCCCCTGGAGCCGGATGGATTATTTTTGTGAAGGATGCATGCACATTTTGCGACTTGAATCAGCTGGACCCCATTGCTTCACATTATAACCACTGAAAGGTCTAAGACATTTTCTAAAATAACTGAAAATGTGTTCGTCTGAAAAAAGATTGACATATGCATCTCGAACGGCTTGAGGGTGAGTAAATCATGGCTTAAATATCATTTTTGGCCGAACTATCCCTTTAAGCCCTGTGTCTAGGTCAGTCTTTGTGAGTTCTTGATGTTGTTATGTTGCCTGTTCTGTCCCGGAGTCTTAGTCTTTGTCTTAGTTCAAGTTTATTCTTAGTCTTTGTCATAATTCAAGTTTATTTAATAAAAACACTGCTGCATCTGGATCCTGCTTCCTGCTCTGCATCATAACAGTAGTAAGAGCATTAAGGAAAGCAAAGGCAGATTTTCTTTTTAATCATAATTATTGAAAACGCTCATGGTAACTCAAAAATAATATGGAGACAGATTAAAAAAACTGACTGGTCAAAAGAATATTAAAACAAGTCCAACTGAATTAAAGATTAATGTTACACTTCTACAGAGCCCGATTGATGTGGCACAGGCCCTTAATCACTATTTTGTTGAGTCAGTGGATAAAATAGGCCAAAGTTTTACTGTACAACAACCTTATCTACAAACAATTAATGCAAGTGACACAGCTTTAGTATTAAGACCAGTAACTAAGTTAGAGGTTGAAAGAGTGGTCATGTCTCTGAGGTCCTCTAGGGCTAAGGATATTTATGGTATGGACATACTCTTACTGAAACAAATTAGTTCCTCAATATTAGCCAATTAGTTCCACAGCCATCACATTGACTATATGTGTGGGGAGAGAATCTCATCTGAGCCCTCTGAGTGAGGGAGTATTGCTAGTTTGAAATCTGTTGGCTATATTGTTAAAAGTGTTTTATGTTGTTGAAAAGGGGAAAGAGAATCAGTGCTGTACATGATTGTTTTAGGCCTGTAATTGATTGATTATTGAGGTAATGAATGTAGGTCTGTAATTTATGTGAAAATATTTTTGAAGAATTGAAGGATGACTGTTGTCATAATATTTTGTATGCTAGTTGCACTAACCTGAGTATTTCCATTTTGAAGTGTTTGAAATATGTTTTAAAAGGGAAAGTGAAACAGTACATTATTGGCTTAGGCCTGTAATTGACTGATTATTGTGTTTATATACGAGTAATAAGCCTGTGGAAATACTTAATGTTATATTACTGTTGAAAATGTTGAATTATAGTTGACAGTTTGTATAGTTATATACTATTTGTATAGTTAAATAAATATTTTGCTAGTGACTAACAGGCAACAAAGAATGTCAAAGTAGAACTTACATTGTGGCCTTGTTTTTTCATAATTTTTTGCAAGTGGTAGATCTTGGTTTACATTTGGACTTTGGATGTGATCTTAGGCTTGAAAAGGTTGGTGACCACTCCTCTAAACCATAATAACCTTTTTCATAAACTGTATGATTTAAATTTTTCTATACATTTTGTAAATTTAATCAAATCTTACCTTTCTTCCCGTTCTCAATTAGTAAAAACTGATAAATTTAAATCTAATTTATTAGGTCTATCAACTGGTGTTCCACAAGGGTCCATACTGGGCCCAATTCTGTTTAGCATGTATATTAATGATTTACCCAAGGAGTGTGAACAATGTAATATCCTAATGTATGCTGACGATACAGTCATTTTTACACATGGTAAAAATGCAGAAGAGGTTGCAAAAAAGTTGACAGACTTTATGGTAAAAGTTACATCCTGGCTCAATCAGAGTTTTCTGAGGTTAAATGTGTCAAAAACAGTTTGTATGTTCTTTTCTAAAGGACATAGGCCTGATACAAAGCAGGACATTTTTATTTCAAGAGAAAGATTACAGGTTGTTTCAGAATGTAAATATCTAGGGGTAACATCTGGACTCCTGTCTTGGTTTTAAAACCCACATAAAAAAAGTTTGCAAAAAGATTAAATTTAACTTGGATAATTTTAGGTTTATTAGAAATTGTTTATCAAATGAGGCAGCAAAGATATATTTCCACTCTATGATTCTTTCTCATGTCACATATTGTTTGACAAGCTGGTCAAATACACATTTGATAGTCCTAAAACCATTAGAATCACTATACAAACAAGCACTTAAAATTTGAGATAAAAAACAATTCAGTTTTCATCATTGTCACATTTTAAATACGGTAAGTATAACTTGTTTAACTGGGAAAATCTAATCAACTTTAAAAATGTTTGTTTAGTTCATAAGATTATGCATGGTTTGGCTCCTCCTCCTTTGGCTGATTTTATTCAATTTAAATCTATTGAAAACAGAATTACAAGAGGTGCAATTAAAGCGGATTGTATAATTTCACTTAGGGAAACATCGTTTGGTCAAGCTGTTTTCTCATACAGAGCTTCACATCAGTGGAATACTGTACCTCACTAAATTAGAGAGTGCTCATCATTTAACTCTTAAGTTTATTATTATTATTATTATTAATCTTATTATTAATTTTATTATAGACCTATTCAGTCATATTTAACTCATAACAATACATTTTTTTATTGTGTAAATATATATATATATATATATATATATATATATATATATATATATATATATATATATATATATAGTCTTTTTGTATAATATGTTTAATTGTATTTTACAGAGGTGTTTACAAGTTCTAGTTTTATGATTGTTGTAGTGTATTGTTGTAATGTTTAACCCTTTTTTCTAGTTTAGAGCCTAATAACATCTGCCAAAGGGGACTACCAATAAAAACTAGCCTTCGGGCTAATTTGGGTACATTTACATTTATGAATGTTAATTAATGTACACTGTCCCTTTTCTAAATAAAAAAATAAATAAAAAAATAGCAAGCATTGCAAGAGCAGGGAAATAAGTAAACAGAAAAAGAAATATAAAATATAAAAACAAAATAAATAAATTATAATAAAATAATTAAATGATAAAAATTAGTAAATGATGTAAATCCAATAATGTAAATAACTGATAAATCAAATGACAACTACATAAATAACTAATGATTCTAAATGATCATGAAATCAAGGATAAAAGGAAAGAAATAAAACAAAATCAATGTCTGGTTGCTTAAAGTAAAACAGGTTGTTATTGAAACCCTTAGATCCTTCATTCCTCCTCTTAATCATGTATGAAAACACTGGATTACATAGACTGATTAAATGCAAGCAATGATCATGATCAAATCATACTCTGAAAAGCTTGTGTGATCAGGCCGTACTCTTCCTTCTACATGCTCTTTAACAGAACAGCTCTTCTCTGTCGTACCGCATACCAGCGTCAGTTGAGAGTGTGTGTCTGACGTTGGATGAAAGCCTTACGACAGTCGAGTGTCTCATAAAACAAACCAATGTACAAGAGTCTGATGAGAAACACTCCTGAAACTGTAACTAATAAAGCTGCTTTCAAATGATTCACAGTGGCCCCAATATTGATCCGAACCATGAGTCCCACTCAGAGGAGAAATACATGATCCGTATTGAGTTTAGCTGAATTGTGCACTGCTCTTCCAGTGTTGTCTGGGATATATGAACATGTAACAGTTGCATGTTCCTCCCTGGGAGGCTAACAGAATATCAAGAGCCATTCGCTTTCGTAAAACAAGCTTCCTCATTACATGCACTTCTTCTGCAATGTCAGCAACAGAACTAAGTGAGTTTTTAGTGCCTGTACTTCATTCTGTACATTGATCATATTTTCAGTTTCAGAGATTCAATTCTCGATCTGTGTCATGATTAAAAGATGTTTCACATAATCCTCTCCTCTGACATTACTCACATTGACAGTAATAGAAGCCAAATAACATCCTTAAAGTCCCTTACAGAGGAATAGATAAGCTTTGTTACCACAAACAAAGTGTGTGTCATTAGAACAACGAGTGTTTCAATTTCTCATTGTTTAGAAGAGTTTTGTCACATCTGGTAAATTCACACATCTGTCTTAGACTTGCTCACTACATTCTTCCCTTCAAGGCACCAGGAAGAATTCACTTATTCCCTCCAGATTTCACATTAAGACAAACTGATATCTATAATCAGTACTGTTGAATGCAGTCAAATGCCGTGAACTATAATGTTAATGAGAATAATTTCAGTAGTGACATACACTGCTCGTGAACAGCAGTTTGTTGTGCCAGGAATAATCAGCCACATTATAGACACATCTGTAAGCATTTGATTTTGTCAATGGTTCAAAATTGAGCATTTAGCACAAGTTTCACCCTGTAATTTCCAAAAGTCATTGAGAAAATCTATTTCTTTACCACCTCATTTTCTCTGTTTTTAATTTTTCCCTTTTACACTTTTGCCATTTTGTTGTCTCAACATTAAGGCAGTCTATGCTCTAGTAATGTTACTCTAAATGAGTTATCTGACAGGTTTATCATTTTGATACTAGAATTAGTTGATTTCTTTGATGATGCATCATACTACGTGTAGTGAAGTGCCGCTGTTTGGGTTGCGTCTTCTCTGCGTGTGTCGACTCCGCCCTAGAGGCCTGCAGGTAATCAGCGTCTCATTCCTACGGGTATAGAGCTGGTAAGTCCCGCCCATCCGTAAAACCCCAACTGGACCTCTAGGTTGAAAAATCGTCAATGCAAGTGAATGGGAGAAAATAATTATTTTCTGATCCCGTTTGAATTGTGCCATGAATGTGAACATATGTTGTCTGTGAATTTTTTATATAATTTTTCATGTTACGAGTTTGACAGTATATTGTATGATTCTTTGGCTAACAGTTGTGGAAAAGACATAACGAGAAAGACTACATGTCGCCTATGTGACGTCACCCCATAACACATTTTCCCTCCACTTGTCAAATCACGGTGCTAATGCTGCGATAATCTCTGGAGACAGATCGAGATGCCTGTGTGTTTTGTACCCAAATGTCACCATTCAAACCAAATGGGCTGTTCTTTCTTCAGATTCGCGTCGAAAGCAGCGAAGAGTTGTAGTCCACAAAGTGCTCTCACACAAAGTCTAACCGTATCAAACTTCTACCCGCTAAATTGTAGCATTCTTTACACGAAAAATTATATTAAAAATTCACAGACAACATATGTTCACATTCATGGCAAAATTCAAACGGGACCAGAAAATAATTATTTTCTCTCATTCACTTGCATTGACGATTTTTCAACCTAGAGGTCCAGTGGGGTTAGCGGAAGGGGCGGGACTTACCAGCTCTATATTAAGGTGGCTGTTTTGCCACCGGACATGGCGTCAATGTGCGACCGCCTCTCTAGCGCGCCATTATTCTGCCGTCGGTCTGGTGTTCTGGCTGGAGGTGAGTGTGACGGCCGTTTGTGATTGTTGCTCAAACCTACCGGACTTTAAACGGTTAACAGTGTTACTCTTGTCAGGTGCTGGGCTGTGTGAGGATAAGCACACATTGTGCTGAGTGTTTGCAGCCATTGACAATACGCGCCGTTTGCCGGATACCAACGCATGTTATATATTGCACTAAGCGTCGCTGGTGTATTGCTGCTTGGCTTCCTGGTAGGTCTCTTTCTAGCTTTTGTAGCCGTATTTATTTTAAGTGATGTATAGTGATGGGGTTTATCTGTGTATTCCAGCTCACCTTTGTGAACTTTCTGTTGCTGCCGGACGAATGACGCGATCTCCGCATGTTTGGTATGTGCGGTCAGTGTATAACAATGATGAGTTAATACTATGTATTTTT
Organism: Abramis brama; assembly: GCA_022829085.1. Taxonomy (NCBI): domain Eukaryota; kingdom Metazoa; phylum Chordata; class Actinopteri; order Cypriniformes; family Leuciscidae; genus Abramis; species Abramis brama. The sequence continues at coordinate 39,483,038 of CM040769.1, read as the reverse complement.
TTTAGCTTATATTCGGGCTTTTGCAGGTGAATTAATCTGCCTGTATAAGGGCACTTGAAGACTGCTGCTCGGATTGAGACTTCGCTGCTGTTTTGTTCCTATTATTCTAAAAAAAAATTGTTTCTATTGTTTTGTTTCATCAACATGCTGGAGTGCAGTTGCTCACATTTGAGCACGCTTCAGCATTGTTTGTTGATGTTTGTTTTTGCTTGCTTATTGGTTTGAGTTATTTTGCTTTATTATTGTGTGATTATTTAATTCATTATTTTCCTGTATTTTGCTTGCTTTTGATTTCTTTATTTTTTTTTGGGTGCTGTCCTTGTATTTTTTTGTTGTGTTGTGAATAATATTTTCTTTTTATTAATTGGTACTGTGAGTGATACTCGGCCTGTCAAAAGAAAGAGGGGTTGTGAGTGGTAAACGGCCTGTGAAGTTTGGACAGGTTGGTGACACTGGTCTATTCACAATTAGGCTACTGAAACCGATGAGTGCAGGTTTGAGTGGATCGTCTTTTTTCTTTTTGTTATAATGGTTTTGTATTGTGTCATATATTGTGTCTTGTAAATTGGGTACCCATATGTAAGAACAATTATTTTCTTTTTGTAATTTGCATTTCTTGTGTTTCAGGCACTGTGAGTCTGGAGCAGGAGGGCTAGTTGCTCTATTTGGTGGTGGGTCCTGATGATGCACTGTGTGTGTGTGTGGTCTACAACCCATAGTGATTGATCTTGGTTGACGTGAGTGTGTGTGTGCAGTGTAGTGCACGTGTGGGTGCTCCTTGACCATCGCTGACGTTGATGAAGTCTGGCACTAGCTCGTCCTGCTTCTGGTAATCCTTTATTGTTATTGTGTGGTGACTATGATTGAGCCTAATTGCCTTGCCCTTCAGTATTTTATCTTTGTCCAATAAAGAATATTTTTGTACTTTTTCATATCCATGTCTCAGAGTCTCTGTGTAAGGGAAAAACCGAACCTGCGTGTCCTCATTAGGATACTTCCCTGGATTAGTGACCAGGGTGGCGTAGTCGACTCTTTTCCTTCTTTGCTCTTTCTTTCTCTTTCTCTCTCCTTGCTTTGTCTCCCTGTCTTTTCCAAGTTCTTTCTGTCATCAATCCTACTGCTCTTCGTCACATACGGTAGTTAAGCAGTGAGTAATGTTGTACAGGAAACAGTTTAGATTGTTGAATGGCAGGGCTGTCCACCAAATTACACAAACATCTCTACAAATGTCTACAAAACTATAAAACTGATCTGAGATCAGGTAAAAACCCTAAACACAGGATTACTGGGACCGGCCCCCAACAGCGAACCTTTGAAATTTCGAAACATTTGGAGACAGCTGTGACGTAACAAAGCCTTTTTTTACCGAATTCACGTGACGAAAGCGGCCATCACTAGTGAAGACAAACATTTGATTGAACAAGATCCAAACTGGAGTATAAAGTCAGTATCTCGGTGCTCTTTGATGCGGGATAGTTCAACTTGCAAAAATCATAAGGCCAAGGCACTCGAGAATTAAAAAATAAAAGCCTTTTTTCATGGCTATAACATTTTTATGATAATGTAAGTTCATTTGGTCAGCATACAAATGCCCAACCTTTGTGTATTGACGAATGAAGACCATCTCTCCAGTAAATTGTTTTTCTCTGTTATGTCTCGACATATAATAATAAATAAGAGATCTCATGGCATCTCATGGTGTTCGCTTCTGTGATTTGGGGAGAAAAGCTTGATTCCAAGTCTAGACTAGTGCCAGTGCTGCCAACTCTCAGACATTCAGTGTGAGACTCACGCTATTGACACTGTTCTCACACTTGATCACATTACACAACCATATTCTCACTTCTCCTTCTAAGCTTTTTCCGGTATTTTTTATTTATTTTGTTTTTGCTCTGTGGCCTGATTTCAAAGCCCTTGGAGATCTTCCTGAAAGATGATCCTCATGATTGATATCCACTGTTACAGCAGTGTCAGCTTGACAGATGTCATTGTTCTCATTGGCATCTTCAGTCAGGGTGGCATTGCTGTAACCAGCAGCAGATTTCATGCTAAGGTGGCATTTGTCAACTGGGGAATCCTCTTTATTTTCCCCTGACACTTTGCACAACAAAAGTGAGGAGACACTCAACTCTGTATTATTACTTCTAAAAATCTTGAGTCTTACCTTATTTTTCAAAACTTTTGCGAGTTCGGACAAACACTTCCTGTTTAATCAGTGTTTCAGACAGCTCCGTACGTTAACAATGGAGCGGTTCATAGAGTTTTATTTTGAACTTGGACTTAAGTATAAAGAAATACGGACAGTGCTTAGTTCAAGGAGTTCAGTAAAGTTATTCACAGATCCGAACTTCCCAGATCAATAAATCATGAGCTAAACGTTTTTAAAACTCAAATGACACCTATTTCCAATCCATAGATGACGAGCTACAACCTCATTTTCCTCAAAACGAGCCTTATAATATATATCCATAAAATATGAGACCGTCTGCAAAGTGCAAAATCCAAAATATTAATATATATTAGGGGTGTCCCCGACTATGGATTTTCATAGTCGAATCAGAATCGTCAAGTCTTGCCTATAGTCGACTAATAGTCGAATCATGTGTATGGGGGCGGGGCTTTAACATTTCAAAGCCGCGATGTACAGAAAATCACACAAAGATATAGAAGAAAATGTATAAAAACATTTTGGATCAATAAAACTAAGAAATAACATAAATAACTCCAGAAAGGCCACAGACAGGATTTGCATTTCACATACAAATCAAATTAAATCGGCTAAATTACCTGTGCAAGCAGGCTACACCACAACATCGATAAACCGAAAAAATAAACAATTAATTTACTAAATTAAATTAGAACAGAATATACCTTTCTAATAAATAAAAATACAAAACGAAATAAATCAGAATCAAGTCACAGATGAGCAAATGTGTGCAAAATGCCTAAAGTGCAGGGGAACATATATTCAAAACACAAGCCACAAATAGTTAGATTAGATAACCCTGACAGATCAATAAATAAAATAAAAATAAAGAAACTATTAAAATAACGATAGTAGCCAGAATTTTCAACTTTGTCTTTTTAACTGCAGAAACAAAATGCTAAACTGGAGTGGCAGTCTTTTTAGCTAAAAATGTTCACACTCACAGCATCCAAAAATCAAATTAGAACCGTCTGAAAAGTTTTGAAATCAATACCCTACCTGATCGAGAGAACAAATCCAGTCTTTCACTCTGTCTCTGTCCGTTGGAGTCTTTTCAAATTGTGCGCGCGGATAAAATACATTCTAACGTGAAACTTGTTAACGTTGGCCGGCAGAAGTGCGATCATGGTTTTCCTGATGCTAAATCCAGCCTTGGAGAATATCCTTTCTAACGGTGTACATCCGCACTTTATATTTTCTTATCCCAGACATTGTTATTTTAAAGATTTAAATCCTTGCCGCCAAGACGCTCCTCTTTTGGTTACGGATTGAAAGTGAAACTTAAATCTGTCACGCGGACGCGGGGTGTTTGGATTTATTCACGCACGTTAAAAAAATATTTATTAAAAGCTTATTTCTTTGCACATTTTTATATACAGCATTATCATAATAGGCTGAATATTAACGTATTGACAGAAAACCGGTAGTTCTATGTGAAATCAGACATTGAGCGCCCTCATATAGCCAAAGTGGCACGATCGTTTCATAACACCTCTGCGAAGATTCGACCGTGAGATCGGTAGTCGAATCAGGCTCCTCCAATCGAAGCATCGAATCTTCGACTATTTGGGGTCACCCCTAATATATATATACACTCACCTAAAGGATTATTAGGAACACCATACTAATGCTGTGTTTGACCCCCTTTCGCCTTCAGAACTGCCTTAATTCTACGTGGCATTGATTCAACAAGGTGCTGAAAGCATTCTTTAGAAATGTTGGCCCATATTGATAGGATAGCATCTTGCAGTTGATGGAGATTTGTGGGATGCACATCCAGGGCACTAAGCTCCCGTTCCACCACATCCCAAAGATGCTCTATTGGGTTGAGATCTGGTGACTGTGGGGGCCATTTTAGTACAGTGAACTCATTGTCATGTTCAAGAAACCAATTTGAAATGATTCGAGCTTTGTGACATGGTGCATTATCCTGCTGGAAGTAGCCATCAGAGGATGGGTACATGGTGGTCATAAAGGGATGGACATGGTCAGAAACAATGCTCAGGTAGGCCGTGGCATTTAAACGATGCCCAATTGGCACTAAGGGGCCTAAAGTGTGCCAAGAAAACATCCCCCACACCATTACACCACCACCACCAGCCTGCACAGTGGTAACAAGGCATGATGGATCCATGTTCTCATTCTGTTTACGCCAAATTCTGACTCTACCATCTGAATGTCTCAACAGAAATCGAGACTCATCAGACCAGGCAACATTTTTCCAGTCTTCAACTGTCCAATTTTGGTGAGCTCGTGCAAATTGTAGCCTCTTTTTCCTATTTGTAGTGGAGATGAGTGGTACCCGGTGGGGTCTTCTGCTGTTGTAGCCCATCCGCCTCAAGGTTGTGCGTATATATTTTATAGCCTGACGTCGTCATACTCAGATTGTAGTCAGAATGTGAGTCTGAAACTGCTCCATTGGGCTGTGATTATGGGGCATGTTTCAACCGAACCAGGAAAGAAAATGCCTCTGCACTCAATTGGATAGGCCTACAACCAATCGGAGCAACGGAGTAAGTGACGTATGTTTTTCATTCATTTTTCCGATCGAAAAATGCCTTGATCGCGGTTCTCTGTTCCTCTTTTAAAATTGATGCTGATATTAATGCGATATCTTCTATAACATACGCGATGGCGGAATCAACACATGATGTTTCATAAACAAAGTTCAGGAGAAGCACGTTCAAATAATCAATCCAATCAACTTGTCATCAAACAATTACCATGTCTACCCAATCAGCATGAGAGGAAGCATATATTTATTCACTCTGTCAACTCAGCAACATTCCTTGAGAGTTTCCAGCATCCTTCCACTCACTCTTGGCCTGTTCTTCCACAGCCAGGAATACGGCGGGAGTAGGCTACTCTGGGTTCGGGCCAAATACCGAGCCCTGAGCCTCTCCTTGGACAGCACGCCAAATATACATTTATTCTATCTGACTTATTTGTAAGTGTGAAATCTCAATTCTCCAGTGGCAGTCATCTTTGTTGTAAACGAATTCAACCCAAGCACTCGTTGGTGATGTGGATGATTACGTTACTGTTGATCATCTGTCCATCATCGTATAAAGCCCGCCCTGACAATTTGATTGGTCCGAACAGTTTTTGTTCGGGCATAATAGCTCCACAACGGATCAAGTTGTTGTAAAGTTTTCTTTCATCGACGCAAGACCAGGAGACGTTGGGATAAGCAGAAGTGATTTATTGGGATCTTCGCTGTATGTCGTCTGTAGTGTTCTTCCAAGTCTAACTCAAGACAGTTGCCTTGCAAATTTATAGACATTTAGGGGGAGGGATTTACATTGAGGTTGAACAAAGCATGCAAATTAAGTATACAGGTTAAGGAACCCGCCCAGACTCCAGCGTGTTATCAGTCTCAATCCAATCAGCATAACCATTCAACGTCTGGGGCTGGGGCTCCAAGAGCAATTTGGGCTCCGAAAGCCATTTGCAGAACAAAAGGTGAGATCATTCGTGTGCTAATCCTATCAGTCTGAGTGAAACTGGGACTCCAAGAGCCCTTAAAGAATTGCAACTTTGCTGAGCAGAATCATTATCTCAACCTTAAACGCTAAATACAATATTCTTTACCGTGATGTTATGTATGGAAGCATATTTGAAATAGATTTAAAATTTGTAACCCTTCAAAGTCCAGACCGAACTTCCCAACCTAAAAATTTTGTGGGCGGGGCTAAGTTCGGCTGGCATCCAGGCTATATATATTATACATTTTATACATATTAATAAACCAAACGTATTTCATTGTTTATAGAGCCACAATCATTTTATCCACTGTACCCAAGTTTTCACAAAACACTGTTCATAAGCTGAAATATGTACCCTCTCTCTCTCTCTCTCTCACACACACACACACACACACACACACTGTGGTGGATTTTTAATAGATAAAATAATAAACTGTATATCAAACTAACCATGTCTCTAACATCTAACCTTCCTTCCTTATTCAGGAGACACATGATAACACTTTGAAACACAATGTACCAAAACGTTCTGTCCTGTGTTTTTGAATGCTGTATGTTGTGTTGCCATACCCCTTTTACTTTGGTTGTGTGAGTGTATAAATAACACATTTGGGAATTGAAACTAGACAGATGACTAAATTTGAACCTTGTGATTAACAATGAAGTAATCATCAAAACAAAGCTTTTTTTAGCTTGCTTTACCTAGTAACAGAAGGGTTTGCATGTGAAGAACCAATCAAATTCATATAATTTTGCCATACCTCCCTATTCTATAAAAACTGTTGTATTCGAGTTAACTGGTGGGACTCTCAATGGAATTTGTCTGAGATCCTCCGGCCTTCCTTCTTGGGAGAGATTCCCTGAGAACTGCTCGGGAAGATCTCCCAGCCGTGATTAAAGCATTTAAAGGACATTTGCTAAAGTCTGTTTGTCGATTATTCCTGCGCAGGAAGCTAGTTAGGAAAGCAAGTTAGTTAGGTAGACTTAGGTATTAAGCGTTGATTGGAGACGTTAGGGATCATCGATTGGAGACAGCCTAGGGAGATCGTCGATTGGAGACGGCCCCGGTAGACTAAGGTACTTAGTTAGGTTTAGGGAAAAATCTACGACAACACACACACACACACACACACACACACACACACACCCACACACCCACACACAGATTGACATGCATGCTCAGGGCCAGTTCTGCAATCCTACTGTATGTGTACAGTATGTACATTGAGCATCGACTCGTTTGGGGCCAACATTTTTTGATACATAGTATTTTTGAAATATATAAAACAATTAATTTTATTTGGATGAATTTGTCTGGTTTTTATCAGATTTTCCAATTGTTATAATTTCTATTTGTGCTGGTCAATTATGAACAATAGGTAAAATTAACCTGCTTTTGAGAGAATTGTGAGGGGCCGATCGAGTGTCTCCTCCACTAACAGATCTAATCTCACTCCAAACCTTTAATAAAACTTGAGTCCTGCTTTTATTTCTGACATACTCAAAGTACGTACTACTTCTGCCGTGAAGTACCAATGGTTTTGCATTGGTGGGTTTGTAGACAGTCTCTAGCTGGTGTAGACAGGCTGTTGGAACACTAAAGACACAATAATCTGATGTTGTGAAATTAAAACACAAACGGGTCTTCCAGAGGAAAAGGTTAAAGCTTGCTTGAGGGTAATTCTTCACATTCATGAGCAATGCAAGCACAGTTCAGCAGTGCAACACCTCCACTCCACCCCTGATCTTATCAGACGTTTGGGTGTTGGTGAGTCTTTTTGTACTAACCAAAGACGAAAACAAACCATTTTCAGACATTTTATTGCTAGTTTTGGAGTGTCTGAAGTGGATGTGTGTTTTCATGTTTGTTTATAGAGCTGTGGTGGTGAGTGTCAGAATGACTCTGCCTCTTTCTCTAATCTTTCTGCTCTTGACTTCTGGTGAGTCACAGTTGTTTTAGAGCTGTAAGCTTTTTTTGTTTTTTTAAAGCTGCTGTTCGCCAATCAGAAACACTCTCAGACTGTCAATCATTTTCACTGACATTGGATTGGTTGACATCAGGGACATGCAGAGAGTTCTTCAGGGGCAGGGGCTCAAATGAAAAAAAGGGGCATATATATATATATATATATATATATATATATATATATATATATATATATATATCACAACATTGCCCAACATCAAATGGCAAACGTAATGCAAGCGGAACGAAACTGAGCTACTCGTTATTGTGTGGTTGACGGACCGTTGTTTATCAGTTTGGACCAAAGCAGCGCGAGTCGATCTTGATCATGCGACACTGTCACTACACAGCGCTAAGAGATCCAGTAAAGAAAGCATTTGAATTCACTACTTAAGTAATAACATTTCTGCGAGATCTAGTGAGAAACATTCACATTTCTCCGTTATTAACGGATCAAACAGTGCCAGGAAGCCAGGAAAAAACATTGTGCCATGAATGAACTATCCAGTGTCCACAGATCTGCAACATTCACCATGGATTTACTGTAATAACACTAACTGCAACCATGGAAGTTTGGCAGGAATAGTAGGCTATAATGCTTTCAAGTAACATTACGTTGGTTTTATTTTGACATTATATGAACTAAATGAAATAAAATATGAAATAAAAATAGACCTTTGTTTATAACTACTACAATATTAGGCTACATTTCATTTTTTCCAAGGAGCTGTTTTGTTTTATATGCTCATAAGAAGAGTCTTATTATAGTTACATCATTGCTCAAAGTAAAAAAATAAATTAAAACAAATCATACTTTATTATGTTAGTTTTAATTTAAAAAAAATCTCTGGCATTTCTTCACAAGTTCTTTTAAATGTCCCTTTGTATTCAAGAAGCACGTGCCCTTTAGTCATTATTTGGGTAGCGCTCATATTCTGAATGCCTTCGGCAGAATTCAAATGAGCCATTTTAATCTAGATTAATTCCAAGATTACAGTGAGATTCATCTAGATTAAAAAAAATAATCTATGCCCACCACTAATATATATATATAAAGTACAGACAAAAAGTGTGTACACTATTTTAATGTTTTTGAAAGAAGCCCTTTATGCTCATCAAGGCTGCATTTATTCGATCTAAAATACAGAAAAAAACTGTAATATTGTGAAATATTACTACAGTTTGAAATAATGATTTTCTGTTATAATATACTTATAACCTTTGATACTTTTTCAGGATTTGGAGTTTAAAAAAAGAACAATGTATTTAAAATATAAATATTTTGTACCAATATACACTTCTGTTCAAAACTTTGGGGTCAGTTATATTTTTTCTTTCTTTTTAAAATAAATTAAAAGGCTATTTTAATTCAGAAAGGATGTGCTAAATTGTGTCACCAAATTCAGTTTATACATCTGGTTTGTGGCAAGACGTGTGTGGCAAGATCCATTTCCATTTTTTGAGACGTCCTTCAACTTTTTCTAAAACATTGTCCCAATTTTTACACACAAAAGTATGATCTCCAAGATAAGCACCAAGATATTTAAACCCACCCTTGTTCCAAATTAACCCGGCAGCTAAAACAAGTTTTCTACTTAACTCATCACTGATTGTTACAGCTTCACTTTTCCCCCAGTTAAATTTAGCAGAGGACAATACACCAAAAACATTAATATTTTCTACAAGGGTGTCAATATCTTCTTGTTTTTTGACAATGACAACAACATCATTGGCATAAGCAGATCATTTAAAAACTGTTTCACATCCAGGAGGGTTTACACCGAAAAGAGATTGCCTTAATTTGCGCAGAAGAGGCTCTATGGCCAAGGAGTACAGCATACCAGATAATGGACATCCTTGTCTGACCCCCCCTATGAACTTTAAAAGGAGCACTTAAACCACCGTTGATCTTTAAAATACTCTCAATGTCACTATACAAGACTCGGATCATGTTTATAAGGCCAGAGCTGAACCCAAACGCATCTAACGTTTGCCACAAATACTGGTGTTCGACTCTGTCAAAGGCCTTCTTGATCAATTGAAATCAGGCAAAATTCAAAACCCAATGAATTGGAGAGGTCCAAAACATCACAAATTAAAATTATATTGTCAGATATCAACCTATTGGGTATACAATAAGTCTGGTCAACATGAATAATATGCTCCATAACTTTTTTCAGTCTCATTGCCAACACCTCTGGCAAAAGTTTGTAGTCAGTGCAAAGTAGAGCAACCGGCCGCCAGTTCTTGATCTCTTGTAAATCCCCTTTTTTGGGGAGAAGAGTGAGGATTGCTCTCCTGCAGCTCAATGGTAAATGTCCTTTACTTAAACTGTCTCTGAGAACAAGCAACAAATCTTAGCCAATCACAGGCCAGAAAACTTTATAAAAGTCCACAGGAAGGCCATCAATGCCTGGAGCTTTACCGCTTTCTAGACTTTGCAGCGCAGAATGTAGTTCATCAGCAGAGATCGGTGCATCCAACTCTGCATTAGCCTCCTCGGAAACCCTCATAGAAGGACTGCGCCACCTCTGGTCTCTCCTGGAACTCACTCTTGAATAGGGTCCCCGCGGATCCTTAAAAAGTCTTAAAAGGTCTTAAATTAGATTTTTTAAATTTAAGGCCATAAAAAGTCTTAAAAATATATATTTTTTAAAAAAATTATTATTTTTACTTATGTAAAATTTTAGATGACACTTTGACTTAGTTTTAATTTTGAAAGCATTTAGATAAGTCTAATTAGCGTAGGCCTACGTATTTATTTTTTTTATTCTATCTTGGTGGATTTGCTTGTTCACGTGACAATTCGCGTCACTTACGGCAGCATACGTCTGTCTCCTGCAGACGAGAGGAGAGAAGAAAACGAGTAAATGTCAGTTCAGTTGTAAGTTCATTCTTTTTGTGCTTAGGAGTGTGCAATATTGTCTATGAACTATGATGATATTGTAATCATTGTTTTAACTATGTATGAGGCACTGCGAGTGCGAGCTGACATCGCGTTTGTCTCTCATGCTTGCTTTCACTGCGTGATGTGTCAGTGCAGTTATAGATGTCCCCAAATGAGTTTGTCTTATATTTATATTATATTATATTGTTATATTAGAATATCACATGAGCAAGAGTGCCGTTTTCCTTTGCTCAATTGCAAATGTGCTATTTATTTTATACAACAGTTAAATTAACAATAAAGTTGTTAACATTGTGAGTTACTTTTTGGACACAATATTGTCAATTTTCTCTTTATATCGCCGACGAGAATTTCGTAATGAAGCCGTGGTCCAACAGACAGTGATGATTTTTTTTCTTTTTTTTTACTGAAATCCGCGTTTTGAACGAATCATTTTAACGATTCAATGAACAATCACTTGTTTTTCTGAATGAATCAGCCGTTTGAACGAATCGGTTGAATAAATGACTCCAACAACTCGCTTATTAAGACAGTGACTTGCCGCCACCTACTGGTGGTTTTAGTTTCATATTTAAAGTATCCTTTAAAACGATAAAATTATAAATCATTTCATATTTAAATATTGAATAGATTTATTTATGCAATTGTAAATGAAGTGTAAATACTGTATAGTAGGCTAATGCCAGTTTTGCACTGCAAGGATGGATTTTAATTGAATGATTTATTTTGACATTGGTACTGTGTTATTCTAATATAATTTAATTTGAATGTTAGAATTTGACATAAAAGGTGATGCATACCTCTAAATACGTTTAGAAACAATGTCCATATATAGGTGAAAATGCCCCTGGAAATCAATTTAAGGTGGCAAATATTGCCCCTTAATAAAAATGTTAATTTTGGTCACTACTGTGAACTGACCACTGCATAGAATATAAAAATATGAATATCTTCGTGTGTCTGCTGTCAACAACAGGCCTAAACCAGCCGGGATACCAGTACAAAAACACAATCAGTAAAATATCATCTAATTATTATCAACAAAACTTTGAAAATATCTAGACATATTTTTGTCAATATTGCGCACCCCTAATGTACGGTATTAATTTTGATTTCTTCAGGTCTTAAAAAGCCTTAAATTTGACTTTAAAATTGTGCAGATACCCTGTTGAAGAGTTTCTCATAAAAAGCAACTGCAGATTTACGGATATCCACAGACTCTTGCAGCAGTCGTCCGGTACTGGACCACAGAGAGTGCATAAGTCTCTTTTGTCCATTTTTTTTCGTTCCAGGCCGAAAAAAAAATGAGAAGGTGCATCCATTTAGGAAATATTTTGATGATGTGAGTGAACCAGAGCACCTTGAGCAGAGAAACCCAACAGGTTAGATAGAGCTGACTTTCTCCTTTTGAGAACTTTGAAATGTTCTCCTTCTCTTGTTGAGTCTGCCAAATCTTGCAGCTTCACTATTTCACTCTCCAAAGCTTTCATAGATCTAGTCATGTCCCTTGTGACATTGAGAGTATACTGTAGGCACAGCTGTTTTATATTGACCTTCCCTATGTCCCACCACTGTTGTAAAGAAGTGTATTCAGATTTTTCTTTTGTGTAACCACTCCAAAAATACTTAAAAGCATATTTTAAAGCATTGTCAGAAAGCAAAGATACATTAAAATGCCAATTGTCAATTTTGCATTTCATATCCTTAACAAAGATAGCTACTTGTACAAGGCAATGATCCGAAATACCAACTGGGTGTATTGAACAACCTTTAAGTTCATTACTCTGAAAATCTATCAAGCCTAGCAAAAGACAAATAATTATCTTTAACATAAGTCCAAGTATATTAACACTGAGTAGTATGAAAAAGCCTCCAAACATCACATAAATCATTTTAAGATAATTCTTACTGGCTCCATGTGGCCAACATTTAATTCCTCTTTTAAAACATCTTGTGCATTTTGTTCACTCGCTACTTTTTCTATCTGCTCAATGCCAGTGTGGCACAAACACTATCTATCTATCAAACTTTAAACTAATTTAAACTACTTTTAAACTTCAAACTAATTTAAACTTCAGATTACTTTACACTTCTTCAAACTTTCTGGTCCAAACTTTCTCAAGCCAACTAAAAGTTTGTCTCGACGAACTGTTTAATCTAGTTTATTATTAATATTATTATTATTGAGCTTTTTCACATAGGTGAAATAAAAACATTACATAATTTATTTACTCTGGCTTCTTCCTTTAAATATCACAATCCAGACACTTTAATTGGAGAGTATAGATTTTCTGTAGCCATCAAAAATACATCTGTTTGTCATAATCGATCTTCTCACTAAAGCTGATCGTCTGTGAACCAACGCCTGGCCTACAGAAGAGCAGAAGTGTTGAACATTTACATGTTTACATTCCACCTCTGTATATTTCAGATTGTAAAGAGTCTGTAAATTAATGTAAACTAAAAGCAGAATCCCTAGAGCTCGATATCATTATAATCCTGAAGATTAATTCCTGAAGACTTACCGTGATGTGATATTTGTGCCAGTGTAAAATATGTTTTGGCTCGCTGTCACCCTGTTTGAGTTTGCATTCTGTGAGCTGTCTACGCTCTCTATGGTTTTCCTGCCTGCAACTTTGACACAAACAGAAAACAGGCTAACGCCTTATACCAGAGGTGTCAAACTCAGTTCCTGGAGGGCCACAGCCCTGCAGAGTTTAGCTTCAGCCCTAATTAAACACACCTGATCAGCTAATCAAGTCCTTCAGGCTTATTTGAAAACTGCAGGTGTGTGTGTGTTAAAGCAGGGTTGGAACAAAACTCTGTAGGGCTGTGGCCTTCCAGGAACTGAGTTTTGACACCTGTGTCTTATACTGACACATGTATCCTCTGTCCAACTGTATTCAACTGAGAAACAACTGAGCAGCAATCTGGTCTCTGTCTCTTATTTTGGTTCTCCAAGTGCACTGTCAGGCTTCACGAGATTTGGAGGGCATTGCAGAAGACTGTAGATAATTGAAGAAAAAAAGTCACGCTGGTTTTTTTTTTTTTTTCACTTTCCCGTTTCATGTCTTTAATTTTGTAATTTACCTATAGTCAAGGTTTCTGTTGTAGCAAATTAGCTCTATGAAATATTAATAATCAATTGCTTGAAAAGAGTTGCTGAAAACAGAGACGTGAAGTCTGAAGACACTTTCTGCTTCCCGTAGTGACGCTCACGTGATGTTTGCATACTTTACCACAGCTTTACCTCAGATATAAACAACAAATAAACACGTCCATCTCCAGACATCAGTCACATCAAGTCTCTCTAGGAATGGTTTATATTCTGAATTAAGTGATGAGAGTCGGCCTGTGGACATTTATCAAGAGCGCTGTCAATAACAACACTGAAATCCCCACCTATAGCAAGTAGAGAGTTAATTTACAGATGAAGCGTTTAAGCTAAATAGCATTGACATATCGGAAAACTCAAACTATAAAATACACTTTTATGATTTGCAAGTTCCCAAAAGTTAAAGGGTTAGTTCACCCACAATGAAAGTTCTGTCATTAAAAACTCACCCTCATGTCGTCCCGAACCCATGAGACTTTCGCTCGTCTTCACAACACAAATGAAGATATTTCAGTAATCTCAGATTTCATCAAAAAGATCTTCATTTGTATTCCGAATATGAATAAAAGTCTCATGGGGTTGCAACAACATAGGCCAGGTTTTGTTTAGATCCCGAATGATCCCGACCAACCAGCGCTCTATTGCTGTGACGTCATCAGCGCTGAGGCGGCAGTACTGTTGGATATAAATATGTAGACTGAATACTCTTTAATTATTTAAATGGATGTTTATGTTTGTGGAATACATTGATAAGTTTATTTCTGTTGTATCATTTGTTACAGAAGCACACATGTATGCCCAAGTTCTTCAGTAAATAAGTAATATACTATATTACTACTACAATTACTATAGTATTATATATATAATACTACTATAATTACTATAGTAATCTACATCCTGGTCGATGACCCAGATCTATGGCCAGACAAATGAACGGACATTGAAAGGGAGATGATTGTCAGAAAGTTAGCAACAAAGGTTACACATGTTGAAGGAGATATCAATTTAGTCAAAATGATAAAAGTTGGTCATAGAAACATTCAGTCTGTGAAAAGTTTTACTGTCTTTGAAACTTTCTTCTGCTCACCAAGGCTGCATTTATTTTATCAAAAATAAAGTACAAACAGTAATATTGTGAAAATAATAGTACAGTTTAAATCAGCTGTTTTCTATGTGAATATATAGTAAAGTGTAATTTATTCCTGTAATTTTCAGCATCATTACTCCAGTCTTCAGTGTCACATGATCCTTCAGAAATCACTCTAATATAATGACTTGATGATCAACAAACATTTATGATTATTATCATTATTAAAAAACTGTTTGGCAGCATAACATTTTTGTGGAAACAATGATACCATTCATACATTTGTGATCAGATTAAAAAAGAGATTACTTTTATTCAGCAATAATGAATTACATTGATCAAAAGTGACAGACAACATTTATAATGTTGAAAAATATTTACATCTAATAAATGCTTTAATAAATTTAATAAATACAAGTTAATGCTGTTCATTGAACTTTATATTCATCTGAAACTGTTCTGGGGTGCGTTTCACAAAAGCATCGTTAGCCAACTATGTTCGCAAGTTCCGTCGTTATCAGCATAGTTCAACGAGTCTGTGTTTCCTGAAACCATCGTTCTAACGAACATTCGCAAACAGCATCGCAAAGTTGTGTAGTTGGAACAACAGCTCTCGAGCTGGGGTTAGAAGCATAGTTTCTAGTTTGCATGACTTGTGGACTTAATAAATCCTTATCTTGAGCAAAATAAGCAAGCTGACATTCAGTACAACCTGTGTATTTTATTTAGAACACATAAAAATGTCATTTACATCTTTTAGTTTGTTAAGTACCGTTAAGTACCGTTGATCTGTTAAGTACCGTTTTTGAAGAGTGTGCATGTGCGAACATGCTCTACTATGTAAGAACGAGACTATGATTGAATCTGGAAATAAAGCAAAATAACTGAGAAAAAATGAGAAATAGTCCTCAGATGTCATGTCTGTAATTTATAGCAAAACATCTAGCTGGTTGCTCTGTTTATGGTTTCCTTCTTTTCTGATTGTGTTCTCGTTTGTTCCTTTATTTACATATTATCTGCATCTGTCTGTCATTGTGTTAGCTTTGTATTTATAGTCTAGGGGAGAGCCGGGACAGTTGAAACACTTTTCAGATAAACGTTGTTTTCTAAGATAAGGTTACAGATAGATTGTTTTTTTTGTGTGATCAACAACTCACATATGTGTTCTCTTACTATCATGTGTTACTCGGTTCAAATATAGAATGATTTAAGTAAAATTTGACTTTGAAAGGTAGTTGTGCTCAGGTGGGACGATTGCAACACAGGGGTGGGATGGATGAAGCATAACAGTTTAAACGGCAACTATTCATCTAATGCTTGTTTTTATGAACAATACCTGACAAGTAACTTATGTACATATTGTTACAAAACATATTTTGTAATTTATTTAAATTTAAAGGTTCATATTAACATTTTTGTTCTGTCGCCCAATAAACAATAGGCAATAAGCCTATGCGCATTTGGGTAATCTGTCTAATAGGCTATATTGACGAAGACAGACAAATCCGTTTACGATTAATTTTCTTACATTTTTTCCTTGAGTCAAATTGAGTGTTTGCTAGTTGTATAGCCTGTTATTATGAAGAAAATGAGGTCAACCGGAAGATGATAAATGAAATTTATTGAAGATTGGACAATTGATGATTATTAAAGAGATGACATGGAACAGTATATGAATATAAACAAATATATAAATAACAGGTTTAAGTCATGTCACAATTATTGCAGATGTAATGCTCTGCACCATCGGTGCAGGCCTCATGGGACCAGTGGAGGCAGAACAGGCACTGCACCCACACTTCCCCAGGCATGGAGGAATTAAAGGCCCTGCCACACACCACACATTCCTCCTCCTGGGAACCTGTTTGCGGTGGCAGGAGCGACTGCAGCAAAGGCAGCGGTGGCAGGGATGGAGAAGAGTTGTTTCTTTGGACGACGGCGCTTCAGAGCCGGAGAAACTGCTGCTTCGTCGCAAAAGTCGCTTCTTTGGTGCTTTGGAGGACTTCTTCAGAAGACGCTGCTCCTCTTCCTTCTCTAAAGCCGCCTTGACTGGGGTGTCCGTAAGGATCGCAGTTGTCCTGGAACAGTAAATAGGACATTGGCAATAATTATCTTGATTTATATAGGCCTAAGTGTTTGTATCATGTTTTAATGTAGGCTAATGATAGTTAAACAACTTGGAATTCACTGCACATGACTGGAAAGGAAGACAAGTCAAACACTTAACTTCACTTGCCGCCTCCTCCCTCCTCTCTTATTTTCCTTCCTAGGACCAGCCTTAGGAAAGGGACAGACTACCTCCGGGCTAAATTCTTGGGCAGCTTCAAGGATGTCGATGTCTGCAAATGGAAGGATGTCATTTTTTTAAAGAACTGGTTAATTTTAAATGTAACTTTAATTCATGCATTTATTTATTTATTTATTTATTTATTTATTTATTTATCCATCCATCCATCCATCCATCCATCCATCCATTTAATGTACCTGGAGTCGCAGAGGGTTCCTGCACCTGGTCTGCACTGTGTGATGGGGTAGGAGGTGGGGGAGGAGGACGGTCTGTCACGAATGACGGGGCAAAGGCATCCTTTTCAAAGATCTCAGGATTCAGGGGCCAGATCCCGGTGCAGTAGAACCCAGCCACCAGGGTAGATATTGCTGCCACCAGGGAGGGGACGTCATATATGGTCATATGAAGGCCTGGATGGTTTTTCCATCCACAGGTCTGCAGCTGTGTTCACGTAGTGTTTGAGTGGACCAAACACACTTCGATCCAGAGGCTGGAGGCGGTGGGAACAGTGAGGTGGGAAGGACAACATCACAATCCCGTGTGCCCTGCAGAAGTCTATTGCTGCTACTGAAATGTGGGAGTGGTGGTTGTCCAGCAACAGAAGCAGCATAGACTCCCACACACGGGTGTGAATGGCAAAATGCTGGAGGAAAAGCAAAAAATCTGCCTCTTGCATCCACCCGGATTCATTTGCAGACCCAATGGAGCCAGCCGGACCATCCCTGACGAAGTGGTCCTTGTATTTTTTAAAAATGATAATAATTCAGTCAGCGCACATACCTGTATTTACATCCTGTTTTCGGTCGAAGTCCAAAGTAGTCGATTGTCGAGTTCACGCGCGTGATCATAGGTACTAAACCTATGCACGTGAATTCGACAATCGACTACTTTGGACTTCGACCGAAAACAGGATGTAAATACAGGTATGAGCGCTGACTGAATTATTATCATTTTTATTCATATCTTTCACATCTACTGCAGTCAGATTCACCCGCGTTCACTCCGAAGGAATCACTCACATGACCTGTGCACTTGTAATGACACATCAAGGATGTTAAGAGGCTAAAAGTAGGTTTAAAACTTGCCCCATTGAAGTCAACAGGGTGCAAATTTTAAAAAGAGGATAACACGGTGTAGGCAACACCGATTTTTGTCGTTGTTGTCTGTACTTACAGCACTCCAAATGTACAGAAAAATGAGCTCAATGTTAAAATTGCCCGGAGTTCTCCTTTAATTTGAGAGGTTTAACGCATAAAAAAATAACGCACTTGACACAGCACTTTTTTGCCTCGTTTTAATGACTTCCTGTTGCGGCTGCTATTGTGAGTGTGTCATCCCAAGTCATCCTGTCATGATGAGAAGGACAAGATCATGGATGGAGTTTTAGGAGGAATGTTTGCATTTAAAAAGTTGCCTAATGGTGCATTTGACATAACAAAGATGCTGTGTACAATTAGCAAAGCTGAATTCAAATACCATAGAAACTGGACGCACCAAATTTTATCTGCCGAAAATATGCCACCCCGCCCCTCTATGTTTGGCGATCAGGTTTCATTCTCGCGCAGCTTGTTTAGTAATTTCACGAGCGGGTCTTTTCTGCTCCATGTGTGCGCCGCGCTCTCCGTTCCGCGTGTGTGTGTGTCGGCGCGTTGCACTCTTTGCTCAATGTTCCGCTCCGTGTTTGCGCTGCACGTTTTGTTCTGTAGTTCACGGCCCAAACGCTCCAATCATGAACCGATCACGCACTGGAAAAGCAAAGTCCGCTCAAATATTTCTCAGTAGGCTAGTAGACTTCTGTTTGCTGAGCTGGTATAGCCATGCTGGGCAACAATGGTAAAATTACCTTCTTTTTTTCATGTCAGGCTCAAACCAACCACCCCGTCATGCAAAGTAGAGAGGGAAAAATTATTTGTATAAAAAAATTACATTATTAATGCAAAGAAAAAATTATTGCAGACCACATTCCACCCATTTCTGAATATTGTAATGTCTGTCTTCTATGTCGAGAAATTGCAGATATTGTTATGGCACCTACAGTAAAAGGAGAAAGCTTACTTTACTTCATTACACCCAAGTGTCATTATCTAATACATTATGCGAGACTTATTTCATCTTATGGTCCGCTTTGGTGTATGTGTTTTGAAAGTAAGCATCAGTACTTTAAAAATGTATCTAGCACCTGTAGAAACTTCATTAACATCACTACTACTTTAAGCAAAAGACACCAATTCAAACAGTGTTGTGAGTTTTCATCAGAAAGCATGTTGTGTGATTATGAACATACATTTACATCTTTTCCCAGCGAGCTTCAAAATACACTTAAAAGCCACAAAAGTTGTCAAGTCATAGATTTAGCAGGTAAAACACTTCCACGTGTGAAAGAGGTCTGTGTGAATAATGTAAAATACACCACCAAACATGTGTTTGTTATTGAGGTTGTGCATTCAGAAGAAGTTCCTTTATTCTTTCAGGTTAAATATGTTTTCAGTGTAGATGCGGTGTGGAAAACTGTTGCTCCCACAATCGTTTGATTCTCATTTCCATGTGTTTTGTGTTTCTGTTTCACATGAGAAGGATTGGGTTTGTGTGATGCCAGGAAACGAACTGGACTACCAGACACTTGACCTTTGACCTTTATGTGGTCTATGACCTTTTGTATGTAGGAGCCAGATATGCAGTCACTCACATGCAAAACATTAGGTTTGTGCACATCTCATTACATAATTGAATTTTTGCTTTAAAATTTTTTAAAGTTAAGTAAATGCAAGGGTATTGTGTGGAAGGTGAAAATAATTGTAAATTGTATTGTGAATAGTTTGTGAATTTTTATTGTGGATGGGAAAATGTTCACATATTGTGACATTTTAATGTAATTGTTTTGAATTGTTATAGCAAATGGAGAAAGGTTTTGTTAAAAATATTTCAGAAATCTTCACTGTAAACTGTAGAGATGTCTTTACACAAAAATAAATATTTTTACCTGTGTAACCCCTTTAAATGTAGGAAGTAAACAGACTCTTAATTTGAAAAAAAAAAAAAAAAGTGTAGTGACAGCTGTTCTCCACTAGAGGGCGCTTCTCCGTGATGAGTAAGAATAGCTGAAAAGAAATGCCATTTTTTGCAAAACGAGAAAGACGAAAAAAAAAAAGAGTGTAATTATTATAAAAGAGAGTAATATAGTGTGAAGACAAAGTTTTAAAGCCCATGTTGCAGGTTTTTTTTATTTTTTTTTATTAATATAACCTTGTATGAAAATACCATATGAAAAGTAAATGCAGGATTAAAAATTGTTTTGCAAGACATAAGGGCACAAATTTAATAGAAAACGTGACCGTTTCCTTGACCGTGTTGAAAAAGCGTTTTTTTTCACCATCGCGTCATATGACGTCACATGAGGTAGTCGTTTGGCTCTGCGTTCGCGCTCAGTGCAGAGATAGGTTGGTATTCAGCTGGAGCGGTCATGATTCAGTGTGTTTTCTGTGCTTATTGTATTTCAATTAATCATCGTCGTGGTAAATGATTGTGAATTATGGCCTGTCAGGACATTTTTCCGAATAAGAAAAAGGACGGTGCAATCTTCCGTGCCAGTGTGCGTTTTGTGCCGGGTAAGAGACGGGACTTCACTTCTGCTTCTGCTTTGAAAAACGCGGTAGTGTGTAGCGTTCACTATAGACCGAATGATTATAATCCCGGCGATATGTGCACACTGTGTCCCGGCTCCTTCATCGGGTCGCCCGGTCCGCCGTCAGCATGTGGTTCGGCCGCCAGCGGGAAACATGACGCTCACGGATCCGTCAGAGATCACTTATTGTACATCTGTTTTACAAAATGTGCCTTGTCTTAATTTAATTCATTAACATATCCTACATAAACTTGTAATGTAATGCATTTATGTGTTTGTTATTAGTCTGCAGCTGACACTATTATTATTATTATTATTATAAATATAATATATTATGTTCTATAATTCATTTTCAATCTGTACAAACCGACTTTAATGTTTGTGTTGGCTGTTTCTACATATAAAGTTTTTATACAGTAAGTACATCATTTTTTTATTCATCGTCACCAAATGGGTCAATTCAAAGCCTTTATAAAGTCCCTCTTCCTCTGGAAACTGTCTCCTAATGGCTGACACACACAACACATGCAGGTAAGGGTCTAAGTACTAGCTTTGCTATTGCCTGATACATGATGATAATAATCTGTACAGTATTGTGATCTGAGCATAGTGTTATACATATCGTCGGCTAATACATCTATAAGCTAACACTGTTCTCTCGCCCTGTTCTCCTCACACCACAACTCACCGTTGTTCTGTCTATAATCCTGGCCTGTCCTGCTCACTTGGCTTCATATCAGGCTCATAATTATATGATATCATCATATATATCAATTATAAATGAATCATATATATATATATCATACGAGTAAACATTTAGGCTTCAATTCCCTTTCCGAGCTGTCATTGCGATCCATTGCTTTCCTATTCGCTAGTTGATTTACTTTGACCGCTCTACCTCATGTTACGTCACTTCAGGTTCGGCGGTTTAAGCGATTTTCAAATGCGGAAGTAAAAATTTCTCACAAAAACGACTCCAGAAGCCTAAATAGCGTTTTATAAGTATATGTTTATATTTAAATCTAGTTCCTACATTATTTTTCTATACATTGGCTTACTGGGTACTCTAACCTGCAACATGGGCTTTAAGTTCTTTTCAAGTGAAATCCGGGGGGAAGAAACATCTTTTCATACTTTTATTTCGAAGAACTCCGGTGAGTGTTTTGTTACTCTGTTGTTGCTCTGTAATCATTCATATGTGTTCAATTAATGATTTACGATAAGAAATATGATTGATAACTAACTGATGATGAGTAAATATTCAAATATGCATGTTGTGACAAAGACATAAAGGATAGTTTTGTCATTAAACCAATCGGAGTTGAATCCAATGTGGTGTTAAAGGGTGGTTCTTCAACTACGGCACTTTTGGCCTTGTGAACTTGATGTAAAAAAAAGTGTTCAAATCAAAATTGTCACAGTCTAACAGTTAAATATAACTAGTCTAGTTTAATGATCCATAAGAGAACGCACTTACATTATAAGACAAATTGGTGTTTTTTGACATATTTTCCGATCCGCACTGAACAAATGTCATTTCCATCACATGCAAATATTTGATTATTATTTAAAATTATTATGATATACATAATTTCTTAACAGTGTAAAACCACTTCCACACATAGTTTGACCAATTTATACCTATATTGCAATTACCATAGATTTGTGGATTAAGTAAATTAATTGTCATGAGGCCCAAACACAAAGCTTACATCCACCACAACCTGAAATATAATATTGCATTGGTTAGATACATTTCAGAAAACTACTTGTGTTATTACATTAAGTGGAACATTATCCCATAAACTATGCAGAATTTTTTAATGAGTGATTAGAATTTTGTACATATTTTTTTTAAAAGTTATGAGGTGGTGGAAATGACTGGGTGTTGTGGAAATGACAATTAATGGACGTCCATGTAGAAAAACAGAAAACATTTATTTGAAACCCATTTAACAAATCATTAGTCATCAGTCTGTTTGGTTCCATAACCAGATGAACAGTTACAGTCTTACTGTAAACAACTTTAACCACAAATAGTGAGACCTTTATCCAGTTGACCTCCGCAGCATCTTAAAAATAGATGAAAAGGCATTTAAACAAATATATATTTGAATAAATACATTAGCGTTGTACATTTCAATAAATAAAATATTCATATGTAGCCACTCAATCTAAGAATTCCACCTTGTAAGCATAAATGTCATTTCCACCTCACCTTTGTCATTTCCACCCAAGAAGGTAATGTGGTGGAAATGACAGTGGTGGAAATGATAATCCTACAGTATTTTGTAAAAAAAATCCAAGCTAGTATTACATATTAGCTATGAATTGGTAGTTAGCATTGCATGCATGCAAAATACATCTATTTGTGTTAAAAAATAAATGTATTTACAAACTCATTTATTGTTACGCCATGTTTGGAAATGACATACAATAAAAATATTTTCATTTTAAGCAACATTTACCTTGAGTTTTCTTCTCCAAGTTGCTGAAGAAATTTAAAATCTCCTCCATTGTCAGACATGTGCTGTGATGTCATTGTTCATCTCCATAGAAACTACCCAAACAATCTTTCAAAAAAACTTTTTAAAGGGACATTACAGCATTGTGGTGGAAATGACAGCAATACTGTGGGACAACTACATTTTGTATATAAAATCACATTAATAGTTGTCTGACCTTAAATACCTCAATTATGTTTTGATTCTTTTACTGAAACTTTATTCAGTCATAATAAAAAAAAAAAGATAAATAATTTTTTTACACTTCTTTTTCATTATTGAAGATCAAAAGTCTGGGTGTGGGACAAGCACAAAACAGCAATATTTGCATGTATAATGATATTTAAAAAGGTGAAAAAATCATCATAGACTACCGGTAAAAAGTTCCTAAAGTACTTTCATTTGTAAATTTAACTATGAAAGTGTTAATTTTTCAAAATTAAATGTTTTTTATAAAATATGATCAAAGGACATGAAAGTGCCCGTAGTCTAAGAATTGCCCTAAAATTAACTGCGTCACATACTAATTAATGTGCATTGGTTTGTGTAAACAGAGCCATTTGACGATAGTTTGATGTTAATTAACTCTGGGGATATATTGTTGTAAAATAATCAGAGTAAGTGATTTGATGAATATGGATATATGACATTTAGTAGTTTCATTTGGTTTTGAGTCATATAACAATAATAATATGTCAGACATTGCCCTGTTTAATGTTGATTTAAGTGGGTATATTCTTCCAGGATTTTCTTTGTAAACCAAGTTAATAAGTTAATATACAATTGAACAAAGAAAAGCAAAAGATCTGAAATTTCATGTGATTTATATCTGTTGTCAATTCAGATAATGTGAATGAGTGACAAGTTCTCTGCATTATGCAGGTTGGTTTTTTTTCTTCCTTCTTGTTTCCGGTTGATGTGTGCTTCTTGAGTTGACCGTGGACGAGCGAACGGCGAGCCAACAGTGCCTAGTTGATGTCACATCTCATCTTTCTCTGGAGCGAGCTCAGTATCCTTAATCTGTCATCAAACAGATAAGAGAATACAACACACCATACACTTTGGATACTTTGAGTGAAACTGAGTTTAAAACTACCCGGGTAGTAAATTCTTTTTTTCTTTTTTTTTTCTGTCACGTGACTACTTCTGCTTCTATTTTTTTCCTACTTCAATATTTCTTTCCTGGAAGGATCAGACTTTAATGAAATAACAACACAAGGAAAATACTTTCTGACCTGTGTTTGGGGAACCATTTATTTGATTGGTTATACTCAACAGGCCTGATTGTATTTTTTTTTGTTTTATTAACTGTGTTCACAAACTGGTACCAATACAGTACATTTTCTTTAATTTCTCAAGTTGTGTCGGTTTGCTGTCTCAATCCTCCTTTCCGAACTTAGACATTAACTATACTGTGCCCATTCAACCTGATCAGTTTATTTAGACCCCTTCAATAGAGTTATACAACAGGTTACACCTGGAACAAAGTGTTTGTCTCTGATATTAAATTGATGTATTTTGGGTTCAGTTGTTGCATTTGTATGTTATTCAATAGAAAAATGGCCTTCATGATTGAACACATTTGACACAGTTAAGGTACAAAGGGCTTGTCACTGGGTGGTTCCTTAAACCATGAAACTTCTACCTCTGATGAAGGTATTGTACCAGCAAGTTTAAAAAAACAAACCAAAAGGTACATTTTGGTTGTCCATGGTACAAATCATGTCATCAAAAGGTACAAAATGTAATGGTACAAATTTGTTTCTTTATATTAAGGTAAAAGGTACCGCCCCAGTGACAAGGGTTTGAACCTTCTTTGCTACAAAACTGTACCCTTTTTCCTGAAAGTGTAGTAGCTTTTTCATTTGAAAGGGTACAAAGAGAAGCAGCAAAAGCAAAAAAAAAAAAATTCATTAGAAAAATTTGGAATGACGGAGGGGTTTTCAAAAATCTGCATTTATGAATGATGTTCAGCAAGATCAAAAAGGTTATTGACCAAGTAGTGTTGTGAACAATCTTTCTTCAGTACAACAAACTTCATTTGTTTGTATTCAAGAGGATTTATGACATTTTACTGTACAATTGAGACCAAAACAACTTTGAGTAATTACAATAATTTCAATATCAATTTCACAAAATTGACAAGTGTTTTCTCCAATATCAAATTTTGATTTAAGGAATTCTTTAGATGGGTGTATGTCATTTATTGTCTTAAAGTTAAGTTCTTTCACTTTAGGGAGACTTGGAAAGGTAAAGATAACTAATTCTCATGTCATGGGTCACGGGAATGGGGTGTTTCATTAATAATATTATTATTAGTGTTTTTGTTGTTGTTATTAATAATTGCTCAAATACCAAATACAAAGTATTTATTCAATTTCCACATGTGTGTGTGTGTGTGTGTGTGTGTGTGTGTGAGAGAGAGAGAGAGAGAGAGAGAGATTATGACTGGTGTTGTTAATTGAAAGTGTTTGTTGCCTTTTTGGACTTGTTGCCTTCCACCTGCACTGTCTCCTCCTCTAATGGATCTACCCTTTTCGCCACCTTCTCTGGGCCGGCATCCTCTAACCTGGCCTTTTTAGGGGACTTTCCTCTCAGGGCGAATGAGAGGATGCTTAATTGCTTTTTACCTGACATCTTTAAAAGACAGATGCAATGATTAATGCATCCATGGCCAGGATATAATTATAAAATATGACATGATTTTAAAAGTGACCTATAACATCGACTATGCAATACACTTTAATTTATTTAGTTCTAATAAAATTATTAAGCCTATTTGGAGAGAGAGAGATGTTGATAATGTGACAATATATCAGTCATCGTGTGATAACGAAAATATGACAAGGCCTAGACTACTTGTTCTGAGCAGGTGTTGTCAGTGAACAGGCTGTAAAACTGTTGGCTAAGTTACAGACACTCACGAAAAACTGATGCTAATTATCTGGAAAACATTCTCTAACAGCAGTCAAGTTGTCACTGTTTGTGTCAACCAAGTTGTGAATTTGTTGTAACATTAAAACAGGAGATCATCATGACTTACTCTGTGCTCAAAGTGATGCTCGGAGCTCCAGTGGTTTCCTCTATGGGTGAACGAAACTTTGAACGAAGACGCTGTAGCAGAATCACGTTAACAATTCCAGGATGTGCTTTTTTTCATTGGTTGTTGCGTGAAATCTTACCCAGATACAATAGTGCTATGTTCTGATTGGCTATTGTGTAGCCCCTTTCTTTTTTTTTTATTGGCTGATAAGTGGCAGGCTCAAGTACACCTGGCTGCAGCCTGCAGATCCTGCACTGCAGTACTGCACCTGCAGCCTGCAGTACCGTGGAGTTGACGTCATTACTGTGCCACTAACCAATGAGAACCAGGTGCGGCCCCGCCTCGATCGACGTCATCACTTTGCCCCTAACCAGTGAGAAGCGTTATGGGCGGGGCTGCACGTGCAGTCACACACGTACGTAAACTCAAACACGTACGTACACACACACGTACGTACACTCACACACGTACGTACACACACACACACACACACGTACGTACACTCACACACGTACGTACACTCACACACGTACGTACACACACACACACACACGTACGTACACTCACACACGTACGTACACTCACACACGTACGTACACACTCACACACGTACGTACACACTCACACACGTACGTACACGTACGTACACTCACACACGTACGTACACACTCACACACGTACGTACACACACACACGTACGTACACTCACACACGTACGTACACTCAACGTACACTCACACACGTACGTACACTCACACACGTACGTACACTCAAACACGTACACTCACACACGTACGTACACTCAAACACGTACGTACACACACACACGTACGTACACTCACACACGTACGTACACACTCACACACGTACGTACACACTCACACACGTACGTACACTCACACACGTACGTACACACTCACACACGTACGTACACTCACACACGTACGTACACACTCACACACGTACGTACACACACGTACGTACACTCAAACACGTACGTACACACACACACACACACACACGTACGTACACACACACACACACACACGTACGTACACTCACACACGTACGTACACTCACACACGTACGTACACACTCACACACGTACGTACACTCGCACACGTACGTACACACTCACACACGTACGTACACTCACACGTACGTACACTCACACACGTACGTACACACACACACACGTACGTACACACTCACACACGTACGTACACTCACACACGTACGTACACACTCACACACGTACGTACACTCAAACACGTACACTCACACACGTACGTACACTCAAACACGTACGTACACACACACACACACACACGTACGTACACTCACACACGTACGTACACTCACACACGTACGTACACACTCACACACGTACGTACACTCACACACGTACGTACACACTCACACACGTACGTACACTCACACATGTACGTACACACTCACACACGTACGTACTCACACACGTACGTACACACACACACGTACGTACACTCACACACGTACGTATACGTACGTACACTCACACACGTACGTACACTCAAACACGTACACTCACACACGTACGTACACTCAACGTACACTCACACACGTACGTACACTCACACACGTACGTACACACTCACACACGTACGTACACTCACACACGTACGTACACACACACACGTACGTACACACACACGTACGTACACT
The DNA here is from genome assembly GCA_022829085.1 of Abramis brama. Classification (NCBI taxonomy): domain Eukaryota; kingdom Metazoa; phylum Chordata; class Actinopteri; order Cypriniformes; family Leuciscidae; genus Abramis; species Abramis brama. The sequence continues at coordinate 39,455,111 of CM040769.1, read as the reverse complement.
CACACACGTACGTACACTCAAACACGTACACTCACACACGTATGACACTCAAACACGTACGTACACACACACACACACACGTACGTACACTCACACACGTACGTACACTCACACGTACGTACACTCACACACGTACGTACACACTCACACACGTACGTACACACTCACACACGTACGTACACGCACACACGTACGTACACTCAACGTACACTCACACACGTACGTACACTCACACACGTACGTACACTCAAACACGTACGTACACTCAAACACGTACACTCACACACGTACGTACACTCAAACACGTACGTACACTCACACACGTACGTACACACACACACGTACACACACGTACGTACACTCACACACGTACGTACACACACACACACGTACGTACGTACGTACACTCACACACGTACGTACACTCAAACACGTACACTCACACACGTACGTACACTCAAAGACGTACGTACACACACACACGTACGTACACACACACACGTACGTACACTCACACACACTCACACACAATCTACTCAGCCTGAAAAAAAAAAACAGTCAACCGAGCAATAGCCCTCAGCCTCCTTCTCAGAATAAAGTCCCCGCAGGACTCCCGTTCGGCCATCACCCACATATCCAGGTGGGCAGTGCTTGTGTACTTCAGTGCAGTTCAAGCACAGAGTCAGCGAGTAGGGCACCCGGAACTTGCCTATATTTTCTGGAAAATGCACTCCAGTTCACAACACCTAATTTAGATAAAATACAGAACAAACAATATGGAATCATTTTAAAGAGAGGCATTTACATAGTACAGAGTCATACAAGGAATTTATTTGTTATATATTTTAAACATATTATAGGAAAATGTTAGACAAGATATGCTTGTGTGTTATTGGCTTTGTCTGTAAAATACCTAAGAGACTTACTTGGTTTATGAACAACAAACTAGTTAAAAAAGTTTGTCAACACAAACTTTAATTTACATTTATATATATATATATTAATAACAATAATATCAAAATACATTTAATCAATGTATTCATAGAAAAAAATATCCTACAATTTATCTTTGTATATTACTATTAACTCTTAAATCCTATATTTCTTCTCCTGGTTTAGTTTCGCCACTGTATTTCTTTTTAAGGGCCTCTGTTTTAACCTATGGTTTTAACACTATATCCTAATCCCACCAAAACCACAGACACCACGCAAACGCGCGCACACACACACACACACACACACACACACACACACACACACACACACACACAGACCTACGCTGTCCTAGTTATTTGTGTGATATGATGAGTAAAGTTAGCACTACATGATCTCATTTTTACACCAATTAACATCACACTAAACGCCACTTCAGAATTAAAAATTGTAAAATAAAATGTAAATAAAATTAGAACAAAAAAAAGAGTAGCTTGCCTGTAATGTACTCACCATGCAGCAATGAACATCGGAAATGAAAACATGTTAGAATCACGTCATGACTTCACGCCACTAACCAATGAGAAGAGATGTTGGCGGGAAGAGACGTGCAGCCCCGCCCCAGGTGCGGCCCCGCCTCGATCGACGTCATCACTTGCCACTAACCAATGAGAAGCATTGTGGGTCCCCAGGTGCACCCCCGCCCAAATCTGCAGGCTGCAGCCAGGTGCTTCTCGGCAGGCTCGGCTAGGGGAGACGCGCTTGATTCCTGGCTGCCGGTTCCATAGTGAGATCGGCACAGCCAGAGAAATTTTGGGCGCTGCGGCATAAATAGTTTTTCCGCGTGAGAAATACAATGTGTGGCGGGAGTGGGTGACAAAAGACCGAAATGAGTGACTGTCACGCTCAATGCGTGACACTTGAGAGCCCTGTGTATATGTATTAAATGTTAATTGTCCATCATGTCCAATAGGGAAAATTTTTTACAATGAACCCAGTTTTCATAAAATGAAGATTTGTTGTGGTGCAAACAATTGTTCCAAATACAAGTTTTGTGTGGACTAAAATTGTGAGAAAATGCTCATTTCCAAAGTCTCAGCTCGAGGTTCAGGCTTATTTGCTCATTAATGACGTCATCAGCGACTAGTCGACTTCGACTCGACTTTCACCACATAAATGTCGACTTCAACCCCTGGTTGCCACAAGCTGATAGTAAATCTGGCCCATAATCTCATAATGGTGGAGAAACTATGTAGTCTTCTGTCATCTCTTCAATGGAAGCTTTGTTTCTCGAGTCGCAAGATTCAAGATCCTGTCAGACATTTTTCAGATGGTTTTGGTGCTTCATCCTGGTGTCAAATGAGAAAGTCCTGTGCAATCTAAAAGGAAAAATAACGAAAAGCTATTCACAAAAAGACTGGTTGAATCTCATGTTACCATATAGTATATGATAAAGACAATAACATCCCATGCTTTGGGTCATTAGCCGAGGAAACTTTTTAGAGTTGTTTGCCCTTATCCACTGTGCTCTGCACACAAGAGGCCAACCAACATTAGGTCGGGCCCCAGGCAAAATTTATCAATGAGGCCCTTCTAAAAGAGTTTTTTTGTTGTTGTTGTTAATATGTCTTTGTTACCTAGAGATATAATTATACAACATACACAAAGTACTCAAAACACATCTAACAGAACATAAATTGTTTATTATTCACAGCATTAGTTGTTTTATTAAAAAAATTAAAATCTTGATCAAGATACAATATAATTTTCAAGATACAGTACATACATCTGCATATTTATAATGGATTGTCACCTTAAAAAAGCTGTTTATGAGCCTTTGCTACAGCAAATACTGTCACTATGTCCTCCATATCCAAAGACCTTCGTATGTTCGTTCAGTGGAAATTGGTGCCAGTGCTGAGAGACTCTTTTGGTTCACTATTTTAATCCGCTTTAAAGCTGAAAAAAGCTTTTTTAGTTTGAATTTTGAGCATTTTTAGGTTTTTCTATGTGTACTGAAGCATTCCTTGCATTCCATTCATTCCTAAGGGCGGCAAATTGACCGGCGAGAGAAGGATTTGTTTATTTTTCAACACAAAATCAAATCAATAAAAAAAATTTTGTGTGTATTCGTGGTTCAAGTGCGACAAAAGTCATGGGATCTTGTACCCTCTGATGAACACTCAATTTAAAAAAAAAACAGGGAAGGATAAGTGTTAAATCTTGATGGACTTGATCAATGGTTGTTTTAATTAGCAACCTCTTCTCAAGATTATGCCAGGTTGACATTTCCCAAACAGTGTGCGTACAATGCAGAATACTGCATCTGCGCTGATAGACTATATCTCATAATCTTTTGTGAATCGTCGAGGAGAATTGTTTTCCGCAATTTCACAGCGCTCATGATCTTAAAGGTATACTGTGTAGTTTAAGTATTTTATTAGCTAAAATCAATGTCTTTGTTCATAGATATGTCCTCAATGGTGTACAATTACCTCTGCCAATGATCTGACTTGTCCTCGTAAGCGGAGAATTTCTTATCTTTATTTACATGGGACGGGTAAGTACACGGAGGCTTCCATGTTGTTCCGCCATCTTGAAAAACTATAATAACAGAGAGGGACAAAAAGCACTAGCTACCTCAACGCGTTTCAACAATGCGTTTTCGTTCAGAGCCAGCGTCAACTAGCGAAAACGTACAAGGAGATCAGTGAGAGGCGCTTGTCACGGCGCTTGTCAAATTTGAAAGGCTGCACTGCACAGTACTTTATAATGCAGGACCATAGTCATGCCGAGCCACAGGAGAAGGAATCCTCGTCGCCAAAAAAGCAAAAGAATTTATCTAAAAGGACACGTGACAGGCGAATTAAAAAAACTAGGGTAAATATTGGGATAGCTTTTCCCAGGTGGAAAGAGCTAATGAAGGAGAAAGACTTGAAAGGGATGCTGAAGTTGCCTGCTTTCTTCTTGACAGGCAAGTCAATGTTTCGGCTTTTTTTCACTGCTTGTATAGGCAGCATAACAGTAGAACATGTATAGTTAAACTCGATGAAGTGCTATTGAAAGACATGTTGTCATAGCTTCTTGGTACATAACGGCTACCGTAGTTGCAACACGCATTTGAAAAAGCGAGGAGCTAGAGAGCACCATTCGTTTGAATGCAAAATACAATTTCAGCGCTAGATGGGAGAAAGTGCTACAAAGCGTACCTTTAATAATCCTTGGTGATTTTGCAGGGTCGTCAGACAATAGGAAACTTGTAGTACCTTTGTGAAGATGTGTAAGAAGTGAGTGGTGTTTTCTCATCATTGGCAGTTTGTTGTTGTTGCGATGTCAAAAAACTTCATCAAAGTTGTCCTAAGACAAGACTGGGTATCGTTCAAAATTCATGTTTTGATCCACTTCAGATGTTGACTACTGTATATTTATTATATATCTGACACTGAACTCACCATTTGCACTGTCAGAAGGGACTGGGAAATCTTCTGTCTGAAGGGACTTCAGTAATGCTCCTACATATACAAATAAATGGCTAGCATCTTCATTTCATCTTTATTTTATTATTCTGTTAGTTTATCAACTAATTATGTTAATTTAAAGCTGCAGTCTGCAGTTTTTCCTCTTTGTCGCCATCTCTGTTTGAAATCTGCAACTGCAGTTATCCGCGGAATTATCAACTTTATGTAGGTTGTAACTCAGCATGGCACAGTGCGGATGAATCCAATGTTTTGAGGAGAATGTGCGGCTGTCAGTCGCCGTCAGTGTGGATACTGGCATTAGCAATCACAGATTCTACTTTTTGGATGTATGACCAACATAAGAATTTTCACCGGAAAATCTGAACAAGTAACATCCACTTTTGTTCTGACCAACTAAGGGGAAAAAAGCATTGCAGTAAATTGCGCCGATTAAATCTAACGATTGCTTATCATATCACGTTAAACCGTGCAAATTATACTTTGTTCTCAAATTGTTCATGTTAACAACATCAGCATTGCGTGACTATATTTAATGCCCTTCCGATATTATCCTTGTTTTCGCATGGGCCGGTTGCTGTCTCTTTTTTTTCTCTGAAGTCCGAAGTCTTTTGGATTTTATAACCGGTGAATCTCCAGTTGTCACTGGTGATTGTTGTTTGAACCTTTCTGGTCCGCCATCAAATTGATAAGTTTAATTATGTCAAGTGCTGTGAGAAAAGGCTATCAATCTCCACCTCCAACATCCTCACGCACATAGCCTACTAGCCGAGACTCCTTTATGTGTACAGATGTGACGTAATGGCATGCGACGGAAAAGAGTAGGGGTGTAAAGCCCAATTTATACTTCTGCGTCGAACTTAGGCCGTAGCTACATCGTAGGCTGTGTGTAGCGCGCATACCCTTCGGCGTACCCTGACGTGCACCTCTCCAAAAATGTAACAACGCGTCAACTCTACGCGGACGCAAGCGCTGTGATTGGTCTGCTAGGACCGCTCCCTCGGGTTCCACATGCTCCCTCTGCGCGCATCAACGCGGACAACGACGCAGAAGTATAAATGAAAACCAACGCGTTGCCTACAGCGTAGAGGCTCCGGCGTAGGTCCGACGCAGAAGTATAAATCAGCCTTAACTCCTTGCCTCCTTGGCCTCAGTCCATCATGGCCTCCTAATCATCCCCATATTTACAAGGGGATATATGCTCATACATATGTCATATATACTGATTGGCTTCATCACTGTCTCCTCTCCCCTGTAAGCTGGTGTGTGTTAGGCGTTCTGGCGCAATATGAATATATCATCCAGGTGGAGCTGCACGTTTGTGGTGGTTGAGGAGATTCCCACTTCCATGTAAAGCGCTTTATAATGTACCCAGAAAAGCACTATATAAATGTAACAAACTATTATTATTATAATTATTAATAATAATAATAATTGTCGTTTTTTTTCAGAAAATTATTAAGGTCACACTTCTCCTGTCTCCTCTCCAGCCGTCAGACCACTGTTGTAATTGATTTAGATTATGTTGTCATTTATTTTCAGTGTTTTGCAGGGTTGACCCGCCCTTTTCTTTTGAAATCACGTTCGTTCTGTTTTGTTAGTGTATTGAGGGTAATTTGTTGGATTTTGATTTGGATACTTTGAGGGAAGTTAGTTTGATATTTTATTTATTATCTGTTTTGTTTGTTATTTTGGGCCTTGGGTCTTCCTAAAGATCTACTGTTTTTTTTGTTACTCTGAAAACACTCAATTTTAAAAAAAAATATTTTCCCCATCTTAATAAAACGTTTATTGTTTTTCTTGAATTTTGTAGTCTTTTGAATCTGATGACTGGGCATGGGAGTCATGTCTATATTTTTGTTATTTTTGTTACAAAACCTAGACAAATCGTAATAGTGGTCATATTTAACCCTCTGGGGTCTGATGTGTTTTTGGGGTCCTTGAGATGTTCTGACATGCCCTGACATTTGTGTTTTTTTCAGTTGCCTATAAACATATTAATGGCAAAGGTGTAAATTCACTCTATATAGCACAAACAGGAGTTCCATAATATGTGAGCCACATGTATGTACATGTTTTCATTTTTGAGAGAATAATGTTTATGCATGGTTATCGAAAAAACTAAAAATTAAAGTTTCTGAAATAAGGCCACAAAACACATACTAAATATGTGTCAAAAAGACTTCTGACTAATGTATGTCGTCGCCTAGAAATTTTTCTTCAAAATGATGTGAAAATTATCCTGCCTAATCATTCACATAAAACGATACATTGATTTTAGTTTTGTGAAACACTTTTAGTTTGGAAAGCCAATATGCGGATGGGGCGTAAACGCTCCAACAGCATCATGCATATTTAGTAGTTCACACCTGGTGAGACAATGCCCCTGCATACTTAATGAGCCATTCATTCAGGTGTGTCACCTATAGCTAACTTAAATATACAAGCTTCATAAAAATGATCATTCTAGAAGAAAATTTCAGATGGCATTTAGAGGCTTTTGCATCTAAACTCTTCATATATATACACACACACACACACACACACACACACACACACATATACATATATATATATATATATATATGCATACATACACACACACACACACATATATATATATATATATATATATATATATATATATATATATATATGTATGTGTGTGTGTATATATTTATACACAAATATACATTTTATTTATTTGTTTATATATACATTTTTTTTTTTTTTTTTTTTTTTTTTTACAAATTGTGCTTGCAAATTGTATAATATCCAAGGTAAACATGTCTAGTAATTGTGCAGTTAATTCTCATACTGTATTTTCAGTTTTGGAATATTTATCCTCTCCCCAAATTTGTTACTAATAAAACACAATAAAAATTATTTAAAGAAAAAAATTATGTTTACCTTTTAATAGTTTGTTTACATCTACCTTTTGAGGGACATTTTCCATTATTATTATTCCTCACAGCGCTGCGAGACGGTGTAAACAAGTAATGATCTGAATAAACTTGTGTTTTCTCGAGCTGATATGGGGCTCGAGAAAACACAGCCCCTCACAGGTTTGCGCCGTGGATTCCCGCGAGTCAGACGCGGATACTGTGTTTGTTTTAGGCTCGCGCAGTCTTCACTCGGACGCGCGCTTCAATCCGTTGTGGAGACTCTCTATTCGTTCCAGTGAAATTACAAAACAAAATACACACAAACATGTCTCTGCCTGATATACAACCACTGATAAACATAATCTGATTTGATAAAAAAAATAAAAATAAACTATATGAGTGCAGATTCGAACTCAGAACCTCTGACACGCTTGGCAAATGTTCTACCACTAGACCACTTGAGTACACGTGTTTACTCAAGTGAAAACTCGGTGTTTACTCGGCGTGATCAATTCGCTCTTGAAAATGCTGCCGTTCGTCGTCTGAGTTACAATCTTCCTCTGAGGAAAAGGTGAGTTCTTCCTCGCTGTCCAGAATCATCTGAAGGGCGTCTTTACCGGAGAAACAAGCCATCCTCTCTAAACGCGATGAACTATCAGTGAATCTGATGAAGAAATTTTGTGTTTTTATGGCATTGATCGGGGGGCGGGTGCGAAGCATAGATTACCTAAACTATTTACCATGTGAATAGTGCCGGGGGCGGGGCGGCCTCAGCTCATTATAGAGATGAGGCAGAAAGAAAAAACGGCACCTCTCCTTGCTTTCAAACGGATTACATGAGTTGAAAACATTTGTTTTTTATATTAATTACTTCACTTAAAAGAAGAGAATTCAAGCTTCATAAAGACATATCTCACGTGTCTGTGTGAGAAGTATTCGCTGAGTTACAGTTCATTTTCGGACGCGTTTCAGAATGGACTTCACTGACGGAGAGGAGGCAGAACTCGCAAATGTTTATTTTTCTTTATTTGGCGAAAAGCACAACACTTTGTTTTTATTATGAGTATACACAAAAAAAAATACACACTTAACAGGATCGATTGATGTATAACACAAGCATATAAAATAAAAATTAATATTAGAATTTTGATTCTTTTTTGCACTGATAAGGAAAAAAACGAGCCTATCGCGCCGGCGCGATAGCCGACCCCAGGGGGTTAAATGATTGACAACTTTGTGATTTTAAAGTGATTTTGAAAAGAAACGCTTTTGTCTTTCTGTTTATGATTCGCATAAATCTTTTTTTTTTTTTCATTTGTTCCTTGAATCAGCACAAGTAATCTGTAAGCTAATGAACAGGGAAGAAGCTTAATATACACTGCTCAAAAAAATAAAGGGAACACTTAAACAACACAATGTAACTCCAAGTCAATCACACTTCTGTGAAATCAAACTGTCCACTTAGGAAGCAACACTGATTGACAATCAATTTCACATGCTGTTGTGCAAATGGAATAGACAATAGGTGGAAATTATAGGCAATTAGCAAGACACCCCCAATAAAGGAGTGGTTCTGCAGGTGGTGACCACAGACCACTTCTCAGTTCCTATGCTTTCTGGCTGATGTTTTGGTCACTTTTGAATGCTGGCGGTGCTTTCACTCTAGTGGTAGCATGAGACGGAGTCTACAACCCACACAAGTGGCTCAGGTAGTGCAGCTCATCCAGAATGGCACATCAATGCGAGCTGTGGCAAGAAGGTTTGCTGTGTCTGTCAGGATAGTGTCCAGAGCATGGAGGCGCTACCAGGAGACAGGCCAGTACATCAGGAGACGTGGAGGAGGCCGTAGGAGGGCAACCATCCAGCAGCAGGACCGCTACTTCCGCCTTTGTGCAAGGAGGAGCAGGAGGAGCACTGCCAGAGCCCTGCAAAATGACCTCCAGCAGGCCACAAATGTGCATGTGTCTGCTCAAACGGTCAGAAACAGACTCCATGAGGGTGGTATGAGGGCCCGACGTCCACAGGTGGGGGTTGTGCTTACAGCCCAACACCGTGCAGGACACTTGGCATTTGCCATAGAACACCAAGATTGGCAAATTCGCCACTGGCGCCCTGTGCTCTTCACAGATGTTGCAGGCAGCAGAACGTTCTCCACGGCGTCTCCAGACTCTGTCACGTCTGTCACATGTGCTCAGTGTGAACCTGCTTTCATCTGTGAAGAGCACAGGGTGCCAGTGGCGAATTTGCCAATCTTGGTGTTCTATGGCAAATGCCAAGCGTCCTGCACGGTGTTGGGCTGTAAGCACAACCCCCACCTGTGGACGTCGGGCCCTCATACCACCCTCATGGAGTCTGTTTCTGACCGTTTGAGCAGACACATGCACATTTGTGGCCTGCTGGAGGTCATTTTGCAGGGCTCTGGCAGTGTTCCTGCTGCTCCTCCTTGCACAAAGGCGGAAGTAGCGGTCCTGCTGCTGGGTTGTTGCTCTCCTACGGCCTCCTCCACGTCTCCTGATGTACTGGCCTGTCTCCTGGTAGCGCCTCCATGCTCTGGACACTACGCTGACAGACACAGCAAACCTTCTTGCCACAGCTCGCATTGATGTGCCATCCTGGATGAGCTGCACTACCTGAGCCACTTGTGTGGGTTGTAGACTCCGTCTCATGCTACCACTAGAGTGAAAGCACCGCCAGCATTCAAAAGTGACCAAAACATCAGCCAGAAAGCATAGGAACTGAGAAGTGGTCTGTGGTCACCACCTGCAGAACCACTCCTTTATTGGGGGTGTCTTGCTAATTGCCTATAATTTCCACCTATTGTCTATTCCATTTGCACAACAGCATGTGAAATTGATTGTCAATCAGTGTTGCTTCCTAAGTGGACAGTTTGATTTCACAGAAGTGCGATTGACTTGGAGTTACATTGTGTTGTTTAAGTGTTCCCTTTATTTTTTTGAGCAGTGTATTAGAAGTATATCTACCAGTTTATAACTTCAAAAAAAAATTTTTTTTACTGTATAACAGATTTGTGACAAGGAATTAGAGGAGTCACTTTGTATTTCTACTCACAGCAGTGAGAAAGAAGAGACATACTTCACATGTACTATGCCATGTCAGCCTTATTTCTTTTTTATCAAACAAAAAGAATAGAAAAAACTAAGACGAGACCAGAAAAGTAGACTTTTTCAAGGACTTCAGTGGACTAATGTCATTGCCAAGGACATCACCTCCACTGCAGCTTTGGTCTTAAGAGACACAGTGTGAAAATCCTGCAGTCACAGACACAGGCACCAGTTTTCATATGTATCGCCTACTTTCGTTTCAAAGATTGCCCAGTCGCTGTACATGTGGAAGTTGCTGATGAAAAGACCCTGAAAGCAGACATGCTTTTCTCTGGAGGTGATGTCTATCATAACACCAAGGAACTGCGTAGAAGACCAGTGTTTGCAGGTGCACGACAGTCAGCAGGGGGCGGTAATGCACCAAAAAGCTGGTGGCAACCGCCATAAAAAACAAAGAAGACAGTCAGCAGCAGAACTCCTGTAATCAAATTAACCCGGAGCTTATATGTGGAGTCAATGCTAAAACTTCCACCAATGGCCATTGACTCAGGTTGCAGGGATGATGCTCCATCTAAAGAAGTCCTTAAGATCATTGCGTGGAGTGAAAGAAAAAAACCCGATGTCATTCTGATGAGCTCACAAGCTAAAAAACACTGATTGATGAACAGCGTGGCACAGACAATGATGTGTTGAAGAGGGTAATGATGGAGTTATGCTCTGGTTAAAGAAGACCCTCTCAGTCTTCTATGAAAGATGCATGGAGGACACAGTGTACCTGGACGCCACAGGGAGTGCAATTCAGAAAGAAAGAGCAGAAAGTCCCCCATACACTGTGGAAAAAAAAAAAAATTCTGTTAAATTCACAGTAAAAAACTGCCAGCTGTGGTTGCCAGAAATAATATACGAATAATATACCATAAAATACGCTAGCAACATTTTAGGTTTTACAGACTTAAAGGATTAGTTCACCTCAAAATGAAAATTTCCTGATAATTTACTCACCCCAATGCCATCCAAGATGTAAATGTCTTTCTTTCTTCAGTGGAAAAGAAATAAAGTTTTTTGAGGAAAACATTTCAGGATTTTTCTCCACACAATGGACTTCAGTCGCAAAAAAATTTTTAAAGTCCAAATCAATGCAGTTTCAAAGGGCTTTGGGGTGCTTCAAAGGGCTCTGCACGATCCCAGCTGAGGAATAGGGTCTTGTCTAGCGAAACGATCAGCCATTTTCTATTAACATTTCATTAACATTTATATACTTTTTAAACACAACTGTTCATCAATCGTTGACCCCTTTGTTTGATTGATTGATTGATTGATCAATATTATGTATGAGGAATATACATGTCGGTAAGTTGTTCTGTATCTTTCAACAGTGTTCATTCGTGGTTATTTACTATTAGCTAGTAGAGATGATCGGTTCACGTGCCGCTAGGGATCTGTCACGTCACATTTACAAGAGCCAAAACGGTATTTATTGTTTGAATTTCGTAATAAAATTGACAGAATCTGAGAGTTGAGATTTATTTTTATTATCATAAGTAACCTGCTCTGTCTAGTCTGTTGTTCTCCGTGTCCTCTTTGCTACGTGACTTTTCTGTGCGTGAGAAAATCCAATAGTATCCGGCTGCAGACCCGCAGCTAGCCTGGCTCCGCCCTCCTGCATACTTCCGCTCAATTTTATTTCCCTTCAGTACTACGTCTGGGATTGTGGTGTATTCTTTGGTTTTCTCCGATCATTTTTTTACCGGTCCAATTAGTGAACAGAGGGAGTGGCTGAGAACGATGTCGTTGAGGTCGTGCGCTAGTTTGAGTATAAGGTTACGTCATGACCAAATGTTAGTGATTGGTTATGGCAGATCCAGAGTGACTCTGGGCAGATCCAATAGTTTTAAACTTCAACAGAGTACCCGCCTACAAGGAAGTTAACGCTTGTCAATGGAGAGAGGCCAGACTCTCTGTACAAATGAAATGTACGAGCGTCTGGTAGAACCAGGCGAACCCGCAGCACCACCACTTCCAGAACCCCAGCCACAGAACCGGACGTGAGGGGCGGAGCTTACGCTCTAAACCGAGTAGCGCCACCTAAGGTTTTGCAGCGTAATTTGCTTTTATTACACACAAAGCATCATACTTTTTATGTTATGATGATACATTAAGGTACAGTATAATAAGCATTTTAAAACATTGATCTTGTGTAATATAATTGTTTATAAAACGGTTAGTTTCAATCCTTGATTCTGATTGGTCAATAGCTGTGCTTTATTCACGATAAAACACGGCTATGACCGCTTCACCCAATGGTTCTATGTATCACTACAACAACCCTAGCAACCACTCTTAGTAACTTAAACACATATGCAATCTCATTGATATTGTCCATTGAAGCTATAGTGGAGTATTGTGAGAGATCGAGAAAGCGAGTGTCAAGTTACCTGCATTCACAGTAGACATTGCATTTTCCTTCAGGACAGTCCTAAATTCATAATAAAATAAACGGATTTATGAATGTCCGCTGCGATATCTTGTCCTTTTAACAGTTAACCGTTAAGGGGTTTTCTCGTGTCATCTTTCAGTTGCGTCTTCCTTCTCCGTGAAAACAAGTTTGAGTCTTTTCAATACAAAAGTAGCATCGTTTAAAAGAAACAAAAAATTATACAACAAATAATTAAATTGAAATGTATCAATTGAACAATTCACTCCTAGGCCATTTTGTCATGACAGTCCTGCATAAATTCAAATTAACAAAATTAACAATTCACTCCTAGGCCCATTGTATCATGACAATCCTGCATAAATGAAACTTAAAATGTATAATGTGAAAAAAAATAAAATAAATCACTCTTAGGCCCATTTTGTCCTTACATTCCTTACATTTACATTGTAGAAATAACTCCATGTCATCCCTGAACACAAAATGAAATGCAAAGGGCTCCCTGGAAGCTTCTGGTTGTTCCAGGAGATAGTTGAGGGCCTTTTCCTTGTCTTCTTCATCCATTTCTAATGAAAAGGGGCTCTTCCACTGGACCCCTGAGCAGAGGACTGTTGGAATGGAGCCCTTTCACAGCTTCTGTCATGTGTCGGATTATTGGAAGCTCCTTCATTACAGAATATTAAAGGAAAATGTGACTTTTTTTATGCGCTGGAATATACATATCTTGGTTAATTTAAAATTGACCAGAAGAGGGTGCAAATGGGCTGGAGTAAATATCCAGTATCTACCTTTCAGAGAAACCTCAAAAGTTCTCCAGAAGAATAAGAGCTACAGTAACCATCTCTATATGTTTGGAAAGTCGCACTGAAAGACAAAAATAGAGAAATCTTGATATATCAACTGCTACAACATCATAAAGGTCAATTACTTGAACTGGAAATCGCTTACAGATGTAAAATCAAAGGGTGCTCCCAAGACAAGATGTAGAGCATACTGGAAAACAGCAAAAATTAAGGAACATTATCTCTGTAAATGTCAAATTAAAAAATTGTTCTTTATTTAACAACTTAAAAAAAAAAAACACCTCACAATCATTGGTTTATTTATATCTATGTCTCACCATCAACATGAAGACTCCACAGTCTAAACCACCAATCTGTTGGGGGATATCCTAAAAAAGAAAAGGAGAAGCATGAGGTTAAGGGTTTGACAATTTAGCAGTCCCAACTTTAGCAGACTTCTTTATATCCAACCTTGTTTTTCAGTAGCACCCATGTGCCAGGAGCAGTTTTGGCTGTCATCTTACTGCAACAAAAATACACAAAATAATAAAAACAGATATGTTAATATGCAAAGTTACATTGTGCAGCACATACAGTTTGAAGCTCTGAATCAATGCAAAAACACAGAAGTCAACAGTATTTTGGTCTTTCTTGTAAAAACTGTCAAAGCATGCACAATCAGAACATCATGCAAGTAACCATTAAGCAAGTTTATTAAACTCTTGAACGACAAACTCACCGTGCTCTCCGCCATGCTTGTCTCATTGTCAATAACTCCGCCCCTCACTTCCGGTTCTGAAACTGGTGGTGCTGCGGGTCTGCAGCTGGATATGTCTCCAGAAAATGGATGTGTGGCGTGAGAGCGTGTGAAAAGTGTCAATAGGCTCTATGCACGATCGCTTCCGCGTTTTGTCTCAGCCCGCCCAGTTACATCCGGTGCTGCGTCAGAAGCAGTTTTTGCATTAGGTGGAGATAATGGCAAATTACACTCGCTGTTTACAAAAACTTCCAGCGGTTAAGGTGAATGAAGTTAACAATATTGTAAGGCAGTTAAACTGTCACACATGAGTAAAAAAGAGAAGTTCTTTAAATTATAAATTACGAGCTACATCAACAACTTTGAGGGTGAGTATTCCCTCATATCGCGCGAAATCCGACTAGCGAATCAGTTTCTAAAATCGTTGTCTCCGTTTCTGAGAAAATGAATTTTATTGAAGTGAATTGTCCTATAGAACGCGCTATGCGGAAGTAAAGACGCCGGCTGAGATCCTACCGGAAATACGTCAGCAGCGTTCGTGCATAGAGCCTATTGCGTGAGTCTCACGGTGAATGCGTGAGAGTTGGCAGCCCTGGGGTCTCATTTATAAAACTGTGCGTAGGAACCTCACTAAAAGTGTACGTGCGCCCGAAAGCCAAAAATGGCGTACGCAAAAAAATATTCGGATTTATAAAACCGTTCGTACGCCAGAACCTGCGCAGAATTCACTTTATAAATCCCAGTCAGCGGAAGATTGTGCGCACATGCGTCTCCTCACCGAAATAACCATATATGGAGCTTACAACGCCTAGTTTTACTATGCAGATCCTCATCTGCATATCATTTGCATATGATTATTCATCCACGTGATAACATTTAACGGTACAAGACACATTACATTAATAAAAATCAAGTAGTTGCCTATCCTTGCCTTGTTTTTGAATACATAAATCAAATAGTGTAAAATACATTTCAGAGAAAGTTTTTCTCAATCTTTTCCACTGGCCGAATTGTATTTTTAATTGATATTTAATTGAACTATTTTCTCAGACAGTCTGGTATTATCGTGATAAGCAGTTATCTCTGTGGTTAAAACATTAAAACACAGCATGCCAGAGGAAAAGTGTTCAAAAACACCGCATCCACAACAAATATTTCTATTGATTGAATTTGAATATAAAAATGTTGTAACTTCTCAGTAATGATTTCATGTTTAAGTGCTTAACTCCATTAATTTGAATGGCATATTTAATCTAAATGTTTATATCAGAAGTAAAACATAGTTTAAATCATAATTTTATTTATTTAAACTGTTATTTGCGTCAGTTTCACTAAACGGCCCAACGCGCTCGCTGGCGCGGACATTTAAGAAAGGATGGATATTTGCTTCAAGTGACAGGCTTGGTGAGTGAAATTATATTTGTATTATCTTTCTGTATATGTTTAATTTTCTTTAGATTTTCTGTCTAAAAGTGACCAAAAAGACACTTAACTCCAGCTCACCATCGGTGTCGCCAATTTCCTTTGTCTCCAGAATGTGCGTACGCACGGCTCAAAGTTTGCTTAAAGGTGCGCACATTCTCCCGTCAAGTTTGTTTTTTATAGATCACAACCTTTGCGTGGGAACTGGCGTACGTACGTTTCCAGACCCGTTTTGTGCGTACGCACGCTTTATAAATGAGACCCCTGGACTGTCATAAACACACAGAAACTCAAAGGTCTTTACGGCAACCCGTCAAAATAAAAGTTTGGTTTAATTTGACAGAAATATTACTGTTGAACATTAGAATTTAGATACGTCTCAATCTAATAATAATAATAATAATAATACTAACACTAACACTATTACAAATAAATGATAATTAAAAAAAAATTAAGGAATAATCACAAAATTTCTTCCTTGTTTTTGTTTTAACACTAAAGCTCATTGTGCAACACATTGTTTGACAAAAAGTTTTATTTCAAATGATTCAAATAAATTAAATTAATGTTTTATGTCTTCATTTGATTACCAGAAAAAATACAACACCGAATTTGTGTAAAAAAAAACAAAAAAACATTTCATAGATTATTTTTTTGGAATAAGTTTAATAATTTTATAAGTTTCATGATTTAAATTAATTAGACATGCTTTCTGATTACTTACATTTTTACACCACGTATCCGTAACACGCCCGCTCCGCGACACTAGGAGGGCCGTTCACATTAGTAAAAGGAATAAATCACCCCTTTCAATCCAATCGAAATTTTATTCAGGATTTAATTTTATTCTTTTGGAAAGAAGGAGAAAGAGCCGCCACCGCGCTTTCCACACGTTTTTAGGCGCGATATGTGAACGGCCCGAAGAACAGCTCGTTCAGCGTGTCATATGTCATTACACTAACTTTACGTCATTGCACATGCACAGTCCTTTCAGTTTTGGTTCTCAATCTGATCAAGTGTTTTCATGTTCTCTCATTCGGATTAGAAAAGGAATAAATCACCCCTTTCAATCCCAATCGAAATTTTATTCAGATCGTGCTCAATTGGATCGATTATGGTGTTTACATGAAGGCTTTTCAGTTCAATTGAGCCGTCAATCCCATTACCAATTAATTATTTGGTTACATGTAATCGTAGCCATTGACACAAACACTAAACTCCATCATGGTATAACACGTGACATTTTAAAAATGCAATAAACATTCATTGAACAACATTAAATGTAACAATAAACCATAATGTACATAACTGATTAGAAAAAAACTATCAAGAAACAGTAATTTCAACAATAGATAAAATATGAAGTGTCATGCAGGAAATTGTGGGATGTCGGTTTTTCACAGTAAATTGTACAATGACTTGATCTTTTTCACTTCCAAAAATTAACTGTATTTTACTGTAAAATTACATTAAATGTACGGTTAGATCTGTCACAGTTATTCATTGTATATCGTACGGAAACGTTCTGTTAACCAATTAACAGTTTTTAGCTCGATTCTTTGCACGAAGAACAACATAGTGACGAAATGCGTTTGTCCGTTTAGGGCCACTGTAGAAACATGTCGATGTAAGGGGACCCGCGGTGTGTGTAGATAGAAATGGCTCATTTTAAAGTAATAAAAACATAACGGTTCATTATGTAAGGTCTTTATCCACCACTGAAAACATAGTTACACTGCAAAAAATGTTTTTCTTACTTAGTATTTTTGTTTTATTTCCAGTCCAAATATCTAAAAATTCTTACATCAAGAAGCGTTTACTAGAGAAGTAAAATGACATAAGAAATTCTATTTTGTTTTAAGATAAAAAGAAAGCAAAAATTACTTAAATTACTTTCTTTTTATCTTAAAACAAAATAGAATTTCTTATGTCATTTTACTTCTCTGGTAAACGCTTCTTGATGTAAGAATTTTTAGATATTTGGACTGGAAACAAAACAAAAATACTAATTAAGCAAGCATTTTTTGCAGTGTATGTTTATGATATTGCATTTCTGTCAACAGATCCTCCTAAATATTACACAATGCACCTTTAAATGTGTGATTATAATAATCTTTGGTTTTTTAAACTTTTCTTTGTAGAAGTCCAAAACAATAGAAGCTGGAAGTGCATATGTATGGGCTCCTTGTGTGTTGTACAGCACTGAAAGAGATGGATGAGGTGTTGTCTAGTTCAGTGGACCAAATGTTGCAAAGCACTACAAACATCGGCAGTTGCTTATGCAGCAAAGGGGACATTTGATCTGATGAGAAAAACATAATTACTGAAGACTACAAGGTATTAAATGTTAATATTAGGAAAATAAATCAGAACATGGTCTCACAGTTGTAATGAATTCAGTTTACTGTTTAATAAAAACCAACCAGACCTACTTGGTATTGTTGGTTAGTACAGTGAACCCTCTGGCTGATAAATGTTATGGCTGCAGCAGAGTAGAGTTCTCAACGGGTCGGGTCGGCCCGACAAACCCGACGGGACCCGCGGGTTCGGGTCGAAAATATAAGCAAATGACTCGGGTCGGGTCGGACCTCGGGCTTAATCTTTTCCGCTCAGTGTAAAACAAAACAAAACAAAAAAACATTTATTAATCATCGCTGCTGTTCACCGTAAAGATCAGCTGCTGCGTGTAACGTGCATCATGGAGAGGGGCGGGGGCAGACCTGACGCCGCCGCGTGCACGCCTTTAGCCTGGAGAAGAAGATGGAGTTGGTGAAAAGTAAACTTGCCGCAGGTGAATTCACCGTCGCTTCTACAGGAGTGGGAAAATCAGAGGTCTGGAAAGTTGTTTGTATTGTTTGTATTGTTAAAAGGCATGAACATTAAAGGTTGATTTGAATTCCCGTCTGCTGGTCATGATAATACGTGTATGAGAGAAAAAAATAAAATTTATCGTCGGGCCGCGGGCCGGGTTCGGGCAGATAATTCATGATGATGTGTCGGGTTACATCGGGTCCGGGCTTTAAAAGCCACGGGCCGGGTCGGGTCGGGTTGTAATTTTCAGGCCCGTTGAGAACTCTACAGCAGAGTGGACAAAAGGGTTAAAGTTCGATTTCTGTGTATGAACTATCTGATAAACTAAATCAACACCTCTCCAGGACATATCATGCATCTCAGGTCAGGTCAGACAGGCAGAACTGAGTGAGATTGGTGTTAAACAGAATAAATCACTAGTATTGCATTAAAACATTTGACATTTGTCTGAAATTGGGATTATTGCTTTTCAGCATGATGTCATAACCACACCCCTCATGACTCATTTCCAGGGAACAATAAATAGTGCATTGCTTGACCTTGATGGTAAATGCAACGTTCATTATGCACCAGCATACATTTCCAGTTTGGTCAAATATTTCCTTCCACATGCCAGCCTGTGGTCTGGAGTGATGCTAGGTAGAGGTTTGAGACTTTGACTTAAGACAACTAATTATTCAATACAGCATTTGTGTCGAGTTCTTTACCAGGTTTAAATGGTCTTTAGGGGACCTAGGACGTCACGGGACAAGCCCTGTGTACCAGCATCTGAGTAAGGTCTACAACCTGTCACAATAACGAGTTCCAAGATCCAAGTGCAAATAGCAAACAGACAGTTTATTTAGACAGAGAAAATACTCAGGTCAGACAAGATGCAGGAGACTGGATGTGATAAAGTAGAGATCCCGCTGGGTACAACACACACACATGCTCCCTTACTGCACCGCACACACATACTCACCACACTGCTTTTCCCCTCCTCTGTTTCTCTGTTGTCGACGGTGTGGGTGCACATGCAGCCCGATAGCCCATTGACAGTTTCACACACTGCTGTTATAATATTTCCGGTCATACATAGTACACCACACTCTTTTATCTTGTTTATGTGTCATATATTGTGTGATTTGTTTGTCGTGTGTCGCGAGGGTTTGTTGTAGCCGGACTGACTGGTGGCGCCGGCGAAACCGATCAAATGAGCGGCGCACACTTATGACGTCACTGTTGGCGCTACGTTACTTTGAGTACGGTTAAACCATTTTTGTTGTTTGTAGGGGGGCTGACAAATAAGAAAGAGAGTCAGACATGTGTTATTGTTTTGTCATTTTTGTTTGATATGTTGATTATGTTTATATGAGGATTTGTTTAAAACTATATCTAATGTATATAATTAAAGTCTAATTAAAAGACTGTTGATTTAATTACCAAAGCAATGGTATGTCCGTAGAGGGGGCGGAGTCTGGCCTATAAAAGAGGAGGCCAGACTCAAATTTGGGACTTGTTAACCAAGTTGAACATGAGTAGTTCGACCACGTTACTAGCATTGGTAAAGGCTGCTCTCTTTGTCAGGCCACTATTTTCTCCGGCGGGGTCCGACACATCCATGTGCCCCGCCTTGTCTTTGTAAAAGAGCCCCGCTGAGAAGAGGGTTTCAAGGGTGTCTTTACCATAATTAGTAAGGCACTCTATCATACAGCGGTATGGATATGTGCTAGAACTCTGTGAAATGAGACGATCTCCAAGCGATATGTCCACTTGTGAAAAAATAGTGGCTCCCGGATAGTTAACAAGCCCTACGGGATCTCCGTCTGCAATATCCGTTCCATCTGCATAAGTGATTTTGAGACGCATAAACAGCAATGTGTTGTTTAGATCCACGTAATCCTCTCCATTCCCCGCAATAAAAAATTCCAGAGGGGATGTGTCAGATATCGCTGATAACGGTGGTATTTCTATATAAGTGTTTTTTTCAATAGCGGTTTGAGTCAGTGGTACAGTAAACAGATCCAGTTCGGTTTTTAAACACTCTTCTGACATGTTGTGTAGTAACGCCATGATCTAAAATATTGTTTTAACAGAACTCCTTGATCTTTTTGAAGCACTGCGCTTAGCTGTCTCCTTGCGCTTGCGTTTTACAACTGATGTTTTCTTGGGGGGCTGTTTTGTTTTCTTCTGCTTCTGGCCACTCCTCCGCACCCCTGGCGGCCTAGGTACGCTTCTGCGTGCCATCACCATTAACCCGGATCCGTCTTGAGTATCGTGATAGTTATTAAAAGATCGTGATAACGTATTACTAACAACGTCACTTAGTATGTTTTTCGCTGCTGATTTAAGATGTGGCTTGGCTATGTTAAATCCTCGTCTTAGTAGTGGTATAGCCATTCTAAAGAGACCCCTAAAAAGACCACCCAAACCAGCGCCATACATAACTCCGCCTCCTGCATACCCCGGAAGTCCATTTCCCGCTTGATTCTGGTAATAGGCCACATAACGCATGGGATCAACATTGTGATTGTTGAAATATACAATTTTAATGAAAATTTTTTACTGGCCTAAAGTGTAGTTTAATGCACACTTTACCGTAAGAAAATGGGACGTGGTGATTCTGATCGTCCTTCACTTCTATAGCAATATCTGCGATGACCGATTTGTTGATAGATGCGTAGTGGGGTTTGTCGTATCGAACACTGACTGTGTTATTGTTATCCCCTGTTATTTGTACGCACTCCAGGAGTGGTACGAAGGCATCACCTACTGACTGGTATCTGATAATATCTGTGTATATATAAAGAGTATAGAAGCCACCGTGTATGTCTGCCTGATGCATTGCATATGTTACAACATCCTTTTCAAAATTAGTTTTTCCAGGGTTTGTTTTTTGTCGCATAGAATCTCCTATCGGGACACCTGGTTTCAACCCTAAAATAATGGCTAGTTTTCCATGGAAGGTTATTGAAATGTTAGGTTTTGCTTTCAGAAATACTTTGTTTTTTACAACATCATAACCGAATGACCCGTGAGGGGCTAGTAAATCATTTATCACACTAACAAGGGATGGGACCTTATCGTAATAACCTGTTTTTATCGGTATGCGTTGTCTCGATAATTCGGTCTTCTTCACATCTACACCACGGCGTATGTTGTTAGTGTTTTTTTCGTCGTCGATAGTGGTGGGTTCGATGTTTATCTCAAAAATGGCATCTTTGCTGTTAAACGTGTACCAACTTCTAGGATATTCGATTTGAACAAGGCCCACCTCCCATTCTCCTTTTATATTTATAGGAGTAGCCATCCTTGTTCTATAATTAGAGATTGTATTATCAGGGTATACAGACCGTGAAGCATTGCATGGTAGTGTGACATAAAAACCACCCTCTGCCATGTCTGTTTTTATACAACTGCAGACAGTCTGTGTTTGTCCTTTGTTTTTATGGCACCTGTACGTCGACTAATTCTTTCTGATCGATCCATGACGCAAATTTTGCAGGCCATCCGAGCCACTGTACCAGTACTAATGTTTTGCGACCCTTCGTCTTCTTATCCAAAATCTTTTCAACTTTAAATGTCTTGTTTTTACTGACAAATATTTTTTGCAATTCTTCAGCATAAAAAACACCGTTGATAACATCCCCGTCATAATCACTCAATCTGTAAACAGGGGGGTCTCGTGGAATACGCGCTGATACAGTAAAATACTCTTGTGTGTAGTTTTCCTCATACCCTTTTGCAAATGGGCCTCTGACTTTAGAAATTCGAACCACGTCACCGATCTTGTATTTAAATATGGGGTTAACATTGTAAGGTTTGGTATCTCCATACAAGTTATGTAGCACCACAGATTCGTTTTCTTTTCCAACATCAATCGGTCTCATCTTGATGCTTCTGTGGTAGCTCACATTGTATCCTTGTGTAATGTCTTGAAGTATGTCGATGTAACGTTTGGAGTTTATAGCTGTTAAATATCTCCACATTCTTCCTTTTAAGGTTCTATTAAACCGCTCGATAACACAAGCCTTTAATTCTGTGTCTGTTGCAAAATGGTTAATATTGTACTTTTTTGTCACGTTTTGAAAGTGTTTGTTAAAAAACTCCTTTCCTTTATCTGTCTGTAATTTCTGTGGTACGCGGCCCTCTTTCAGTATGGATTCAAAAGCTTTAGAGACCTCTACACCACTCTTGTTTTTTAATGCCCGCGTCCATGCATGCTTACTAAACAAATCGATGCATGTCAACAGAAAGTGATTGTTGTCATTTACCTTGGCATATGCAGACATATCTACTAGATCGGCTTGGAACTGCATATCAACACCATAGACAAAAACCCGATTCCTTTTATATTTTAGTGGTGCACTTCTGTGTAGTGTATACGCATCCTCACCAGCGAGCCAGTCTGAAACTTCTTTATCGGTTAAACGAACCCCCGTCTCTTTTAAAACACCTTCTTTTAAACGTTTTTTACCCCCTAAAGAACCAGGGTTAGAAGGTGTGTAATAAATCTTTTTCATTTCTTCTGACATATTGACACTTCACGCTCCACAAAATAATAACATGGATGGTTAAAGTGGTTCGGGTTTTATTTCTTAAACATTAAAAGGTTACAAAAGGTGTCATACAGCATCAATGTAGTGTAGAAATTTTATACACATCACAATATTTTTCTCAAGAATGTAATCAACCAGTGTTTCAACAATTTCACATACATCAGTCTGATTGTTTCTTGTCAACATGTCCACACATAGATCCGATACATATGTACACAAACATAATATATCAGCTATTCTAATAAAGCTACCACATTCAGTCATCAGGTCTAAAACTTTTCCGATGGTTACACAAACTGGATCACCAGCATTAACACATAATCGCATCATATCAGACCATTCATTTGACACATTTCTTACAAAAGACATTTGTTTCTTAAGGTTTGTAAAACGTTTGGCATCAACACCACATCTGTTTACAGTAACCGATACATTGGCACATTCATTAATGTAGTTATACAACAAGGTGGTCATCTCACATCTAATACGTTGTTTAAGTAGACACTTAGCCAGTCCAGTTGCAAAACAAGTGTTCCCCATGCTGTTGTCACAAACAGTCAACTTGGACAATACCTTTCCAGCTGTCCACAGCGTCATAGACAATTTGTTCACTGCTGCCGTCCACAACTTTCTCTCTGACTTCACGAAGCTTCTCCACAATGAAAACCTCGTCACGCAGTTCGTGTAAAATAGCATCCACTGACCCCTGAATCCTCTGGGGGTGAACCCTTAAACCACAACGACTCAATGCTTGAGCAACAATGTGCTTAAGGTCTGGTCTCACCAGATTACGTGTCAGCTCCTCAAAGTAGGCGTCAAAGAAATAGGGGTCCGGTTCAAACAAACAGGAATGTCTAATCTGACTGGGGTGATCCACTTCACAACCCAGATTTCTTTCAGTTTTTTGTTGATGACGTGTTCCAGAAGGACCACAACAGTTGCTTTTATGATTTTGAACCCATCAGAACGGATACAACTGTCTGTGTCATCAATTCCTGCTAAGGCCGCAGCTCCAGCTATTGCACCGGTGTTGCCGTATGGAGTTGTAAGGAAGGTCAGGTTGTGATATCCTAGATCCATACAAAATTTATCCAACCAACTGTTGTCACAGGTTTGTGGGTGTGGTTCCAGCAGTGTGGCATTGTCATCAGGCATCGCTGGGGCAGTCTCAGGGGTGTTGCTGTAGCAGTAGACAGGTGTAGATCCGTGAGACATGGTGAATGAATGTTGCGATTGTACCGATCCGTACGCGTTTTTAATGACTGTAATATGTGGGTGGGCTTAAGAGGCGGTCTTCGGGGTTGGTAACGCCCTTCTCAGGGTGAAACAATTGCATCTTTACAGAACTGTAACGATCATACATGTCACACCATCTAAACATCTTGTTTATGCTTGTAAATATATTGTCAAGCATACGAACATCTCTCCACTGAAATAGAAATTTCATGTCGTAGCATGTGTGATGCTCAGATTCTCGAATAGGCCACGCATGTACGTTGAGCTTTGTCTTGTCGTTACAGCAAAAAATATAAACACATTCGTCTGGTAGCTTTTTACTGTGGTCCCCGACCACCCGAAATCTTGTGTTAGGAGTTGATCCATCCCACTCGGCGACGTATAACGGATCATCACCACAGTCGTTCAAATCTCTCCAAACGTAGTTGAAAAACAGAAACCAGTCTTTGTCTTGAAAAATCAGACATGGAGTATGCCATGTAAATTCGTCTCCAACATCAGCAGTGTAGAGTTTCACAATACGCAGCACCTTGTCAAACGCATATCTCAGCACACGTTTACCAGACAATGGGAAATCACATTTCACGTTAGCTATGTCTTCATGAAGAAACTTTGTCAAGCTAACATTTTGCTTTTTCCTTGGTGCAAAAGTTAGTTCCTCTCTCATTTCAACAGGTCCTCTTGTTGGCGAAATACACATAACCTTTCTAGGGGTTTTAGGAGTTCCCGGAGCAGCCATTGTAACAGGTAAAGATGCCGAATGTCTTCTGTGTCTAACACTGCAACCCCTAACCTTATTTAATCCATGGTGTTGGTAGTGACATAGGTGTGAAAAGGCATACCAGGGAAGACCATATCATAAAAACTTCATTGGCATATGGTGAGGTGTGAGTATTCACATCTCAACCAGGAAGCAAATCTCACCAAGCTTGACACCGTAAATCAGAGACCCTGTTTTCTTGACACATGGATTCCCTGCCAATCACTAGGGTCATAAATCAATAAAAGGGGGTCACAGTCTCAGTACCGTTTTCAGTAATTACATTTTTCCATAAGTCACTATGTTTCATCATCATTGCTATTCGTAACCCTTGCCATGTTTGACCTCTTGCGTTTCTCCAAAAAGCTAACCAGTGTTTATTTTTGTCTTCTTGTTGCCATGACATTCCAGCTCGGGCCATGTAGTTGTCCCCACATTGCCATTTCTTAGACCTGTAATCGCAAGGACAGATACTAGTAAGATATTCTTTTGACCGTTCAACACAATCTTGGTCCTTAATCATCGTTTTATAAGCGTTCAATGCTCTCAATCTCCAAATTGTGTGTAACTGCCAATTATACTGAGTTCCATCACACTTATTTAAGTCCTTTTCTGGGCAATCCTCCCAGAATTTATCTGTTATTATGCTAGCTTGGTACAGAGTTCTCAATCCTCTAGAATAAATACTTATTCCTTCAGTAGTTTCACCTAATCTAGTTGAAATATTAAACCAATTAATCCATGAAAATGGATCCCACAATTGTTTCGGCGTTTCATACATTGTATACTTATTTCTAGTAAAGTATTTTTCACAGTTTCTCTGGAAAGCACGTTTGGGATCATACATCCCACGTTTTATGCGTTGTGTTCCTCTATCCGTCGGAGCTAGCGGTGTTGGAATAATCTGGGTTTCTTTATTTGGCATAATAATGTCCTCTTGTCTATCCATGTAACAGCCAAATTTCTCACCAGGTCCAATATAAATGATGTCTTGCAGGCGGTGCCAAATCCAAACTTTCTTTGTTTGTGTAATGTTAAATGGGCTGGACCTTATTCTACATTTCACTAAGGTGTCCTTCCCCACTGTATAATTTTTAACTATTTCCTCACATTGGCTACATTCCTCCAATGTTTTACGCTCACATGGGCCTGAAAAGAATTTAGTCACTATAGTACAATTCGAAACTTCTTTAACCGTAATCTCATCAACCACAATCAATTTTGTAGTGAAATCAATTATAGGCCAAATCCATGTTAAAATTACCACCCGTCACCAACAATACTGTCAGACAGGGTCTTGGTAAACAGGGTTTCCGCCAGCGTTGTATGGTCCTGGCCCATTTCTCTCTCTCATCTCCGTCTTGTAATTGCATTATTCCTGAGGGAAAATAAAAATAAAAACATAATAATGGCAAAAACAAACAATTTAAACCACCCTCCTTTCGGACCCCTTGTTAATCAATTAAATATTTAATCTTGTGCCAGATCGAGATCAACGGCACAGGCGAGAATTTGTGGTCCAGATGTAGTGGTCATATTTAATACAACTTTAAATATTAGTGTCAGTCTGTAAGCAGGCAAGTCTGCTGTTTCTCCCTCCATTATTGGCCTCTTGCCAGGAGATAAAGCAGCTGCCTGCTGGCTGTTCTGTCTCCAGAATGCAATCGGGACACACAGAACTTTGCTGCTTTTCAAGTTTATCTTATTTGGACATCTTTCTTCATCTAATTGTCCAAACTGGCAACGCATATAGCTATTTGTATCGTCACATTCTCCGCGTCTCGGAAAATCAATTCTTGGTGCCAGTATTTGCTCTCCTATTTTACTTTCTAATAGTGTTTTAGCAATGGTGCATACAGACCAGATAATTCCAGTCCCGTTATCTGGCTGGAATGTTCTGCCCTTATCGTCAAAGCAAGTTTTTAAACTCCCTAGCTCCGGTCCCAGGGCTCTGGGATCAACTAGAAGCCACTTGCTTTGAATGTCATCCGTATTTTTCTTAATACGATATGACCATAAATAATCAACGCCTGAATTTCCCAGCTGTTGTTGGTAATTCGTATTATCAATGCTCAATCCTGAGCCTTCGAGTTTGCCTTTACTAGTTAAATCGCAAAATGTCTTATTCCAAGACCAAATTCTGTGTCTGCCATATACCAGCAATCTTCTGTTTGTAATATCATCAAGACATATCTGGCATTTAATCCACTTATTCCCTGTCCACAGACAATCACAAACGGTTTGCCTCGCTCCAAGCCGCTATGTCATTATCACTTCAATTTTAGGGAAACTAATTCTACATTCTTGGCAGAGAACACACAAAGCTGCTTTTATTCCTCCAGGATTTTTGTAATATTGATCTTTCGGTATTTTTGGCATAGTTTGAGGTTTACTATTTTTTAATTCCTTCCTGGATTTGGGCTTACTCTTAGCAGGCCCTTCCCACCACAGGTATTCTCCAAAACTACCGCAAATAACACACATTCCTCCGGAATATGCTTTATCACATTTTATGTTAACCCTCTGGAGTCTGAGGTGTTATCTGGGCCCTGGAGGTGTTCTGACATGCTCTGACATTTGTGCTTTTTTCAGTTATTTATAAACATGTTAATGGCAAAGGTGTAAATTCACTCTATATAGCACAAACAGGGCTACCAAAATATGTGATCACCATGCATGTATATTTTTTTATTTTTAAGAGAATAATGCTTATGCGTGGTTATTGAAAAAAATAAAAATTAAAGTTGCTGAAATAAGACCACAAAACTCATAATAAATATGCATGAATAAGACTTTTGACTAATGGATGTTCTTCCTTCGAGTTCTGGCTTCAAAATTATGTGAAAATAGTCTTGCTTTATCGTTCAAATAAAACAATACATTGATTTAAATTGATGTAAAACAGGTTTTGCTTGGAAAGCCAATATGCGAGTGGGCGTGAACGAGGAGTGGTTTACACCTTGGAATGTCCAATGTCCCACCCACTCTGCATAATGACTCTGCATAATTAGCCATTCATTCAGGTGTGACTCTGACTGACTGAGCCACAATGCAAGGACAAAATGTGGATCTTATGTGCTGAAGGGCTGCTGTGCCTTGGTGAAACGGTGTTTGTACGTGAAGAGCTCTTTTCCAAAACGCCATAAACCTAAAAAGCTGCCTCAAAGAACCAGCAAAAGTAATGATTATGTAAAATATTGCAATAAGACATTTTAATTGTTTATTAATTTCTGTGTCGGCTGCAAAGATGAAGTTTATGATAGGCTATTCTATTGACTCGCGATCTTTGCAGTAGGCTAGTGAACGCACCGGAGAAATGCACATTTATTAGGCTACATAGTTTTATTTTTATTTTTATGCATTAAATCCAGAAATTGGTAATGAAAAAAATATTAAAACTAAGATACAATTAATACAAAACGAAATTCGTTTTAAAGAAAGGCTTTGTGCTTTCTGTTTTGAGGTCTCTGTGAAAGTTTGAAAGTCTTTTAGTGCGCTTTTTTTTAACACGAAAAATAAAAGACAAAAGACTTTTTTAAAAAGACAAACCATCAATTTAAAAAAAAAAAAAAAAGATGGATTTAGCGTTTTGGGGAAAAAATTGAGGGATTTATAGCGTTTTGAAAAGAACATTTTTTACTTTGAATTTATCATCAACAATATTGTTGTTTGATTTAATAATCACTGTTGCAAGAGGTGCCTAGTTCCGGTTTTTTTTTTATTTGTATTTTTTTGTAAGTGCACAAAGTAGGGGCTAACTCAGATTCTGTTTAGTTAGCTACTTTATTTTTTTTTTTTTTTTCTATAGCCTACAATAATAAGTCAAATGCAGCAAGTCAAAAGACCAACTGGACCTTCTTTGCCAGTTTGCACACATTTCTTTGAAGGATGGCAAAAATATCGTCTGAATATCGATATCGAGATATTGGAAAAAAATATCGAGATATTCATTTTTGTCAATATCTCCCACCCCTATTGCTAAAACATCATCATTCATTCACACACGCGATTTAAATTTAAACTGTCTTTTTGCGAGCTGTGGTAAACAGCGCGCATCTCTGCCGTTCATTCATCAAAAACAGAAACCCGATTCACGTGAGAAGAAAAAAACTTACAGTATTCATCAGCTCGCTCCTCGATATACCCGCACTTCTGAGGTACTTTTTTCATTATTGTTATTCCTCACAGCGCTGCGAGACGGTGTAAACAAGTAGCCTAATGATCTGAATAAACTTGTGTTTTCTCGAGCTGATATGTGGGCGTTCACAGGTTTGCGTGGATTGCCTCATTCATTTGCGTTTGAATAGCGCGCTCTCCGTAGGCGGAGTCACATTACATTTGAATTAGCTCTAATGAGGTCGACTGGAATCGCTCTCTTTTAATGCAGATTTCACAAGATGAGAATATTTGTTTTTTATATAAATTACTTCATTTAAAAGAAGAGAATTCAAGCTTCATGCCTGTCTGTCTGTATGCCTGTTTGACTGAGTATTCACTGAGTTATTGTTCATTTTCGGACGCGTTTCAGAATGGTCTACACTGGCAGAGAAAAGGCAGAACTCGCATCATGTTTATTTTTCTTTATTTGGCGAAAAGCACAACACTTTGTTTTTATTGTGAGTGTACACAAAAATAATACACACTTAACAGGATAGATTGATGTACAACACAAGCATATAAGATAAAAATTAATATTTTTATTTTATTATTTTTCTGCACTCATACGGAAAAAAACGAGCCTATCGCGCCGGCGCGATAGCCGACCTCAGGGGGTTAACAGGTCCATTTAATCTGCCTGTCTGCCTGGCTTTTTCATGCTCAATATTCGTTGCTATATAATTAGCTTCACATTTTGTCATTAGAGTAGTTTCAATTCTAATCACACCCCTCTGATTATTAATTTCAACCAACTTAATGAGCTCATCCTTATCTCGCTGATAATCTTCCTGTTTAAACTCAATTTTCGCGTCCTTGGTTTTGAACCAGGACCAAATTCCTTTTACTCCAGATGCCATTCTCAGCTAATTCCACTGTATGTTTATCAATTATTTTAATTATTTTATCCTTCTTCGTAATTAAATCTTTAAATGGTTTATTTTTATTTTTATTGTCTAACCTTATCCAGATGTGATCCCCCATGTGGCAAGAATCTTCTGGCTGGTCTTTTGACGTAGTCGGTCGTTTGATCTCTGTAAGATTAACATAAAACATTAGTTCTTCCATATTTTCGTCCCATCTTTCGTGGTTGGAATTGGCACGGATCCAGCTCTTTAAAATCCCCTCAGCTCGCTCCGCGATTCCGTTTGACTGTGGGCAATACCTTACCGATTTTATTAAACTGATATGTTTTGCAGTTACAAAATCCTCAAACTGTTTTCCTACAAAATATGTGCCGTTGTCAACCCGAATTTTTTGTGGACGGCCCCACGCAATCATTAAGTCATTGACAGCAATAATAATTGCATTTGCTTTTGTCTCTTTTAATGGCTTTCCCCAAATTCTGCCCGTGAAACCATCTACTGCCACTAATATGTATTTATTGCCGGCCTTTGACCTCGGGATTAACGGGCCTGCAATGTCTAAAGACCATTCCTGGTTGACACTGTCTGGTGTAATGGATCCAAAGTCACTTCGTATTGTTTTATTATAGCCTTTACATTGTTCACAATTTAACCTTATATTTCTATATTTCTGTCTCCAGTTAGAAATATGTAATTTATTATCTGTCAGAACCTTGCCAACTAAATTAACGCTTGGGTGTTTAAGTTGGTCATGTATTTTTTGTATTACATTTTGCTCTGTATCTTTAATTATCACTATGCGCCGCATGCGCGCTAGCTTGTCAACCTCGTTATTTCCTATAGCTAATGCTTGTTGAGCGCACGGGCGTCTTTAACTTTGTTTTTGGATAGATGAGCCAATACTGCTGTTTTTGTGTTAACAAATATTTTCTGGCCCCGCGCCAGGCCTTTCAGCTCGGAATAACGTTTGCTCAGTGCTGCAAGCTGCTGTTCTTCACAAGTGAACTTCAGTTCTGGATTTTCCCAGTTTCCACTCAGAATTCTAACAGGTATGTTTCTTTTTTCATTTCGTACTATCAGTTGGTACCCTAATTCATCTGTTTCCAAGTCAGCTTCTAAATTTTTCTCGTCGTTTCTTCCTTCCAGCTGTCCTGAGTTTAATATAGCTGTTTTTAATTCTGTCAACGCTTCTTCAGCTTTTTCGGTCCATTTCAGCCGTCCACCCTTTATAGTCGCATATATAGGTTTAGACATCTGGCTAAAGCGAGGGATTAAGTCTCTAACATAACCCAATAGCCCCATTGTTTGCTGGACCTGTCGAACTGTTTTTGGGGTTTCAATCTGGTTTACTCTGTTTTTCATGGACTGAAAATCTCGCATAGAATCCATTGGCTAAATCAATTTTCGAATAAAATCATCCGTCACGTATTTTCTCAACTGTATCTCGCGCGTTAATCAAATAACGTTTATCCGGTCGTGTTAGACGATTTAAAGCCTTGAAGTTGGTAATAAATCTAAAACTTCCGTCCGGTTTGGCAGCTAGCTGGATCGGTGAGTTAGTTATAGCCCCTTTGACATCATTAGCCCCATGTTTAATAACTCCCTGCTCTTCAAGCTCTTGTATGGTTATGTTTAATTCTGCCAGTCCTTTTTTATTAATTGGGTATTGCCGTTGGGGTTTATGAATTCCACCCTCAATAACATGTGCAAATTTATCACTTACTTTGCCGCAGTCATTCTTGCTCCGTCCGTACGGAGTTTTACGCAGCTCTGTCATTAACTGTTCCTTAGCCCACTGTGAACCTTTTATGTCATTCTCAATTCTTTGTAATTCCTGCTCATAATTAACCGGTTTTAATCTTAAAACCTTTTTCAAATCTTTTGCTGCTAATAAATTTTCAGACCCTTCAATCATAGTAATTCCATATAGTTCACCTGTTTTTTCTGTTTTAATTTGTCCGTCATAAGTCTGTACATTTATCGTACCATTTGTATGTAAAGACTCAGTTGAAACTGACACTTCTGCACCGGTATCAACGACATACGTCGTTTCCTGTATGTCAATGTATAGATTTTCATTTTCTTCTTTAACCCTTGGGTCACAAAGTCTCTGTTTCAACTGGCCAGCTAACCTTCATTCCGTATCAGAGTTGACTCGCTCCTTCTTCTTGGTTTTGCATGTTTCGTCGTTGTTTATCTGAGATTGTTTTTCTGCCTTTTTAATTACCTTAGTTCTCCTAATCTTTTTTTATGTTTTGATTTCTGTTCTTACGGTCCTCAATTATTTTGGTTCGTTCTGCAGGAGTCATATCTTCCCATTTCTCTGCTGGAATGAAGCCTGACTTCTGTGGGAGTTTTCTCCCTCCCTGTGCATACTGCATGCCTTTTTTCACTGTTGTCTGAGTTGTCTGTCTGTTCCCAACGAACTTGTCAGTTTTTCTAGTGTCGCTCTGATAGCTTGCTCCATATTTTTTAAATCCTCCTGGCTTCTGGAATTTATTATTGTTAAATCTCTCTTTGAACTTTGGCCCTTGAGCTTGTTTATTTTGCGGTGTAATGTTTCTCTTTGTTTTCATATGTCTTGTAGCAAGATCATACTCAGCTAGTTTTTCTTCAATTTTTTGTCTGGTCGCATTATTAAGTAATGTAATTAAATTACGTCCGCCTGGGATTCTCCTTCCCACATGCCTCAACAACGGAACTTTGTCAGCCTCCGGGATTTCCTGTTCAATAGATAGCCAAATTCCTAATAAGGGAATCTGCTCTTTTTGGGCATTAACGAGGGTTTTGGTCCATTCTTTAATCTTATCTTCTATACCTGTCAAATTCCTCATCTTTCCCAATGCCTCAGATGAGATTGGGTGGCCCGTACATGTTTGAACTAATCTGGTAGCAGCATCACAACCCAGCTGTGCATTTTCAGCCGCTTTCATTATCCGTTCTGCATATGCACTCTGGTCTTCATGCTGTTTCTTATTTCCTACCTGCTTCCTAACCGCTTCTGTTAATTGTAATTCCAGCAGTTTTGCATGTACGCTATCTTGGTTTTCTTCAGTTTCTTGTGGAGTTGCACCCTCTAATTGTCTAAAAGAGGTTGTAAATCCAGGAGTCGCAGGCCGAATCCTAACTGTTTTTCTTTGACTGACCCTGCTGGTAAGCCCCAGTTAGCTGGTGTCCCGCTCTCAGTTAGCTCTTTTTAGAGTCAAGACCTTTATGAGGAGCTGTGCTTGATTGAGGTCTGATACATTTTAATGACTGCTTTAAAGTGATTGTGTCACTAAATAAAATCAATCATTTTGTATTTCATGTCTCTGAGCGATTATTGATGAAACGAACTTGCGTGTCCTTTTAAAAGACACTAAATTCTCTGGGTGTAACTCCCTGAGTGGCGTAGTTGGCAAATTATTCTCCAGGTCCATCTCCGGGTCGCTACATGTGGCTACAATGATACCTTAGAATAATTCTTTATTATGAAAATACTGCTTAAAACTACTGAATAGAATAAAAATGGAAACCTTGTAATAGCAGTAATGTGTTTATCTGAGGTGAATGTGAATAATTTTGTTTATTTAATTTGGCTGTCAACTCAAATAATAATCTTGTATTTGTCATCTCTCTTTTGAGGTTTTTCACCTGTTTACTGCCAACCAAAGAATGGTAAATAAAAGACCAACAACTGATTCGATGGCTGTTTATTGAGTGAAATCCAGTTAAGATCTTCATGTGAAGGGACTGTCCTTTTCAAGTGGGGAATTGCACAAAAAATAGATCACAACTTGACAGTGAAAAACCGTCACTGAAGACTGGAGAAGGACCAGAAAAGTGACCACACGTGTCCATAGAGACAAATAAAGACTGTTCCCGCCCTGCTGCTGTGATTGAAATGGCTGATTCATTACTGTTGGAGCAGCTAAAGACCGCAAGGACATCAGCGAAGCGTCAGTTTTCCCGTCTGGCCAATAATGTGCTACGAATGCATACAATGATGTCAGAAGAGGAGCTCAGAGACATTTTTAAGAAGCTCACTGCAGAAGCTGGCAAAGTCCTGGAAGCCAACGATGATGTAGAGGGGCAATGTATTGAAGAAAACTCTGATGCAGAGGAGTTGAGCGAGCAGCAAAAGTCTGACTTGGTCAAAACAGCCAATGAGTGTGAGAGAAAACTGCAAGAGCTAAAGGACCTCATACAAAAGACATTGTGGGCCAATTTCGGGGAATATGAACTGACACAAGCAATTACAACAGCAGAGTCGCAAGCAGAAAACGTGGGAGCTGTGGACCCAAGTAAAAACCCAGATGCATATCTCTTCATGATCGGACAACTAGAGAAACTTGTGAAGGCTGCGAAGGAGGTGCATAAACATTGGAAGTGCTGGGCCCCCCCAGCAGAGCGACAACAGTTCCAGAGTCGTATCAAAGGCCTTGAAACTATCCTGCCAAAACTCACAATAAGACAAGAAGACTTTACAGGGGCACACGTCAGAGAAGAAACCAGCAGATTGAGTACTACTTCAATCAGTTGTGTGGCCACACCAGCAATTAAATTAAAGCCAGCTGCCCTCCCAAAGTTTTCTGGCATCCGCCGAGAGTTTCACCGGTGGAAAAAAGATTGGGAAGCTCTCCAGATGCAGGGAGAACCTACTGGATCCAAAGAGGTTAAAAAGTTCCAACTTCTCGACAGTGTGGATGAGAAGACAATACGAGACCTCCGCCTTACAACTTACACAACTGCTGAGGAGGTTTTCCGGGTCTTGGAGAACCGCTTTGGAAATAAGACAACTATAGCCCTTGAGATAGTAGAAGAGCTCCAAAGACTCCAAGCAGTTAAAGGTAACCAGCCCAGGAGGATTGTTGAGCTCATCCAATCTGTAGAAAAAGCCCTAGTCGATCTGAACGAGCTTGGCAAGACCGGTGCTATAAAGAACCCTCTTGTAACAAAAACAATAGAGAGTAAACTTCCTGATGGCCTGAAGAAGGAATGGCTTCTTCATGTAGCTGGCAAAGGTGATGAAGCTGAAGAAGACAAGCGATTTGACTACCTCCTCAAATTTCTTCAAGGTCAAGAAGCCATCTATGAGAAGCTGGACCAACTGAGAGAGGAGGAACCAAAACCAAAATCTGAACCTCGGCAAGCTCGAACCAGAACCTCCACCCAACTAAGCAACCAGGCTCAAGGATGTGTGGTCTGCGGAGACGGCAAGCATAACAAAAGGCTGTACTTCTGCCAAAAGTTTCGCACGCTTAAGCTGTCAGAGAAAAGAGATGCTGTCAGGAAGCTGGGAGCCTGCAAAAAATGCCTGGAGATTCACAATGAAGGTGACTACTGTAAATCAGAGTTCCTGTGCAGGAGGCCAGACTGCATAGAACAGCGTGCTGCAGAACACCACTATTACCTTTGCCCGAGAGCTGATACGTCCAAAGGGAATGTCGTCCAGAGGTCCAACAATAACAGCAAAGTGGGAGGTGACACAAGAGACCGTTACACCCAAGCCCAAGAAGAGTTCATTAAAAGTCTTTCACCTGAACTTGCAGAGAAGTGTCGCAATGCCTTTTGCAACACTATAGCTAGAACCTCTCTTGTGTCCAACCAACCCAGCCTTCTAGCAGAGAATGGAATAGTGGAGTGGCCAGTCATCATGATGCTCTTAGAGGTCACGGCCAATGCAGGACAAAAAGTTGGGACTTTGATCGACCTGGCATCGGATACAAACTATATAACTCATGATGCAGCTGATCGTTTGAACCTTAGAAGTGAAGCCATAACCCTTGTTGTCCACGGTGTGGGAGGAATGAAAGTTCAAGTTACCACAAAACGGTACCTCCTAAAGATCCGGGTCCGCACAGAGCAAGGCAACTTCAGATCCCACCAACTCCTCTGTTATGGTTTGGACAGCATTGCAGATATCCACAAACATGTGATGGCCAAAAGACTCCAAAAGTTCTTTCCAGATGTCCCTCAAGATGAACTTGTGAGACCAAGACAGATACAGCTTTTGATAAGCCATAAGGAAGGGCGACTGGTCCCACAGAAAATACGCACCGTTGGGGACCTTGTACTATGGGATGGGCCATTGGGAAAGACAATTGCAGGGACACACCCTGGTCTGTTTGAAGAGGCTACAGTTACAGCACACCAGTCCAGAGCGCACTTCGCCAGGTCCATGAGAACAGCAGCATTGATGTATGAAGAACATATTTGCACCAAACCTACCATCAAGTCTTCTTGTTCTGCTGTTACCACTCGGGATTTTATTGAGTGGTGGAGATGGGATAGCATTGGCGCCCCCTGCACCCCAAAATGTGGAGGATGTCGCTGCGGCAGTTGTCAACCTGGTGGCAAAGAAATGACTCTGGCTGAAGAAAGGGAGCTGGAAGTTGTAAAGGGTGGCCTGACTTATGTTGGTGCTGATGACCACAGTGATAGTCCACACTGGCATGCAAGATATCCATGGCTCATGGACCCATCTACATTGCCAAACAACAGAAAAGCAGTGGAGGCAACCTTCCTTAGAACAGAGAGACAGCTCGCCAAAGAACCACAGTGGAAAAAAGCCTATAGTGCTCAAGTCCACGAAATGGTTGACCGCCGGGCTGCAAAAAAGCTGACCAAAGAGGATCTAACCAACTGGAATGGACCTGTCTGGTATATTAGTCATCTTATCGCACCCAACCCCCACTCTGTTACAACTCCGGTAAGACTTGTCTGGAACAGCAGTCAGAAGTACAAAGGCCAAAGTCTCAATGACCTTCTGATGAAAGGCCCTGACGTTCTCAACTCAATCCGAGCTGTCCTCCTCAAGTTCCGCCAATGCTCCTTCGCCGCTCTAGGAGACATTAGAAAAATGTACAATTCTGTGTGGCTCGAGGAGAGGGAAGTCCATCTACACCGGTTCTTGTGGCGTGATTCAGAGGGCGATGAGCTAGAACAATACGCCATAACCAGAGTGAATATCGGGGACAAGCCAGCAGGTTGCATAGCACAACTTGCCTTGAGGGAAACGGCTAACCTGCCTCAATTCAGCCACCTCACAGATGAATGCCAAGTATTACATGAGCACAGCTACGTCGATGACATCTTGACATCCCACAACTGCCGTTAAAAACTTGAAGTCATCACAAAGAATGTGGAGCTGATTCTAAAAGCAGGAGGGTTTGCACTGAAGCCTTGGGTCTTTCTCAGGCCAAGGTAAAGGAGAAAGAGAAAAGGCATCACCAAATATTGTTGTCCTGCCGAACCAGCTTAAGGAGGAAGACAACAAGGCGCTCGGTCTCGGCTACATTGTGGATGAAGACATGTTGCATGTCATGGTAAGGGTCAACTTCTCCAGGCGGAAGAAAAAGATGAGACTTGGGCAAGACTTGCTGCTAGAAGAAGTACGAGCACAGACACCAGACCCGCTGACAAGACGTGAACTGCTGAGTCAAGTTGCTGGTTTGTACGACCCAGTTGGCCTGACAACGCCATCAAAGCAAAAAGGGGCTATCTTGGTCCGAAGGGCATTCCAAGAGGCAAAACCAAAATGCAGCATGGTCAAGGACACATGGGACCTTCCTCTGTCGGATGAGCTCCGCAAAGATGCAATTGGAATTTTTGAGGAGTACGTCCAGCTAAGCAAAGTAAGGTTCCCAAGAGCCCTTACTCCACCAAAGGCAACAACTGAACCAGTCGCTGTCACTTTTTCAGATGGCAGTGAAAGCTCCTATGGTGCTGTCCTCTACCTGCGGTGGAACTGCAACAAACAATTAACAATTCGACTAGTGGAGTCAAAAGCAAAGCTGACACTTCTAGACCAGAAGGGGGATGCGGTCAAAGCAGAACTTTGCGGTGCAGTCTTTGCAAGCCGCCTGAAAAAGTACTTTGAACAGCATACCCAGATCCAGATAAAAAGGTGGTACCATTTGTTAGACAGTCAGACTGTTCTTGGAGCTATCCAGCGTGAAAGCTATGGATTTCAGACTTTCTTCGCTAATAGAATTGGAGAGATCCAAGAGAGCACACGGCTACAGGACTGGTGGTGGATCCCTGGACCACTCAACATAGCCGACATTATCACTCGAGGAGCTGGGCCAAAGGAACTTGATGCCCATTCAGAGTGGCAGCAAGGTCAAGAGCAAGAAGGTGCAAACAGGTAATGGCTGACCTACCTCCTGAAAGAGCCACACCTGCAGCTCCGTTCGAGTTCACTACAGTCGACCTCTTCGGACCGTACCTTGTCAAAGATGACATCAAGAAACGGGTCTCAATGAAAGTGTGGGGTGTCGTCTTCAGCTGTATGGCCAGCAGGACAATTCATGCAGACCTGGTCAACACAATGTCGACAGAGAGCTTCTTGATGGCTTACCAACGCTTTACTGCAATTAGAGGGCACCCAAGAAAGATCTGGTCCGACCCGGGGACAAACTTCATCGGCGCCAAACCTGTCCTAAGAGAGCTGTACCAGTTCCTGGATTCTCAGAATAGAACTTCAATAGAAGAGATGTCGGCTCAAAAAGGTACCAAATGGGAGTGGACAATTCACCCTGCTGACTCACCTCACCGCAATGGGGCTGCTGAAGCCGCTGTCCGCATTCTCAAGAAGGCACTACAGAGCCTGGGCAACAACACTGGCCTCAGCTACAGCGAGTTTCAGACAACACTACAACTTGCTGCAAACCTTGCCAACGAATGCCCAATAGATGCCAGGGTGCAGAGCCATGAAGAAAGTGTGCAGTATGTGTCACCCAACACACTTCTCCTGGGCCGAGCCTCTCCAAGCGGTGAGATCAAAACATTTGACTTTGCAAACTACCCTTACAAGAGACTCAGAGAGTGCAGAACCAGGTCAACAAGTTCTGGAGGTCTTGGAGCCAGCTTGCCGGCCCAAACTTATTTCTGAGAAGTAAATGGCACACTTTGCATCGCAACGTTGCTGTCGGAGATATTGTCTGGTTGTGCGACCAAAATGCAGTGAGGGGCCAATTCAAGCTAGGACGGGTGGTGAGCGTCAATCCAGATGCTAAGGGCATTGTTCGAGACGTGAACGTCAAAGTGGTCCAAAGCTCCTGCCTTCCTGTCACAAAACCTGCACTAAACCGGCCATCGGCCAAAGTCCTGAAAGACGCTAGCCAAACCACGGTCCTGCACAGAGATGTTCGACGCCTGGTTGTCTTGCTACCAGTTGAGGATCAAACTCGGAGCTGACCGGAAGTAAGCAGGTGCTGATTTACAATCTTTCCATCGGTTCCCGTGGGAAGATCGAGTGGGAGGTGTGCTGACAAACTGCCTGGGAGCTCCTCAGTGGTGAAACTCCTCCTCCTTCAATCAGTGGAGAACCAGGTGGAACAAATCTGAGGCAATCTGAGCGTGCCAGTACCTGGCTCTGTTGTTGTCTTTAGACCACAGTGAAAGGAGCATTTATAGCACCACTAGACCAAGGAAACTTCATCTTTGTCATCAAGGTGACTGTGCAAAACCAAGCCCTCCACAAAACAGTGAAGGACAGCCGGTAAGCGCCATATTGGCCATGTTTGGCTAGACTGACTTAAGCAGTGCAAATGATACTCTGGAAAACACAGACTCTTAACTCTTGTTGACTTTGTTAGGACTTTTTACTTTGATATTTGTAACTTCAAATGTTGTTTGGTTTTATCAAACAAGTGGGGTATAAAGGAAAAGTAAGAAAAGCCAAATTCATTGTTTGACAAAGAATGTGTTTGAAATGGTTAAAAGTAATTTAAACTTTGTAGAAATCTTAATAAACCAAGGTCTTAATTTAGTTAAAAATGTATGCTCTAAAGATCTTTGGCTAAAAATATAATGAGATCTATTAATTAACCTAAATATTTTGAAGGTAAAAAAGTTATTTGGCTAAAGATACTTTGTTTTGGTAAAGCATATCTAGTTGTGTGGCTACAATGATACCTTAGAATAATTCTTTATTATGAAAATACTGCTTAAAACTACTGATTAGAATAAAAATGGAAACCTTGTAATAGCAGTAATGTGTTTATCTGAGGTGAATGTGAATAATTTTGTTTATTTAATTTGGCTGTCAACTCAAATAATAATCTTGTATTTGTCATCTCTCTTTTGAGGTTTTTCACCTGTTTACTGCCAACCAAAGAATGGTAAATAAAAGACAAACAACTGATTCGATGGCTGTTTATTGAGTGAAATCCAGTTAAGATCTTCATGTGGAGGGACTGTCCTTTTCAAGTGGGGAATTGCACAAAAAATAGATCACAACTTGACACACATACCTTAACTAGTACATTTTCCATTTATCATAAAACTATTTCTAATACATAATTGCTTTCTACTCTAACTCAATCAATACATATGTTTCATGCAAGTAAATCGTTTTCTTAACAATAGTAAAATCACTCAATACATATTCTGTGTAGTATTAGTAATTGGGTTACATACATCTATTTAAAGTAACACTAAGTAACTTTTCAACCTTCATAATATTTTTCCAAAACGCTTGTGATGGTACATCGACTTAAAATAGGTTGAATGACGCGTCTGCCATAGCCTGATGGGGTTTGTATAGTTTTTAATCGTACTTTTAAACTTCGGGGTTCGGGTAGTAACACCCGCGCACAAAAAGAACTACAAAATTCGACTGCTTTACGGCATAGGCTACCTCACTTCCCCCAACACGTCCTCGCATGCTGTTGGACTTGTAAGTATATTGCTTATACTGTATATCACTCGGACAAGCTTTTTACTCGTTGGTGTGAGCTAAAAAGCACCTGGCGTTCTTGTTGATGGATTAGTAGACATCTTCGGAGGCTAGCTGTGCTTGTTCGATGTCCGACGATTTGTAACGGGTTGTGTTTATTCCCCAATCGAACTCGTGTAACTGTCTGTCACACGTTTTACCGTCCACAGCATCACGACAGTAACGTTAAATACAAGTAGTCCACAGCGACTCTAGGGGTCGTTGTTTGACCAAAACGGAAATCCTACAGATGGTGGACAACCAGAGTGCCTATTACCGCCGCGAAATCACCGCGGCGAAAATAAACCAGCCGCATTTCAAAGTCGTTCCCGAAATGACCGCCAGGTGGCGCAAAGGGACATTGTGCAAAACAGCAGCAATTGCCGTATTTTAAAATGTAAGTGGGTTAAATATAAAACCCTAAGCCTAATAGGCATATTTTTCATATATATAAATAGGCCTATTAGGCTACAACAGAATAGAACCAAAGATAGAATCAATTTTAGAACTAAAAAATTGAATCAAAAGTTAAAAATAGAGACGATATTAGGAGCAATGACGCGGAATATTTTTACTATTCTATTGAGGAATTAGATAAATGAAGAGCTCTCGTGAGCGATACAATTGCATAGTAATTTATAGTGATTTCAAAAGCAGTCCTTAAAAAAAAAATACATGGAGTAGTGTGGCATAATTTTTGAGAGATTACTCGGAACGCATTTTAGTTAAGATCCTGGTTTCAATGCCTAAAATGTATATAGGCTAGGCTACTGCTTTAAAAAAAATGTCACAACGCGTTTTGAGATTGTTTTGAATTAAACATTGAAGTTTAAAATGTAGTGTTTTGGCACACCAGGCCGAGTGGCGTTACGCATTGTTCAAAAATCAGGTTTTATTCTCGCATGTTGAATTGACGTTAAAATTTTTTTTTTTTTGATTTATTAGATTTAGATTTTAGATTTCGTTAGATTTATTTTTCTCATAACAGCTAAAATAACTAATATATGCCTTGTCTTAATATGACCTACTTAATATAGGCAGTAGGCATATAATTTTGTAATAATTTAATTTTATTAAATTGAACAAGCGCAACAATCAGCATTTAATCAAATATTCTAAAAGATGTATTATTAATAATAATGTTATTTCAACATAATATTTCGTTTTTTCGACATAATGTGTGCCTGCAACAAGCAAGATGTGTATTTGTAAATCCGGTGATGCGTGCATTGATTTTTAGCAATAAACTAGTGTTTTCTGACAGTGTCGACTGCAAAGATGAAGTTGACGATCGCCATATTTGTAGTGAACGCACCTAGAGAGAAATGCACATAAAGACATAATCAGAGAGTAGCCTTTTTCTTTTCGTTTTGAATTATTTCGTTTGAAGACATTTCAAGCTTTGTGTATTTGATGTATTTATCATGTCTGTGTGAGGCATACGCTGAGTTTCGTTAAGTTAGGAGGATGAGATGCGCTCCAGCTGACGTGCAATGCAAGTGACCGCGCGGGCGCCTCCATGATTAGTGTCTGTTATATTTGCTTCTCTTACTTATTTAAATCCAGGCAATTGGTTGATGAAAAATTGATTAAAATTAAGATACAATTTATAGAAAACGAAATTCACTTTAAAGAAAGGTTTTCTACTAAACAAAACTTAATGAAGTGGTCAAAATCATGTCTGACCCACTCCATATCCATCTCTCGATATAATGCATCCTATCTTACTCATGCTGTTCACTTTTCATATTCAACATAGATGGAAAAAAATAACATTATAATATTTTAACAAATATGATACTAAATGAGATTATTTAATGGCTACAACAGTAATAGTAGGCCTATAGACTTTTTTTTTTTAGAATAGAATTTTGCTGTGCACTTGCATATTAGTGTCAGCTGGGAAGGAAATATAGAGACCAGACCTCTTGGAACTTTAATTGAATACATAGCGTTGGTAAAGCATACTGAAATTACATCCCTACAAATTTATTAGGCCCTCCTGAAAATAAATGTATCGAATTTAAGCAAAGTAGCCTAAATGTTAAGACTGTAAGCCCTTTGCTTTTTTACGTAGCCTATAAAGGACTCTTATAGCCGACTTTGTGTTAATTTAATTTGTAGAGGATTTTTTTAACTCAAACATTAACACTGAAATAAATGAAACTAAATTATTGTACATTTTTTGGCACACCACGACGAGTGGCGCTATGCATTGTTCCTGTTGGAGAATTTCATTTGTCTCATACATGAGTCCGAATGCATGATACAAACATTGAAGGAACTAGGCCTAGGATAAGGGAGGCCTACAACTAAGGGAGAAAGAGAAAACAAAGCATGATGGGAAACACAGGACATGTCAAAAGTGCATGTGAGGATAGGAGTCGTGTGAGGACAAGACAGAAAAACTGGGTGAAAGGTTGAATGAGGATAGGGATGGAAAAGTACCCAAAAAACCATATGCAAAGTCATTGTCAGAAAAGCGCATGCGCCAGTATGGCCACCAATAGAAATTAGACATTAATGCAGGTGTTTCTAATCGTGGTGAAGTGATGAGGAGGAGCAAGAAGAAAAAGATAACTATATGAACGCTAATTGGACACCAAGTGTACATTAAATGACGTAAAAAAGGGTATAAAACATGAGTGCAGACCATTGTAAGATCAGATGTCCGGATGGCCAGCCGGCTTCTCACTTTGTTGCTTGTCAATAAAGTTATTTCTCCTGAGACCTGAAACTTCGACTCTGAAAGATTTTTTGAAGACCTGAACCAAAGACAGAGAATTGGCCACAACATAATTGGCGAGCCAGCCAGGAGCGGAGGGGAGTCAAGCGAGCCGTGGTGGGGGCCCTGGCGGAGACCACACAAAACAAAAGGCCGGCCAAAAATAAAGGTAAGCAGTCTTTGCTTATATTTTGTTTTGTGCGGTCACTGCTGGTAAGCTGTCACCTTGGTTGCTAATTATTTTAAATACTCCACCGTCAAAAGAACCTAGAAAGAATAAAATAAAAGAACATAAAAAAGATAAAATAAATTAGAAAAGAGGAAGGGTCTGATTTTTGGGTCTTAGGGAGAAAGTGCATGCATGGTATGAGTGTGTGAGTGTATGAGTCTGTGAGTCTGTGAGTGTTTGAATAACGCGATGAGAGAAGTGCACTGTGTGTTTGTTTGTCTTAAAATGCGAGAAGCGCGTGTAAGCGTAAGAAGTACGCTACAGTGACGTGGAGATTGCGTCACATATATGTTTGTTTGTCTTAAAACGCGGGAAGTGCGTGTAGCGTGAGAAAGTGCGCTACGTGGTGTGAGAAAGTGCACCACAGTGAGTGAGAAGAGCTCACATGTTTGTTTATTTGTGTTAAAACGCGGGAAGTGCGTGTAGCGTGAGAAAGTGCGCTACGTGGTGTGAGAAAGTGCACCACAGTGAGTGAGAAGAGCTCACATGTTCGTTTATTTGTGTTAAAACGCGGGAAGTGCGTGTAGCGTGAGAAAGTGCGCTACGTGGTGTGAGAAAGTGCACCACAGTGAGTGAGAAGAGCTCACATGTTTGTTTATTTGTGTTAAAACGCGGGAAGTGCGTGTAGCGTGAGAAAGTGCGCCACAGTGAGTGAGAAGTGCTCACATGTTTGTTTGTTTGTTTTAAAACGCGAG
The DNA here is from genome assembly GCA_022829085.1 of Abramis brama. NCBI lineage: Eukaryota > Metazoa > Chordata > Actinopteri > Cypriniformes > Leuciscidae > Abramis > Abramis brama. The sequence continues at coordinate 39,410,643 of CM040769.1, read as the reverse complement.
AAGTGCGTGTAGCGTGAGAAAGTGCGCTACGAGGCGTGAGAAAGTGCGCCATAGTGAGTGAGAAGTGCTCACATGTTTGTTTGTTTGTTTTAAAACGCGAGAAGTGCGTGTAGCGTGAGAAAGTGCGCTACGTGGCGTGAGAAAGTGCGCCACAGTGAGTGAGAAGTGCTCACATGTTTGTTTGTTTGTTTGTTTGTTTTAAAACGCGAGAAGTGCGTGTAGCGTGAGAAAGTGCGCTACGTGGCGTGAGAAAGTGCGCCACAGTGAGTGAGAAGTGCTCACATGTTTGTTTGTTTGTTTTAAAACGCGAGAAGTGCGTGTAGCGTGAGAAAGTGCGCTACGTGGCGTGAGAAAGTGCGCCACAGTGAGTGAGAAGTGCTCACATGTTTGTTTGTTTGTTTGTTTTAAAACGCGAGAAGTGCGTGTAGCGTGAGAAAGTGCGCTACGTGGCGTGAGAAAGTGCGCCACAGTGAGTGAGAGGTACTCACATGTTTGACAAAAGGAATCGCCGGTGCAACACAGATGTCTACTGATTAATATATTTATTTAAGGTGCATAACAATAAATGACTAACGTTTCGATGTGGTTACATCTTCATCAGAGTCCTTGGAGAGAATGAGCAATGAAGCCATTAATAAGGATCATCAACAGGTGTGATTAAGGGGGCGTTAGCCACCCAAAAAATACACCCCTCTAAACCAAGGTGTCACACTCATAAATCAGTCATTAAAGGGCAAGTGCCCACATACAAAAAAAAAAAAAAAAAAAAAAAATTATAAAGTTCACAATACAATGGGAATAAAAATATATTCATCTTAAACACTGTATTTTAATATGCTTAGGTGTTTAAAGAAAGCATGTTAAACTCAATTCTTCATTTAGACCTAAAGGTTCTCGAGTGTTAAGTGTATGTATCCAAAACGCTTCCCTGCATAGAAGTTTATTAATAATATCACCACCTCTGGGTGAAGGTAAGATTTTCTCAATTCCCCAAAACTTCAAAGATGCAGGGGAACCATGATTGGCCTGCTTATAGTGCCTCGCCATGGCATATGTTAAGTTCTGAGTACGAATTGCTGTTTTGTGTTCAGCTATCCTCAGTTTAAGTTGACGTTTTGTTTGACCTATGTACACCAGTCCACAGGGACACTTTAGAAGGTAGACTACATGAGTACTGTTACAGTTGATAAATGAAGAAATAGAATATTTCTTACCAGTACGGGGATGTAAAAAATCTTTCGCATTGGTCGAGTTGGAGCATTGCGCACAGTTGCCACATTTATAGAAACCCAGAGGTGGGCTAGGAAGCCAAGTAGTAGAAGGTGGGATAATCATATCTGAATGAACCAATCGGTCACGAATGTTGCGAGCGCGTCTGAAAATGAATCTGGGCGGCTCAGCGCAGATGTCTTTAAGTGTCGGGTCACTGTTAAGAACGTGCCAATGTTTACGAATGATGTTCTTTATTCTTCCTGCTGCTGGAGTGTAGCTAGTTGAAAAAAATACTTTAGATGTCGTGTGAGGCTTAGGTTTTTTCTTTAACAATGAGGCACGGTCTGTATTAAAAGCCCTATCCCATGCTTTAGAAATATCAGATTTATCATAACCTCTTTGATCAAAAAGACGCGCTAGGTGGGCTGCTTTTGACATAAATTCACTTGTGGTACTACAATTTCTTCTGACTCGTAAGAACTGGCCCACTGGTATATTACGAATCAGGTGAGGCGAGTGATTACTGTCTGCTCTTAACAGGGTATTCCTGCTAAGAGGTTTACGGTAGATAGTAGATTGTAAGATATTATTTGCATCCTTAGAAATGGTAAGGTCTAAGAAATCAATGGACTGCTTGTTAAACTCCATAGTAAAAGACAAATAATCTGTAGTAGAATTTACATAGGTCAAAAAATTATTTAACTCACTAAGTGTGCCCTTCCATATTAATAGAATATCGTCTATATATCTGCGCCAAAGTGATATTTTAGAATGGAACGGGTTATTTTCAGTATTCTGTATATATTTTTCTTCCCATAGGCCCATCACCAAACAAGCATATGAGGGTGCAAACGAGGACCCCATTGCAGTCCCCTGAAGTTGTAAATAGAATTTATCATAGTATTTGAAAAAGTTGTTAGATAGAATGATCTCAACAAGATTAACAAGGAATTCTGATGGAGGCAAAACATCAATGGGACGTTTGGTAAGGTAATACAACATGGCTTGTAGGCCTATATGGTGGGGTATGCATGTATAGAGACTTTGTACATCCAACGATACAAGGACATCATTGCTTTCACACTTCCAATTGTCAATCAAATTTAACACATCAGTTGTATCCCCAAGGTATGATGGTAAACTGTGAACATATTGTCTTAAAAAAAAATCAACAAATTGTGAGAGAGACTCGGTTAGGCTTCCTATGCTAGATACAATAGGGCGCAAAGGAGGATCATCAAGTCGTTTGTGAATTTTGGGTAGACCATAGAATACTGGACAACGAGGGTAGTCAATAAGTAGAAAAGCCTTTTCTTTATCGGTAATCCAGCCTTTTTTATGAGATGTATCAATAAATTCATTAATCATATTTTTTGTGCTGGAAGTAGGATTGTGAAGAAGGAGCTGATAATGTTTTTCATCATTTAATAATTTAAATATACCACAATCATAGTTCTTTAAGCCCATAACCACAACAGCGCCCCCCTTGTCAGCTGGACGAATAATGATGTCATGTCTAGATTCCAAAGAGCGTAGCGCATCCAGTTCATTTTTTTCCATATTTTTATTTTTAGGAGGAAAGGGCGTACTTATTTTAGCCATGTCTTGCTCAACCAGCTGACTAAAAGTGACAATGGTGGGATTTAAATTAGAAGAGGGCAAAAACCTTGACTTCTTTTTAAAGGGGGTCATTTCTCTAGGGGTCTCTCTAGTATTAGAATCATAGTTTCTACATACAGTATGACCGTTGGATAAGACGTTGGACCTAGAAAAGAAATGTTTAAGATGAAGCTGTCTAAAGAATTTGAATGAGTCCACTTTAAGAGAGAAAGAGTCACTTTGATTCGACGGGGCAAAGGAGAGTCCTTTGCGAAGCACTGCTTTCTCTGTATCCGTGAGGTCAATGTCCGAAATATTGATTACAGTCTCCTCTGGAGGTTCCGCGGGGACCAGCGCGTGGGTGGCGGGGCTTCTCTTCTTCTTCCCCCTTGAGCCCCGCCTCGTCTTTGTCTTTCGCGTTTGTAACCTCGATCCAAAAAAGAAGTGGAGTTGGGATATGGTAAAGCGCCGCCTCCGACGTCGCTCAGATCTTCAAAGACGAGGCGGGGCTCAAGGGGGAAGAAGAAGAGAAGCCCCGCCACCCACGCGCTGGTCCCCGCGGAACCTCCAGAGGAGACTGTAATCAATATTTCGGACATTGACCTCACGGATACAGAGAAAGCAGTGCTTCGCAAAGGACTCTCCTTTGCCCCGTCGAATCAAAGTGACTCTTTCTCTCTTAAAGTGGACTCATTCAAATTCTTTAGACAGCTTCATCTTAAACATTTCTTTTCTAGGTCCAACGTCTTATCCAACGGTCATACTGTATGTAGAAACTATGATTCTAATACTAGAGAGACCCCTAGAGAAATGACCCCCTTTAAAAAGAAGTCAAGGTTTTTGCCCTCTTCTAATTTAAATCCCACCATTGTCACTTTTAGTCAGCTGGTTGAGCAAGACATGGCTAAAATAAGTACGCCCTTTCCTCCTAAAAATAAAAATATGGAAAAAAATGAACTGGATGCGCTACGCTCTTTGGAATCTAGACATGACATCATTATTCGTCCAGCTGACAAGGGGGGCGCTGTTGTGGTTATGGGCTTAAAGAACTATGATTGTGGTATATTTAAATTATTAAATGATGAAAAACATTATCAGCTCCTTCTTCACAATCCTACTTCCAGCACAAAAAATATGATTAATGAATTTATTGATACATCTCATAAAAAAGGCTGGATTACCGATAAAGAAAAGGCTTTTCTACTTATTGACTACCCTCGTTGTCCAGTATTCTATGGTCTACCCAAAATTCACAAACGACTTGATGATCCTCCTTTGCGCCCTATTGTATCTAGCATAGGAAGCCTAACCGAGTCTCTCTCACAATTTGTTGATTTTTTTTTAAGACAATATGTTCACAGTTTACCATCATACCTTGGGGATACAACTGATGTGTTAAATTTGATTGACAATTGGAAGTGTGAAAGCAATGATGTCCTTGTATCGTTGGATGTACAAAGTCTCTATACATGCATACCCCACCATATAGGCCTACAAGCCATGTTGTATTACCTTACCAAACGTCCCATTGATGTTTTGCCTCCATCAGAATTCCTTGTTAATCTTGTTGAGATCATTCTATCTAACAACTTTTTCAAATACTATGATAAATTCTATTTACAACTTCAGGGGACTGCAATGGGGTCCTCGTTTGCACCCTCATATGCTTGTTTGGTGATGGGCCTATGGGAAGAAAAATATATACAGAATACTGAAAATAACCCGTTCCATTCTAAAATATCACTTTGGCGCAGATATATAGACGATATTCTATTAATATGGAAGGGCACACTTAGTGAGTTAAATAATTTTTTGACCTATGTAAATTCTACTACAGATTATTTGTCTTTTACTATGGAGTTTAACAAGCAGTCCATTGATTTCTTAGACCTTACCATTTCTAAGGATGCAAATAATATCTTACAATCTACTATCTACCGTAAACCTCTTAGCAGGAATACCCTGTTAAGAGCAGACAGTAATCACTCGCCTCACCTGATTCGTAATATACCAGTGGGCCAGTTCTTACGAGTCAGAAGAAATTGTAGTACCACAAGTGAATTTATGTCAAAAGCAGCCCACCTAGCGCGTCTTTTTGATCAAAGAGGTTATGATAAATCTGATATTTCTAAAGCATGGGATAGGGCTTTTAATACAGACCGTGCCTCATTGTTAAAGAAAAAACCTAAGCCTCACACGACATCTAAAGTATTTTTTTCAACTAGCTACACTCCAGCAGCAGGAAGAATAAAGAACATCATTCGTAAACATTGGCACGTTCTTAACAGTGACCCGACACTTAAAGACATCTGCGCTGAGCCGCCCAGATTCATTTTCAGACGCGCTCGCAACATTCGTGACCGATTGGTTCATTCAGATATGATTATCCCACCTTCTACTACTTGGCTTCCTAGCCCACCTCTGGGTTTCTATAAATGTGGCAACTGTGCGCAATGCTCCAACTCGACCAATGCGAAAGATTTTTTACATCCCCGTACTGGTAAGAAATATTCTATTTCTTCATTTATCAACTGTAACAGTACTCATGTAGTCTACCTTCTAAAGTGTCCCTGTGGACTGGTGTACATAGGTCAAACAAAACGTCAACTTAAACTGAGGATAGCTGAACACAAAACAGCAATTCGTACTCAGAACTTAACATATGCCATGGCGAGGCACTATAAGCAGGCCAATCATGGTTCCCCTGCATCTTTGAAGTTTTGGGGAATTGAGAAAATCTTACCTTCACCCAGAGGTGGTGATATTATTAATAAACTTCTATGCAGGGAAGCGTTTTGGATACATACACTTAACACTCGAGAACCTTTAGGTCTAAATGAAGAATTGAGTTTAACATGCTTTCTTTAAACACCTAAGCATATTAAAATACAGTGTTTAAGATGAATATATTTTTATTCCCATTGTATTGTGAACTTTATAAATTTTTTTTTTTTTTTTTTTTTTTGTATGTGGGCACTTGCCCTTTAATGACTGATTTATGAGTGTGACACCTTGGTTTAGAGGGGTGTATTTTTTGGGTGGCTAACGCCCCCTTAATCACACCTGTTGATGATCCTTATTAATGGCTTCATTGCTCATTCTCTCCAAGGACTCTGATGAAGATGTAACCACATCGAAACGTTAGTCATTTATTGTTATGCACCTTAAATAAATATATTAATCAGTAGACATCTGTGTTGCACCGACGATTCCTTTTGTCTGATTTGTTTTGTCCTGCCCTGGTTGCACCGGATTGTTTGTGGATTACAGAAGCGCAGAGAACATTCTTTTCATTTGTACTCACATGTTTGTTTGTTTGTCTTAAACGAAAGAAGTGCGAATTGGGGGCGTCAAAAGGTGCAAAAGCACACTATTTGTTTGTTTGTCTTTAGGAGGAGAGATCTGCAAAAAGTGCAGAGAGAGAGTAGAGAGGATATTATATATATATGTGTAAGAAGTGTACTGATTCGAGTGAGAATATTAGTGAATTTAATAGAACAAGTGGTTTAAAACTAAAAGTGATTAGGAGATACAAGATCATTATTATATTATGCTCTAGGAAAATCTTAAGGAGAAGAGCAGGGAAGGAGGGTGCTGTCTGTCCGGTCCGGGCGTGGTGCCAGATCAGTTTTAGAACGCTATCAGTAGTACAGAGAGAAGTGCAGAAAGAGAACAAAGAAAGAGTTTTCAATACGCCTACATGTGTAAAGAGAGCATTTTTTCAAGGGAAAATTGAGAATAAGTTTTTATAAAAAAATAAAAAAAATAGATAAATAAAAAAGAATAAGCTGAAATAAGTAATCTGAATTAAAACTGTATGAGTATTAAATATATATACATATGAAAAAGAGCATTGTTCCAAGAAAGAATTGTTAATGAGTTTTTTATTGAAGATAAAATATATATATATATATATATATATATATATATATATATATATATATATATATATATATATATAATAATAATAATAAAAAAAAAAAATAAGCTGAAATAAGTGGTCTGAACTAAAACTGATTGGAAGATATAAAATTATCATTATTGTATTACACGAAAAGCTGCAGGATAAGAGAGGAGGGGGGCAGCCAGGACATTCTTGGTGTGTGCGGTCAGTTTATTCTGGGCAAGCTACCAATTCTGTCTGGGCGAATTACCATTTATTCTGGTACCAAAACTATACCAAACTTACTCCGGGAGCACTGCCAAGACAGGTGTTTAGTTAGTCATAAGTTTATATTATGTTGAGCTTCAAGTGAAAGCCAGAATTAGCAAAGACTACCAGAGGATTTGATTTAGAAAATAATACAAAGATTATAAAAATGGAGGAATGAAATTATTAAAAATTGGATGGACAGTGAGAAACACATTGGTGAAAGAAAAGTACAGAGATATAGATATCAAAGAACAAAAATATTCCAAGAAGCTGGTTTTGTCGATTGTTTGGCCATATGCCAGACTGTAAGCATTATGATGCACACAGAGAAACACAGCCTTTGCTAGGCAAGAACTAAGCAAACAAGCATTGCTTCTGCATTTATAATAAAATTTTAATGAATGAATGACAGTGTGTGATTGAAATCCCGGGTGTATGAATGAAGAGTGAAATAAAATAAGCATAATTGTATGTGAAGTGAAGGACCAAAGAAGATAGAAGTGAAGTAAGGAAATAGACAACTGATAAAGCTTTCTTCAAGAAGTTTAAAAAGTAAGAGAGATTATGAAAAAGATAAATATAGGAGGTGGAGTAGAAGGCAAAGAGAAGAGGAAAAATTAAGGCAGGCACTAGAACTAACAAAAGGCATAAGAAATAATTTTTGGTTGGAAAAGGAATTCATAAATGAGAAGGGACAAAGACAGAAACTGACTGATCAAAAAAGGGGTTGGGAGGAGCAATAATATTGCAAAAACCTCTATATGATGGTGGGTTTATGCATGAGGCCAGAAAAGTGGGAAAGTGACAATTGTTAAAGTAGGACAGGGAGGAGAAATCAGACCAGCACATGTAGATAATTGGACACTGGAAAAACTGGTGGTAGTGGTAGGTTTGAGGAGCAACCCCAACCTTACCAGTCATATGCAGGTAGAAATTCATGAAAAAGACAGAAGTGCAGTCAGATGTAAAAAAAGAGCAGTCAGTAACAACTGAGAATGTTTCAACGATGGACAAATAGGAGGGGCAGGAGAGGAAACGGGGAGACAAATCTTAAACAAAAAATAGTAATTAATCAGAAATAATTTGGCTTTGCCTCTTCATTGTTACAAGAAAAGAAAAAAGAAAAAGTAAAAGTGTGTGTGTGTGTGCGCGTAAAATGCACAGATTAGGACTGTTTGAAAAAGAACGATATTCATTTATAAAAAGAAACTAGAATTCTGAAAGAACATATGTTTCTCTCTCATATAGCAAAAGTAAATGGTGACTGTGATATGAGAAAGAGAGGCAGAAAGGAGGGGCTGCCTCTGACAGAGAGAGGAGGGGCTGCAAGAAGATAGTGAGACTGTATGTGTGTGTGTGAGGAAGGAAAGGAGGGAGATAGAGAGAAAGAGTTCACCTTTCCTAGTTCTGACTAGCATATAAACCAGAAAGTGAGTAACCATTTCCAACATACACTTTGAACAACACTTTGAGAGATTTTATTTGTAACTGTCATCCCCACCAGTGGACCTGTAATAGAGGAACTGCATTTTTAGAATACCTGAGAAAGACTAATCAGATATCTTAATAAATATCTGACCATCTTGCTGAAAACTAGTTAAGAATAGATGCAAGCTGGGGTTAGTAAGGTACACTAAAAATGAGTGAAACACACCGATAATAATTAAGATTATAATGGCATCAACACCTGTAGAGATATCAAGATCAAAATATTAATTTTGCAGAGATACTATAGGACAACCCTCCAAAAATGGGGAAAGAAGCCTAAAAACAAAATGACCAGCTGAGGGAACATTAGTTGTGGCTATGTGCAGAGACACTGGAACATTCGTAAAAAATAAATAAATAAATAAATAAATAAATAAATAAATAAATAAATAAATAAATAAATAAAAAGGTATTCAAAACCAGTTGACTAAGAGATCAAGTAAGATTGGTGAAACCTGCTAATCCAGTCAGAATTAAAAGTAGATTAATTTCACAAATACCAAGAAAACACCAATAAAATAATTGATAAGAAATTAACTTGAAAGAAAGTATAAAAATTGCTTAAATGTTAGTTGACCGGTCTATGGGGGAGTTAAATTAATAAGCAAGCCTAACAGGGATTGATATGGAGGATTGCACAAACTGGTGGCCATCAAAAACACTGGAGTTTTCTACTTAGTATAAGTGCTTTGTGTAGTTCCCAGGGGAAAATCAACTAATTGATAAAAAGGTTTATAGAAATATCTGACATTTAGAGATAAAATACTTATATATAGAAAGCCATGCTAGATGTGGGTATGGACTGACCTGTTATATAAAGACGTAGCCTATGATGTTTGCAACTTGTTGTCCCTGAGACAGTTTTAAATTTGAGCCATTGCAGAAATTGAGATCTTTGGATCGTGTTACTTAAAATAACTTGTGCATTGTGTTGAATGAGCAGGATTGGGTGACCAAGCTAAACAGATATTTTTAACAGCCATACTGTATTATACACATTTCACAGTAATGAGACTCATTGATTTAATCTTAAAATGCTTGAGAGAGTAGGGATCGATATAACGAGTGATAAAAATACTATATATGTGACTGAAAATAAGGCAACTCAGCCAGACTGAAAGACTGCTATTTTCTGCAAAGAAGAACTTGCTATTAAAATTGCATGGGGAAACTGCTGTTATCAACCAGATGATACTTCTGAAATTAAGGGACAATTGAAAGAGATGGTTGCAGAATTTATAAAGGATGAATTTGATTCATGCGGATCTCTGAGTGTTCAATTTCCAGATGACACCAGGCAACTTTTGGGACGGCTGCCTCAACATAAACAACAGCAACTGGACTGTGCAACAAGTGAGAGCGAGAAACATAAGGACACGGCTGCAGAGAAAAGAAGAGGCGTTTGGTGGGTGGGCCTTCATCCCCCCTGAAAGAGGAAGCTGAAACTTCTGATTCTGAGGGGCTGGTATGGACAAAGACTGTGTTGATGCAGAAACAATCAAGAAAAACATCCTGCCATCATGCAAAATTGCCTCCTCCGTGGCTTGACCAAAAGCCAGACTGAGGAGAGGCAGAGAGACAACAGCATCCAGAGTCAAACCACTATGTCCCAACATGACACCAGACCCTTGAATGCCAACAAAGACTGACAGATCAAATGCATCGGATGAGGAGGGAAACACTCAGACAGCAGCCAAACCAGTTCAACTGATTGCTGGTCCAAGCAGAAGGACTGCATCCTTTACTAAGTGTGCACAGGTGATGCGATTTCAATGATCACTACAGAGACCGCTTTAAATTTCATTGATTGGCCATATTAATTGTATTTTGATTATTCACTGGTCCAACAGCAGTTCTCTATATTCTGTGAAGCTGACACTCTCTATTTGCTTTCTTTCAATAGACATTAGTCCAGCTGTAAGCATTAAAAAAATGGGAGGGGAAGTGTCTGCATCATGACTAAATAATTAACTACAACTGACGCTGGACTTAGCATAGTGAGGGACCACTGCATTAACCAACTAGGGGTAAATGCATAATTAGATAATTGATGATGTTTTCCATTGAACAGAGTGCTTTTGGGCTCTGCTTTCAAGACAGAGCTGATACAAGCTTGAGTGATACTGAGCTCTCTATCAGGAAAAAAGAGGACATAATATGTTCAAAAAAAAAAAAAAAAAATTGTGGATGATAAAGCTATGGTGCTGGTCACTCCATCCTGGTCAATAGTTAATTTTTTTTTTAGGTTTAGAAATAAAAATAGTGACTACACAAATTACAAACACGTGATGTCACAAGTGCTGTCATTACCAGGGATTTCACAATGTTGATATTGTTGGTTATGAATTCGAGATTATGCTGAAATCTCCAGTCATTTAAAAGAGCATCTCATAAGCAACAGAAGACAGATTAACAGATGAATGACAAATCAGATAAGAGAAATTGATAATGTTTTTTTCAAACGACAGCATGTCCCAACCTACCAGAAATGTATCTATTAGACATTGAAATTTGTGGTTTATGACAGCAGTGATAAACACAATCAAATGGCAACTGATATCGACCAGCTGTGTTATTCAAAACATTTAGACACTTTCACGTGGGGAATGGCACATTGCCTACATTCAGTAGCTTTTGTCATCAGAGTTGTGTTACCAATTTAGAATTGGTTGTATTCGCACCTTGGAATTTAGAATAGATAATTGAATATAAAATTAAGTCTATCATTAGTCAAGAAGACATAAGCTAAACCCTTAACTTCAGACTATTGGACAAATGAGGTATTAAAAGACAAATAATTACACTAGCAACCCTTTTTACTATTTTAATTTCAGATGCGCATGGTTTTGACCATTGCGCAAGGGGGGAGAGTATTAGAAAAATAAAATTAGAAAAATAAAAAAGACAAAGATTCACAGAATAGAAAAGGAACAGCAACTCCAATAGGCTCTATCTCAGTTCCAGAAGGACCCTTCAAACATCTAGTGATGGATTATGTGGACATGATAAAATCAGTAAGAGGAAAAATATACAGATACAGTTTTCATAGATAGATTTAGCATATGGGTCGAAGCAGAACCCTCAGCAGACCAAGGAGCAGAAACTGATAAAAATTTTAACCAAAGAAGTCATCCCAAGATTTGGCACCAGCAAAATGACATGGCAAAACAGACAAGCTCTGAATTTGCTACTGGCAGAAAAAGGAGGGGTATGTGTGATGTTTGGAATTGACTGTTGCACCTTTATTCCGAATAATACAGCCTCTGATTGAGCTTTTACTAGGGCCATGAAGAAGCTGAAGGACCTGAGACAAGAGATCACTGAAAATGCGGGGAGAAACAGACACATTGGATACTGGTTTGACTCTATATTTGGGTCCTGGAATGAATGGTTCATTAAGGTGGGAATAATAATAGCTGTGGCTGTTGTTATTTTTCTTTTGTGTTTTGTGTTTTCTTTTGTTGTTCTGTTGTGTTGTGCCTTTTCTCAGATCCATGCTAGCCAACGCAGCTGCCAAGCAGATGACCAATGTGTCAGTAAAACGATCGTGAGTTGATATTGGAGGCACCAACTCAGAAATGCATCCAATTGGCCCAGGCATGGATGAGCTGGATGACTTTTTGTAAGGGTCTGGATGGAAAAATAAGGAAAAGGGTACCTAATTACTTTTAATACATGTATGACTCTGTTTTTGGTAAGAGAGGGAGATAGCCCCACTGTGTATTTTATTTTGGGGTAAAATAGACAGAATGATTAGGATATGGGTAGAGTAGGAAGTTAGTTAGAGGGGTTTTCTATATTTCTTGTGTTCTTTTTCATAAGGACCCTTTTTCCTGAAAATATTTTACTCATATAATCTTTTTGAATATATTATACTCATATAATCCTATTGAAATTGCTGCTACATATAATCAAACCTACTGTTCATTTATATAATATGTGAATGAGAGGGGACGAGAGAAGGTTTAAAGCAGGTCATTGTCCGTGGTACGAGGTAATGCAATGACATAAAGGAAAACGATAAGAATGTTTTATCACTAATAGTCACTTTATTACTTTTTTACTTTATTAATTTTTACTTTTAAATCTTGAATATGTATTTGTGTACTCCTGTAACAAGTTAGAAGTCTGGAAATTACATGCATTGGGCCATTGGAACATGTATATAGTTATAGTGCAATAGAGGAATTATTTGCAAGCGCGGTCATCGACTGTTGAAGAAACAAGAGCTGACTCAACTGGTGGTTTAAAAACCCGCTGTCTGCTCCAACACCAGATAGCGCCCTAGGCGAGACTGGGGCACCTCTGGCAACGATGGAGCAACCCAGATAGCACTCCAGGCCACCGGAAGCGCCTGCGCAGTACCTCTGGCACCGATGGATAGATATTAAACTCCAAGTTTATACAACAAGATGGGTTGAAAGTATTGAAAATTTGATGTTTGATATAACACACCCCTTAAAAAGATGATTTGACAGGAAGGTGAGATCTTTTACTCCACCCTAGCCAAGTGGGGGTGGAGATGTTTGGTCTCATTTTCCTCCAGGGTGTACCTTTGTGATAAGGGTCTGTTGATAAAAGATGGATGGTCTATATTGACCATATTGAATAGATGATAGAAGAAAAGTGACCTACTCATGAAGATACATTCTGGGAAGAAAATATTTGAAGGTGGGACTAGAATTAGTCCCAAAGGGGGGATGTGTTGGAGAATTTCATTTGTCTCATACATGAGTCCGAATGCATGATACAAACATTGAAGGAACTAGGCCTAGGATAAGGGAGGCCTACAACTAAGGGAGAAAGAGGAAACAAAGCATGATGGGAAACACAGGACATGTCAAAAGTGCATGTGAGGATAGGAGTCGTGTGAGGACAAGACAGAAAAACTGGGTGAAAGGTTGAATGAGGATAGGGATGGAAAAGAACCCAAAAAACCATATGCAAAGTCATTGTCAGAAAAGCGCATGCGCCAGTATGGCCACCAATAGAAATTAGACATTAATGCAGGTGTTTCTAATCGTGGTGAAGTGATGAGGAGCAAGAAGAAAAAGATAACTATATGAACGCTAATTGGACACCAAGTGTACATTAAATGACGTAAAAAAGGGTATAAAACATGAGTGCAGACCATTGTAAGATCAGATGTCCGGATGGCCAGCCGGCTTCTCACTTTGTTGCTTGTCAATAAAGTTATTTCTCCTGAGACCTGAAACTTCGACTCTGAAAGATTTTTTGAAGACCTGAACCAAAGACAGAGAATTGGCCACAACATTCCAAAGCCAGGTTTTATTCTGGCATGTTGAATTAGTGTTCGACAAACGCGTTCATTTGAATGAAGAGCGTTTGCGCGAACACACACTGGAACGTTAGGCCATGAAGCAACGAGTGAATCGTGGCCGAGTGGTTGAACTTACGTTATTGTCACAGGTCGGGATGGGCCAAGCCGGACTGCGCCCACCCCTGAACCAGGACCACCTCGAGGAGCGTGTCAGAGGGAGGAGTCGGAGGCAGAATAAATTCAACAAGTTTTATTTAAAAGTAAAAGCAATTTGAAAATCCTAATCTAAAATCTTCTTCCTTCTTGCCCTCAGGGATCGAAGGTGAAACGGTGCAACAACCGGGGTCTCTCCCGCTCTCTTCCTCAGTGCGGGCCCTGTAGTGGATGGGACAGTGAACAGATAAGTGGTCAGGTAGGTCTTTCACAGGTGGGGATGCAGTGAACAGGCGAACAGTCCGGTAAGTCTCTTCTGGTAAGTAAATACTTCCAACCTCCCTTCTTTCTTTCACAGGTGCAAGATTTAAGGCAGATGGTTATCAGTCGAGTACGTATGCAGCAGGTACACGGCCTTATGGTGGGACGGCTGGGGAGTCTTCCTTAGGTAAGTAAGTGATTCTAACCTTCCTTCCTCCACAGGTATGAGATCCGGAGCAGATGGCCGTCGATCAGGTACGTATACGGCAGATTTCACAGTCTAATGCTGGGGTGGCGAGGGAATCTTTACAGGGTAAGCGAATAATTCCAACCTCCCTCTCTTCACCGGCACAGAAACTGGAGCAGATGGATACTCCAGACAAAGTGTACCGACCACGTTCGTAACAGAAGGACAGCCACTTCTCTCAGCACAGGTAACTATAAGGATACAGTAGACTCGAAGTCGACCGGCTGCACAGGGCTCCTACTGGGACAGACAGAAGGGATACTTCAAAGCAAGCATACAGTTCACATGAGTTGGAAGGGGACAAACACTTCTCACGATACAGATGAATTACGGGAATTCAGTAGACTCAAGTCAACAGGCTGAACAGGACTTCTTCTGGCATAGATGAAGTGGATATTCCAGACAGAGCGGGCCGGCTTTACGTTCACGGCAGAGGGACAGTCACTTCTCCCCACACAGGTGGGCTCCCAGGTTACAGCAGACTCAAAGTCAAACGACTGCACAGGACTGCTACTGAGACAGACGGAAGGGATACTTCAAACAAAGCATACAATTCACATGCGTTGACAAGGACAACCACTTCTCACAATACAGATGCACTGCGGGAATACAGCAGACTCAAAGTCGATGGGCTGAACAGGGTTTCTTCGGACACAACAGAATGGATATCTCAGACAAAGCGTGCCGGCCTTACGTTCGTGACGGAGGTAACAGTCCCTTCTCCCAGCACAGGTGGACTACAAGGATGCAACAGACTCAAAGTCGATAAGCTGCACGGGGCTTCTACTGAAACAGACAAAAGGATGCTTCACACAAGGTATACAGTTCATATGCATAGAAGGGAGCGAGCACTTCTCACAGTACGGCTGCGTTGCAGGAATACAGCAGACTCAAAGTCAGCGGGCTGAACGGGACTTCTACTGGAACAGACAGAAAGGATGCTTCACACAAGGTATACAGTTCATATGCATAGAAGGGAGCGAGCACTTCTCACAGTACGGCTGCGTTGCAGGAATACAGCAGACTCAAAGTCAGCGGGCTGAACGGGACTTCTACTGGAACAGACAGAAAGGATGCTTCACACAAGGTATACAGTTCATATGCATAGAAGGGAGCGAGCATTTCTCACAATACGGCTGCGTTGCAGGAATACAGCAGACTCAAAGTCAGCGGGCTGAATGGGACTTCTACGGAGACAGACCACGAACAATTCAACAGGGCATCTCGTCTCCTATTAACTCAAACAGAGGGGTTAATTCAAATTCCAGATGATAATTCCTCAACATCCACACAGTTAGAACAGATCGATGACACAGAACTCTCACTATTGACAGTAGACCAGCGTAGCACAGGGAGAGTGCACGGCAAAGGGAATGTATCTTCCACACACACAGCAATTCCACTTCTAGCATTTAATGTGGGGGAAACATCAATCTTAGGCACTGCAATCTCACTTCACGAAGTGCAATTTAAAGCCCGCACTCACCCTTGGGTCTCTGTCCGAGGGGACCGCGTTCATCAATGCTGCAAATGATGTTTCGGGATGTTTTTCTTCACAGACACAGGCAGAGTTCACATCACCATTTATAATGGAGAAAGAGATAGGAGGTCGGTAATGAATCAGTACAATCCACTCAGTGACATTTATGATCGTGATCCACACACTCCAAACCACATCCAATTCAGTGTCGAATACATGCAATTACGAGACTCAGTTCTCGATTACTTAGCTCCTCTCCAATGCAAACAGGATATTTCACTTTCCCTCTGTTGCCCTCGAGTCCCTCATCAAGTCAACACTCTCCTCTTCATTCACCCGCACTCCAATAACTGCAACCACTCGATAAAACGACTTCTCACGGGAGAGAACCACACCAACAGTCTCTTTCTCTTGCTTTTTATACTCTCTCAAGTGCTGACAGAACCTCACTCAAACCCCCAAAGTAAATTCCCCACACCTGTTTCCAATCGGTCATTTGGGGTTGTCATGGCAACAGACGCACACACAGGCCTGGGAACGGTGTTACACTCAAAGTGTCCCAGCGGGAACACAGCTTCAACGGGAATAAGTTCCATATACCATTTGTCACACCGTGACATTATGATCATTTAGATGACATGGGTTCGAATCCCGAACTAACTTGGACTACTGATATTTTTATATTAGCCTATTAATGCATTTTATAGTCTATTGTTGATGCAGAGAGATTTGTCTAGTTCTAAAACATAGTTTTTTGCTTATAGCCTATTTACAAAATAAAATCACCATGCATTTCCATTTTACACTAAGGAACAAATATTATACAATGACTTTACTTATAGCCTATAATAATTCCAATCGTAATTTCAAAAGCAGTTCTGTTAAAAAAAAAAAAAAAAAAAAAAAAATATCTATATATATATATATATATATATATATATATATATGACGTTTAAACGACAAACAATAAAATCAGAACCAGTATTTGCGTTCATGGTTCCAGTGGCAGTAATGCATCCACGGCTTTTCAGAATGTCACAAAGCGTTTTGAGATTGTTTTGAATGAAATATTGAAGTTTATAATTAAGTGTTTTGGCACACCACGACAAGTGGCAAACTCTTTGTTTTGTTTTGCAAACTCAGCTAGCCTGTGGGGGGTTTGGAGAAGGCAATAGTTGCTTTATCGTGGGGGTGCAGGACAGAGGTGTTAATGTTCCGTCTTTCATATGGAGAGTGTCGGAGCCAGCCTGATGAGCAGGCAAAGGCAAAATTCTTCTAAGGATTAATCTCAAAATCTCCAAAAGTCCATAGCCTATGTACAGTAGGCCCTATATCTTATTAAATTATATATTGTAGTTTTATTGATTGTATTTAAAGGTTTTCCACACACAATTTCAATTTAGCAGATACAGAGCTCTTTAATTCGCGACCCACCTCGTTTTATTGTAAGGTGAATTCAGCAAGGCATGTTGTATCTTTGAAGGAACAAAAGCTATTTGTTACAGTTTTTTCTTTCGTGATTTGTGTATGGTGTTTTTTACGCTGAAATGCTTAATTTCGAGAAAGACCCGCCGCGCGCAGTGAGGGAGACCAAACTTAGGCCTACTAAAAAAAATATCCAGCGCGAGAGAGGCAAAGAAAAACGGCTGTTCTTAATTTATGTTGCTTTGAACTTTTTTCGTTTTGTACCGTTTTAATTTTTTAATTTAGCTGCAATTTCTTTGACAATAGAAATTTAAAATGTTGCAAGAATAAGATTCTGTGTTTCTTATTTTGCATCACAAAGGGAATAAACTCTATCGATGCAACCCTGTTTAAATAAATAAACTGTCCCGACACTTTATTCATACCTTGAAATGTGCGATGGGTTTTCAAACTTAATTAATTTTCTTTTTCTTTTACATTTTCATTGTTTATTTTTTAATTGAAAGTAATACTGTATTGAAAGTATTTTTCTGATTTGTTCGATCTGTTTTGAAAAATGTCTTCCGTTGCTATGGCCGGGTATCACTGTCAGTCATCTCAATCTCGTGAATGATTCACACACACAAAAAAAATAATTTAGCAGATTAAAGACGAGCTTCATCATCTTCATTTTCTGGTGCAATCGGCTTACAGTCTTCCTTCATCAGACACAACTGGAATGTTGCAAATTTATGTTGTAATGTACAATTGATAATTAAACAAGACGATTGACTTTAAACAGATGCATATTTAAGCATCAAGAACGGAAAAACATAAACACTGTCGGCTACACTGAGATTCGATCTCAGATCGTTTGAAGCTCCGAGAGGCTATTGTTAATGCATTGACCACAGAGCTATCGTCTGAATAGCCTAGGTCTACTACTGTTTGGTCGGGATTTGAACCGATTTGAATTCGGCCACGAATTTGTTTTGTTTTATTTTGTTTTAAATGTATTTTTACATATTTTTCTTTCGTTAATGTTAACCAATTCTGTTGTAGCATAATAGGCCTATATTTTTTCCCTAAAAGTTTGTTTTATTCTCTGCTTTGTTTGTTTATATTTTTACATATTCAATCAGTCTCATTTTTGTTCAAATAATGAAAAAAGTTTTTTTTTTTGCGCCATGTTTCTTTTTTTTCAATTTTTTTTTTAAATAAACAGATAGGAAACTTACCTTTTAAAATGCCGCAGTTGCTGCTGTTTTGCCCTGTCACTTGCGCCACCTGGTATAGCCTAGTCATTTCGCGAACGACTTTGAAATTCGACTGGTTTATTTTTGCTGCGGCAGTAATAGGCATTGTGGTTGATTATTTATTAAATAATTCAATTGATAATCATAACAACATGTAAGCCTATTTAATTCTGAATATAACAAAGAATGCTTAAACCGACTAACATCGGTTAGTAACTGCAAGTCCTGAAAATGTTTTAATTTTACGTAAGTAAATGACAAGTAACCTATTGACATAGCCTTTCTAAATTATAGAAAAACTGGGCACACAATTTTAACGTGTCTACTTTGTTTAAATTGAATGAATTTGAATTCGTTTAACCACAATATTTATCTTGAATTTATCTGTGGCCTCTCAGCTCAGATTACTGCCGCGGCAGATTACGTCATAAAGAGAATAAACTGACACTTTTCAAAGTCTGTGATTACAGCGCCACTCAGCGGTAAAAGGCAGCAAATACACATCCCAATTTTGCCGCCGCGGGAACGGCGGCGGTAAAAGTCTCATTCTGGTTGTCCACCATCTGTACATAATGGGGCTTTAAGCAAAAGCATTATTACTACTTAGGTTACATCACTTAAATAAGTAAATCAAACATTAATCAAGGCAGTATAATTGCAAAATCATCCTCTACATTAACAATATATCTATATCTATATATATATATATATATATATATATATATATATATATATATATATATATATATATATATATATATATATATATATATATATACAATGGCCGGTGTGAACTGCGGTGGTAATGGTGTCTTTAATGTGTGCCATGGACAGAAGATCAATGGCCAAGATCAGGATTTTTGTTGAATAATACATTCATTTTTGGATTGTTTTTCACCAAACCTTATCATATACAGAACGCTGTAATATACAACACGTGTTGCATGGGACCATTCTTTGATACCTCTGAATCTTTTAAAAAGCTTGATGCTGGTCACTATTCACTGCCATTATCTGGACGAGCAGAAGCAGATCTTTTTTTTCTTTCTTTTTTTTCTTTTTTGTTGTCCGAAAAAGAAAGAAGGACATACGGCATTAGAACAACACCAGGGTGAGTAAAATTTAAATTTGATGAACTATCCCTTTAATCTTTTTTTTTTAAAGAAAAAAAATATTTTTAATACTTTTTTTTATAGAATGACAAGCTTCATTTATTATGACCTCAAGAACAAGGTAGTATTTTATTTCGTAAAATGTCACATTCAATTTTACAGCAAAAACATCACATCAGAACACCAAAGATATGGAGAGAAGTTATTGATTACAGCGTGTCTTATTGTAGAATGTGTCGAGCTGCTGGATTCAGTGCAGCAGGAAGTAGGAGAGCAGAGAACAGCAGAGGAACAGGAAGCTCTGGGTGACACTCTGAGCACCGTTACACAGGTTCCCCTCACAACATGATGTGGCATCACAAAGATTTTTAGAGATACAGCCTTTTATAACCTCTAACGGGCCATCAACGTTCCCTGATGTAAAGAAAGAAGAAAAACAAAGGCTGATTCAGTCTAAGCTGTACATTGGTATTTGCGATCTGTTACAAATGTTTCAACCTAAGAGAGATTAAAAGATAATGATCTTCCTTTTCCAGATTCTCACCTGTTCCTGTAATGCAGCGGTCTTCTTCCCCTGTACAGCTCAATGTTTTTGAGCAGCCCTTTTCATCACAAGTGTAACATTTCTTTCCATTTGGGATGGGATCTACAGGAGGAAAACAAGTATTCTTTTATTTTATTTTCTGTACAAAATATCCAATGAAACAACACTGACGGCGAAGGCCAGGGTGCGTTTCCGTGAGGTGAGGAACAAGTTGTGGAGCGCAGGATTGAAACACGGGATCATTCACCCAGCTATTTTGATTTTGACTTTTAATGAAGAGACCATTAAGTTTACTGACCACCTAGCTGCAGAGATTCTACAAGACTGTGGTTGAACCAGAGATGCAAAGCATGAATGAACACTGATGGCCAAGCACAGGTATAGACTTTGCGCATGTAGCCTAGTCTACAGACATATTTAAGTCTGCTTCTGAAGTTCTAATTACAACGTATATGCTCTCAGTATCTCGGCTTAAATTATATCAGTTTAAATGGTAATAGTGAGACTAAGTGGTTGGCTTGATTTATGACTTACGATGTATGATTTCATGACCACAGAAGTTATGTGTAAAATAGTAGGCTTGTCTGAGTTGGTGTAACCATCTTATTAGTTGTTGTTGACAAATGTTGGCAAAATGGGGGTGCATCTGTGTGAATGTGTGTGTATGTGTGTCTTTGTGTGTTGTGTGTCTTCTTTGTCTAATTTGTTCATTTGATAGCTCTTTACTATGTTTAATCAGAAGTTACTATTTGTGTAAAATAAAAAATTTCACAGGAATACCCTGATTTATCTTTTAAGACAATTAAAGATACAACCATGCTTAATAAATCATGTACATTTAAATTTGACAGAGTAAATCTTACTATAGTAGAAAACATATTAAAGTTAATGAAATATAAACCTCCTGGTTTAAAAAGGAACATTTCTCTTGGACAAATAGCAGACATATAAGTATTCTGCCAATTTTGAGTAAGATTACGGAGAAAATAGTTTATGATCAAATTAATTTGTATTTCTCTAAAAATGGGATGAATTCACTCTATCAACATGCTTATAAGAAAGGGCACTCTACAACGACAGCGTTAGTTCAGATGATGGATGATTGGTTGCATGAAATTGACGATAGAAAAGTAGTTGGTACTGTAATGTTAGATCTGAGTGCAGCATTTGATTTAATTGATTATGATCTATTATTGGAAAAATTAAGTTGTTATGGATTTAAAAAGTGTGCAATCCAATGGATCTATAGCTATCTTACTAATAGGGAGTTTAATGTACTGTTTAATGGTAGTTACTCTGAGACAAAGGTTCTGCGTTGTGGGGTGCCTCAAGAGAGTTGCCTTGGACCACTGTTATTTTCTATTTTTACTAATGATTTGTCTTTTATTTTGGGGTGTGCCACTATTGCCCTATATGCAGATGACTTGACTATTTTTGTGTCTGATTATGACTCTACCAGACTTAATACTGTATTAAATAATGAACTAAAATTTATTGAAAATTGGAACAAAGAAAATAAGTTAATTATTAATGTTGCGAAGAGTAAATGTATGATGTTGGGATCTAATCATCTTTTAAAATATTCCCCTGCTCTGAACTTGTCAGTTGGTGGTTTGATCATTGAACAAGTGGCTGAGGCCAAATTGCTTGGCGTGACCGTGGACAGCAGGCTGACTTGGAACGCTCAGATAAAACTAATATTGAATAAAAGGGGCAGGAATATGGCTGCAGTTCGCCATTGCAGAAAATGCACACCGATTCGTATACGGAAAACTTTGCTGGAATCAATAGTTTTGTGTCATCTGGACTATTGTTCCATCATTTGGGCTACAACTACAGAGAATAATTTAAACAGATTACAGATTGCACAATATAAAGCATCTCGACTTGTTCTAAACTGTTCTTTCAGAACAAGTATTAGGGATATGCACAATCAGTTAGCATGGTTTCATGTAAGAAGCAGAATTAATTATTCTCTTATTAAATTCTTAAAAATATATAATTATTACAAAAGCACCTGAAATTATTTATAAAAGATTGACTTTCTTTAATGACGTTCATACTTATTCCACTCGCCAATCAAGTGAAGGGCGTTTCTTGTTACCTGCCTGTCGAACAAATCAACTTCAAAGAACATCATGTTATAGAGCAATGGTGGCATGGAACTCGCTCTGTTATTCTTGGTCTCAGAGATTCACAATGTTAGTTTTTCCAAAAAAAACTGTATTTATTTACTTTGGAGTAACTGTAACGTTTATGTAATTAATATTGACTGTATAATGAGCTATGGCAACTGAAATGTGATTTTTATATTTTATATTATACCCAGAGAGTGGTAATATTTTGTACATAGAAGAACTTATATTGTTATATTGTTATGTAGTCATGTTTAGTGTATAGGTGTTGTGTTGTGTGTGTGTGTGTGTGTGTGTGTGTGTGTGTGTGTGTGCGTGTGTGTGCGTTAGACGACTTAGACGATGTTGTGTACACTTCTGTATTTGTCTTCATTGTTGTACAGCTTTGATGTTAATATTTGGTTAAAATTGTTAAGACCCCAGGAAGAATAGCTACCACTTAATGGAGTAGCTAATGGGGATCTAAATAAATAAACAAATAAACTCCTTTATCTGCTCCATTCAATCAGTTCACGACAGACAGCCACAACCCTGCATTTTATTTTCTGATTGAATGTCATTTGGAAGTAAAATGAGAGTTGACTTTAAAGATTTGCACGTTGTTATTTAAGTACAATACCTGGAGGATCTTGGCGGTTACACAGGCCTGTGTTACAGCAGGAATAATTCACCCTTACATAGCCGTAGTTATAGGACCCACTTTGACAGTTAGAATCACAACCTTTAGACATGTCTTTAGTAGGAATGCCACCTAAAATATGAATGATACAGGAAAGACCAATTAAACTGGAACATTTATTTATAAATGTCAACATTTAGAACTTTTCTTATTTACATTTTTTAAATACAGATCATAACAATCTGAGAGAAAACAAATAAAAAAATAATCTTTGTAGAATATGTTGTGATTGAAATGGTTAATTCCATCAGAAAAAAAAGGTAACGCTTTAGATTACAGCCTGAAAAGTAGGCCTACTGCGTAATTAAATCGATTTTACAGTGTAACTTTCTGTAATTATAGTGTACCTATTAAGTACTTACATGTAATTATAAGGGAACAACATGTTAAGTTTGGGGAATAAAGGGGTAACAACCAGGAGAAATATCTTTTTTTTTTTTTATTTATTTTTTTTTTTTATTGTAGATCTAAGGGGTACTTATTCTTAGCCTGGGAAAACCCAGACAACTTCCGGCAAATTTAGATTTGCTCTACAAGTAGTCTGGCAAAGAGCTCATTCAAGTCCATTTCTATCGCCCAGAAATCGCGGCACCAATCAGAAACGTTGAGGCGGGCTTTATAAGATGACGATCGCTCTGATTGGTTTTAGGTCTAGCCTATCCAAAAGCGCCGAGAGGCATTTGAGTGACGTCCACTCTGTTGGTGAAGCGCACCAACTTTTAAATGCAGCATTATTATATTCAAATTGCAAACACATGAGGACAGTCTCCATGAAAGACCCACTGGCAGATGAACGTGCTACTACATTTCTCTCCGAAACGGTAGGAAATTAAATTTAATTTAATAGAGGATTTTAACTGTGACAAGATGATTGACAGGGCAGTTTACGTGACGGAATGCACGCGACAGATCCGTCCGATAAAGATGACGAAGTAGTGTGTCCCAAAGCTTGCCTACTTTTTTGCTACACATTCAGAAGTAAATACATTTTCTTCACAAAAAGAGTACTTTTATGGCGTAGTGTAACATAGGCGAATTGGGACGCAGCATATGGCTTTGCACATGACGATCGCCAAAGTCCTTTTAGGCAAGTCGTGCCACTCGGCCGCCATCTTGGCAACGCCTCCGGGCAGCTATTTCGGACTAACAAGACCAGGCTCCTATCTAAATGAATGGGCAGAGAGTCAGAACTGCACTTTCACTGGTCACTGGGACATAAAAACTGCATGTATAGAAACAGCAGTAAAATATGATAAAAATCGCTGAAAAAGTTTGATGACTTTGCCCCAAAATAATGTTTAAAATGCCTTTTTCCCCACAGGTTATACCTTTACTACGCATGCGCAAGGGTTCACGTTCAGGACACCAACTTCATTCACGTCTCTATCCAGAATGCCGGTGTTGTGCCAAGCACTTAAACAATTATATGTATTTAAATGTCTGAAACCTAAAATAAACATTATGTGGTTAAAACACTGAACAGTTGTGATAGATCCTATGACAAGCGCTGAGCGCGTCCGTCTTTGGCTCAGCGCCAGCCACAGCGCGAAAGCACAGGTTGAATATGGCAGTTATGTCACGTCACTGTACATTCGCTCCTTAGTGGTCAGCTGCTGACTGTTAAAAGCAGATGATTGGCTTTCCAGCGGGAGGGGCGGGACATGTGCATACAACCGCCATCTTTGCCGTTACGGGTTTTCCTTATATAGTTGTATTGAGGATTGAGGAAGTGGCATGTCTCATATAAATTGTCTCTGCGATCGCTCAGGGGTGCGTTTCCCGAAAGCATCGTTAGCCAACTATGGTCGCAAGTTCCGTCGTTATCAGCATAGTTCAACGATTTGGTGTTTCCCGAAACCATCGTTCCAACGAACATTCGCAAACAGCATCGCAAACTTGTGTGGTTGGAACGACAGCTCTCGAGCTGTCGTTAGAAGCATAGTTTCTAGTTTACATGAGATGTAGACTGAATAAATCCTTATCTTTAGCAAAACAAGCAAGCTGACATTCAGTACAACCCGTGTTATTTATTTAAAATACATACAAATGTAATTTATGTCTTTTAGTTTGTCAAGAGATTTAAAGCACCGTTTTTGAAGACTGCGCATGTGCGAACGTGCTCTACTATGTAAGAACGAGCCAAATATTGAGTCTGGTAATAAAGCAAAATAACTGAGAAAAATTAGAAATGGTCTTCAGATGCCATGTCTGTAACTTATATGACAAAATCTAGCGTTAATTCGATCTCAAACAGATTAATTAAAATAAGTTATTAGTCCACCACGTGCGAGACGTCATAAACCAACGTGGTTGAACCAAGCGGCAACCTCCCCGTCTCTCTCTTGAAACCAACACGGAAGTGAGGTAAACTGCAATTCATTGACTGGCCGCTTGGCCTGGCTGCAGAAGTGAGTCAAATCTGTATCTCCCCCATGTTAAAATTACCAACTTTACAGCAGAAAACAATATGTTTACAGCCTGGATCTCTATGTGGCTTTGGTCTATACAGCTAATTTTGCCCTTCATAACAACTGTGAGGGGGGTGAATTATTTGATAACTCGTCCGTTTAGTTGATTAATATTTAAATTTAAGGGTGTGGCCACTTGAGTGACAGATGGATTGCCGCTGTCAGTGCTAGCCGTTTGTCTGCTGTTACTAGCCGTCACTCACTTCACCTCACCTCAGCAAATGTTAGCTGCTGCACTTGCCATCTCTGCAGTGTTTGTGCTTTTTTCGAGATTATTTCATACAATTTAATACTTGGGTACAAAGCCCACGTCTTTGGATTCCGTCGTTATCGTTCGAGAGAACAACCAGCGCTGTATTTCAGTTGTTTTCCTCTGTGAACATGCACTAATGGATGTCTGACAATTTCGTTGCTTTTGGGGTTTTTCAAATTTAAAACGTCAATAAATGCTTGTTCGTTCTGCTCTCACGGAACAGATGGATTATAATATGCTTATGTAAGTTACCGTCAGATGAAATCATGCAGGCGTCGGCGCTTTCTCCGTCCGTGCAATAAATGCACATGAATGAGCGCGGATTTTCTAGCGCATTTACTTGCACTTCAAAGGCAATATATCTATGGTTTAACCCATTTGAGAGACGGCCAAAATCAGAATTTAAAATGGACTGAATAAGCTCTCTACGAACTTGAGCGATGCCGCGTTGACGGACCATGAAAGAGTGACGGACATGTATGCACATAAATTACTGTCACACACAAACACTCTCGAAGTAATGCAGTCTCACTTGTAGCCATGTCTTTTAACTATTATAATATTTCGAAGGGCAAAAATAGGAACGTTTAATTGGCTTTACATCATCAGCTAACTCGATCACGTCGAGCTAGGTGATTTCAGATAGCCAGGCTCCTCAGCTCGACTCACGCCCCGCCTGTTTGCCTATTTTCTGTTATCCGGGAGTGACGCAAGGCCAAGATGGCGACGGCCGGCTCCGCCCACTTTAGGCTTCAAAAATGCTCTTCAGAAACCTACGGGTGACGTCACGGACACTACGTCCATATTTTTTTACAGTCTATGGGTTGAACGATACTTTGCAACAGACGGTTTCGGGAAACAGTCGTGACTAGCTAGTTGATTTCTCCAACGATGCATCGTACTATGGTAGTTAAGCAGCGAGCTATATAGTTGTACGGAAACGCACCCCTGATTGTTTTTAGGAGTTTTAGGTCTATCCAGTTGTGCCCAGAGGCATTTGAGCGACGTCCGTTGGTGACGCCCCTTTGGAAATGATTTGTCTATGGAGCTTTGCCAGATTATAACTCAGTTACTACTGAGAATGGTCTGGTTTTAACCAGGCTAACTTATTCTACTATTATGATACAACAATCACATTTGGGACCAATTTATAAAGGTTTCCATCATGTCAGTATAATAAGATTGTCTGTATGTATTTTTTATTGTACTTACCCTGTAACTATATTGAAAAAGAGGTTAACAAGCACCACTTTAATTTACGGCCCGCAATGTCACACTTACCCTGTAACTACTTGGAACAAGAGGGTAACAAGCACCATGGAACAAGAGTAATTTCCCAGTATTTAAGAAAAAAAAAAAAGCAATAGTTTTAGCTTTACTTGCCTTGAAGCATGTAAGCTCAAACGTAAACGTGCACTTTTGCTAAAAAAAAAAAAAAAACTGTATAAATACATAGATATGTACCCTGTAATTTTTAAAACCCCTATACAGTTTGTATTGGTACACAATTTTTACAAAAAGGTACACAGTGTATGTTCTTGCTATATTGCTCCCAAATGTAAGATCGTTGTATCATAATAGTAGAATAAGTACCCCTTAGTTCTATAATACTTACGGTATAAATATATATTTTTTAATTCTCCTGGTTGTTACCCCTTTATTCCCCAAATTTTGCATATTGTTCCCTTATACTTACATGGAAGTACTTCATATAATTACTGAAAGTTACGCTGTAAATTTATCTAAATTATGTAGTACTTTCCGGGCTGTAATCTAAAGCGTTACCAAAAAAAAAAAAAATTGTTCTGTCGCAGCTCCAGTAAATAACAGCAGTATCTCCAACTTTAAATATTGGACTTACCAACTTGTTTTACTGTTGTTGAACTATAGCACCAAGACACATCTGGACATGTTGTTTCCTTTTGATCTGCACAAGAACCTGTCTGACTGCTGCACTCAAAACACTGGAGAGAGTGTCCTTGAGTAATAAAAAAGAGAGAATGAGACATCAATTATCTGTATTTGTACCCAGTAACTTACAAGTGTTATTTGTCTTTGTACCTGCAGTGAAAATAATGAAGAGAAGAAAAACTGAGATCTGCAGATCCATCTTTGATCAGGAGGTGAATGAAATAATGTGCCCATTTCAGCGCTCATTTTATAGTGTATCAAAAGGGGAGGATCTTTATGAGAAAATTAAAGTTTAACAGAAGTAGACATATCTTGAAACAGAAACTTGAGCTCACATTTGACAGATAAAGATAAAGGAAAATTGAATGAGGATTTCCAAGAAATGTAGTCTACAGTGGAAGAAATAATTATTTGATCCCCTGCTGATTCTGTAAGTTCTCAATAACAAAGAAATTAAGGGTCTTTTGTGTGAGCATAGTATGGCCAAGTTTTATTTATTTATTATTATAACAAATGCAACACTCATGAGCTGAACTCAAAGATCTAAGACTTTTTCTATGTACACAAAAGGCCTATTTCTCTCAAATATTGTTCACAAATCTGTCTAAATTTCTGTTAGTGAGCACTTCTCCTTTGCCGAGGTAATCCACCCACCTCACGGTGAATTGTATGAATGTGAATTGTTTTTATGGAGAGAGAGTTAATTGACTGATACTGAAACTCAAAATTGACCTATAGAGAAATAAAATGAATAAATAAAATATATTGTTGACCACAATATTCTGTTAGCATAATAGTTCAAACAATTATAACTACAAGCAAATGTAACATCATATTTGTAGCCTACCTCATTTAGTTGATTATTTACCCTATAGAACTTTTCTCACTGAAACAGCCTGGGGTAATTTAAAAATGTTTAAACCTTAAATATTTCAGTAAAAAGCCAAGAGTGTTATACTGTAATATTACATATAATATTTTTAATATAATTTCAATAAACATATAATATACTTATAATTAATTTAACAACTCAAAGTTTACACAATTTATCAGTATTTTAACAATTGAGAAACATGTTGGCCTATACAGATTAGTTATTACAGATATTAGATACACAAATTATTACCTAAACTATATAACAATACTATATACTATATAATAATAACTGTAATTAATTTAGATGGACACAAAAAAATTAACAATTAAATAACAGATGATCTTCTGCCACTGCCACCATCTCTGTCTGGAGCGTAACGCAACCATTTTTTGACTGCCTCAGAAAAGTCTGCCTTGGAAGCCTCTTTACCTTGTGCTGTACTTCTCAATACACCTGAAACATTATGAAACAAAATTAAACTCGCATTGCAGCATAGGGCTTTGACTTTTGCCTTTTCTTTTTGGTGATCAAAGATGAGTTTTAAGAGATACAATTATTGACTGCAGGGGACTTTCCTAAATGATTTGGCAAAACTGTTAAACAAAGATAGTGTGAAAAGCTCTTTTAGTATTAGTTAGTCTATTACTTACGGAACATTATCTTCGAGAGATTTGAGGTCTCGAAGCTCCTCTTTTGTCCACGTCCTGCCCAGTTAAATGATGAAGCCAGTTTGTTTGTCAAAATGTGGCTCAACATTTTCCTTACTGTGTCTTCCAGTTTATGACCACCCAGAAGTGACAGCTGGAAAATCTAATAAAAAAGAGATCAGTGTTCACATTAATTCCCAATTTTTTTTTGCCATTCTCTGTGAATCTCTCATCAAAGTATTTCCATCCACAGACTCTAGACTGTGTTTGTGTGTGTGTGTGTGTGTGTGTGTGTGTGTGTGCGTGTGTGCGTGCGTGTGTGCGTGCATGTTTGTGTGTGTGTGTTTTGTTTTTTTGCAAACATAAATGATTATGTCCTTTCCGGTGTCAAATGCTAGTTTGAGTATTTCTGTTTTCTGGGGTCTCTAGCGTCTCTAGAGTGAACATCCAGTGAAGTTCTATAGGTGAGAGATCAACAGAGAATGGCCTAACTCGTTACTCGTTCAAACTGACAAAGTCAGTGTAAATGTTTCTACAGCATTATTTTCAGCATTATGTTTGGTATATAGTACAGTCATCTCTAATGGTTTCTGTTTTAATGAAAACTGAATATGGGCAATCATTGCCCTCTGCTCTTTCAGCTCTGCCTTAATTTCCAGGAGAGCTTTTAACACATTCCTCTTGAAAGGAGACAACTCTACAAATAAAGTAAATAAATATATTAATACTTTATTTGTATTAAGAGAGAGAAAGGTTTACTGTTTAAATTGGAATGGAATTTTTGTTTCTGATTTATTACCGTTGGTATGTTCATTCTGTGTTTGTTGTGCTCTACTTGTATTTTCTGAAGAAAACAACACAACAGTTTTTTTTCATACGCTTAAAACTCACCTGTAAAACAATTAGTCTTAAAGAGGTTAGCAGTTTGAAGAATCACCTGAAAAGATGTCTGAGACAGTCGGACTGGAGTTGTGGTTCATGTATCTCTCTTTAAAAAAAAAGTGACATAACAGTAAATACCAGCAGGAAAAGTTAGGATGGATGTCAACATTTATAGTGAATAAGTACTTTTAGCCTGTAAGTCCCACCTAAAAGAATAATGTCTTCCAAAATTAAGAAAAGAAGGACATAAAATCAACATAAAGGTACAGTCTAGATGTTTTCCCCCCATAGGAAACTTTGTGGTCAAATAAAAAGTTTCAAATAACTGTTTTCAAAATAGAAAAAATAGCTTTGGTCATTACCATTGACCAGTTCAGTCAGTGTGCCCCGGTGAGCTCTGTAGTGTGATCCCTGGTGTGCTCCGTGGTTTGCGTCTTGGTGTGCGCCGTATTGTGTGCCCAGGTGTCCTCCATTGTTTGCGTTTTGGTGTGATCCCTGGTGTCCGCCGTAGTGTGTGTCCAGGTGTCCTCCGTTGTTTGCGTTTTGGTGTGATCCCTGGTGTCCGCCGTAGTGTGTGTCCAGGTGTGCTCCGTTGTTTGCGTTTTGGTGTGATCCCTGGTGTCCGCCGTAGTGTGTGTCTAGTGACCGCTGTCCAGCCCCTGACCAGCATCCAGTGACCGCTACAGCCCCTGACCAGCATCCAGTGTCGGCTCCAGCCCCTGACCAGCATCCAGTGTCGGCTACAGCCCCTGACCAGCATCCAGTGACCGCTACAGCCCCTGACCAGCATCCAGTGTCGGCTACAGCCCCTGACCAGCATCCAGTGACCGCTACAGCCCCTGACCAGCATCCAGTGTCGGCTACAGCCCCTGACCAGCATCCAGTGTCGGCTACAGCCCCTGACCAGCATCCAGTGACCGCTACAGCCCCTGACCAGCATCCAGTGTCGGCTACAGCCCCTGACCAGCATCCAGTGACCGCTACAGCCCCTGACCAGCATCCAGTGTCGGCTACAGCCCCTGACCAGCATCCAGTGACCGCTACAGCCCCTGACCAGCATCCAGTGACCGCTACAGCCCCTGACCAGCATCCAGTGACCGCTACAGCCCCTGACCAGCATCCAGTGTCGGCTACAGCCCCTGACCAGCATCCAGTGACCGCTACAGCCCCTACATATATATGTCCATCCAATTTTATGACAGGTTCAGTGCATTTCAAATTAAATTCAATGGGAATTTACTTTTGAAGTTTAAAAAAAAGGTTTGAATCGCCTTGAAATTCAAGGACATATGATCATGAAGAGCTTTTTCTTAAAAGTAACTACAAAAACAGTTTAATTAGACTTCCATAATACTTTTAAATAGTCCACATACTTTTTAAGCATCTTCTGTGCTTTTTCTAGTGTTTCTAGTAATATAGATATGAATAATATATAAGATTGAGCAAAGCATGTATAGTTATCAGTGCATTGAGATAATACAAATAATATAAATAAATAATATAAAATAAGAAAAACATTCTTACCACACTTTTTGAGCAATCGAACAGGCTCAAATAGTTTCCATCCATCCTGTACAGGCTCTTTTCTCTTTACTGCCACCTTTAATTTGGCTTGATTGTATTTTGGCCAGTAGCACTTTTGTTCAAAGAGCCAATTGTCTGGGACAACATCTGTGCTTTTGTCAGGAAATTCTATCAATGCATACTGATTCACTTTATCCATTATTGTCTGGGAAAGATAAGAAATTTGAGAAATGTTGACCCCAGCTGTGATTAGTTCTGGGTTGCTGCGTGTTCAGCTCCCTTACCCATACCAATCACAGTGGAGTAGGATAGTGTAATGCAATGTATTTATTTGTATGCAGTGAAAATAAAAGAAAGAGTGGGTGTGGTAAATTAAGTATCTGTTTTTTAATGAGCAGGAAGAAAATTTGTGATATTCCCTGCTCTCACAATGTCACTTCAACAAACTTTCAAAGGGTTAGTTTACCTGAAAATGAAAATTGTCATCATTTACTCACTTTCATCTTAGAAACACATATTTAGATATTTTTTTAATGAAATCTGAGAGATTTTGATCACTCCAATGACAGTACAGATAACCAAAACTTTCTAGATCCAAAAATGTCATCGTAATATGAATGAAATGTCATATGAATCAAGAGGTTTAATCTAAGTCTTCTGAAAAGAAACAGTTGCTACATATGATGGACAGATTTAATTAAACCATAATAGACATTGATTAAAACAGTGCTTGTATTTGTGCGTAACAAATGAGGATTGTTCTAGTGTGTTTGAAGTTACTTTTACAAACACAAATTGAATTGAGAGGTGTAATCTATGTTATGACATTTTTGGATCTAGAAAGATTTGGTTATCTGGACTGTCAATGGAGTGACCCAAATCTATCAGATTTCATAAAAAAAATATCTTGATATGTGTTATGAAGATGAACAAAAGTCGTATGGGTTTGGAGCAACATGAGAGTGAGTAAATGATGATAGAATTTTCATTTTCAGGTTAACTAACCCTATAGGATTTTATAGTCCTATATATTTTGAACAATTTATTTCCACTACATCTGTGCTCACTCTGCTGAACAAACACTATCTGCAATGGAGAAGGGGTATTGCAAAAAACCCATTCTCATTTTCAGGAAGAAGTACGTACTTGTGTTTTACACTGGACAAAGGTACTATTTCAGTCTTTTCTTGCAAGACAAGTGCAGAGGAGTCACATGGATAAGTGTAAAATGATTCTGTTTTTTGGAACCTCTGACACACTATATGAACGTTTTCATTCTGTTTGATTATGTCCTTAACTATGGCTATGTCTGTGTCGATTTTGATACAATTGTCTCCTTGTTTGGGTGACAAAACAAAATCTGAGAAATGCACCTTTTTTAGCTCTTTTGAACTTGATGACAGAAGTAGATCTCCATTAGATTGATGAGATTCTTTTGGAAGCATTTCTGAAAGTCTTTTGACAACCTGCTGTAAAGGACGATCTGGTTTTCTAACCAATCGTTTCAGTTCACCCAGGTAATTCTCATATGGAAATGCCGCTATATTATCAAGAGGGCCGAATGCTTTATACTCGTCTGCAAGATGGATAACCTGGTGGACATTGAAAACTACTTCATCTGTGCCATACAATCTGATGTAATGTGTTACAAATGACAACAGAGCCTTTTTAGCAAATTCAATCATTGAATCAGAGAGGCCGGGACTAAGCAGCAGAAACATGCCAACAGAAAAGAGAAGAAAGTTGTCATAAATTGCGGATTCAACACATCCTTTTAAAACAATGGGACCAGTGTATATCATGAACTGACGGAACTCTGTGGCCTTCCATCTATCCACATCTGTCAAAGAACGAGGTTTCCTGGCAAACTCTTGAGGCATAAAAGAACGGAGAGCAACAAGTCTGTCAGAAATCTCTGCAATACGCTGTGCTGACAACCTTGTTCTAAGCTTTTTCCCTTTCATCCACATTTGAATTAATCTCCTCATTACTCCAAGACAGCAGGTGTGCATGTAGTCTAACGGGAATTGGGTTACCATTTTTACTAGTTCGTGTAAAGGGCTTAAACTATTTTTCAAATGGTGTTCTTCATTTGTCATCATTTCATAATCCATGTCAGTACGCAGTGGAGCATCTGTTTCAGGATATGTCATTTTATTAGACCATACTCCAGTCTGGGAACATTTGTCACAACCAAAATAGCCATTGTGAGACTTGACATTTTTGATGAATGCTCGTGCAGGGGCGTCGCAAATAAAGGAGGAGACAACAACTGTAAAATGAGTACCATTCTTTACAATGCCTTCTTGCAAAACCACTTTTAATTCTGCAATAAAATCCTTCAAATACTCCCAGAGTGAGTTCGGTTTACTATTGCCACAGAACAAACCTATTACAAATGGAGATCGTGTTTTATCACAGTCAACTGTTGCAAGAATTGGCCAAAATTGTGTTCTGGAGCTTTTAAACAGTGGGATGCCATCAATATTAAACTGCAAAGCAAGAGTTTTTACATTTTCAGAAATATTGGAGATCCTACCTAATATGTTTTGCAAGCCATTTACCAGTCCAAAATGGTAATATTCACCATTGCAAATCTTTACTACGGGTACCTTTGTCTGTGTACCAAGAAGAGTCCTTGCATCCTTGGGCAAACCAGGAAATTCTGATCTTAGGATTGCCAATAGT
Source organism: Abramis brama (assembly GCA_022829085.1). Lineage (NCBI taxonomy): Eukaryota > Metazoa > Chordata > Actinopteri > Cypriniformes > Leuciscidae > Abramis > Abramis brama. Next base: position 39,376,389 of record CM040769.1, on the reverse strand, counting down.
GCTGTTAGAGCTACTAAAGGGATGGAAAAAGATGCTGCCCATGTTTGCAGTTTAGTTTGCAACTGATTAAGTGAATTGTTGCTACTGCTATCAGATTCATTTGATTGGATACTACCAGGATCAGAGAGATTGTCAGAATCACAGAAAAAATCTGCCTCTGTGTTTTTTTCCAGATCACATGAGTTCTCATGTGGGGACAAAAGAGAGGAAACTATATTACAAGAAGATGTGAGATCTCTACTTTCAGAGTCTTGACATTTGTGACCATAAACAGATTCCTCAGTGTTTTCAGTTTGTGTTTTGTATTCATCTAAAATCTCTCTTTCTATCTCTTGTACACTGGCCAAAGTCTTTCTCCTTTTAGTCCAATAAGACATTGTGGCATATGTGTGTTATTGTCAGTATTATATTTATGTATTTGGTTATATAAAGATTTATAGGTATATTGTTTTTAGTCAAGCAAGTTGTTAACTGATGTGTTGTAAAGTGTGAATTGTTGTTTATAATTATTTGTTTATCTAGTATGATAAAAATGATGATTTTGGAAAATGCTCCTGAAAAACAAAAATAAGAGATAGATCAAAATAATTGTTAATATTGTGTAGTTTAGTGCAATTAATGTCAAACCTTTTTCCTTTGTTTGTCTTTTTTGAGAGAAAAACATGCATGTACTGTACCTGATATATATCCAAAAGATTAGATTTAAAATGCTGTCAATCATCTTTTATTCATTTTTTATATTTAATATCTTTTATTCATCTTTTATTCATCTCAAATTTTTACAACTGGAGAACAAGTACATTCTAAGAAACTAGCTTGGTTTTATTCATTTCAGAGGGCTAACAGCAATATTATAATAATTATAATTATGTAAGAACTGATTTTCCTGCTAAAACAAAACGCACCCTGCAATAAAGCCATAAAATGCACCCTGGACAGCAGATAGCAAAGACAGAGCACAGAACCTTGTCCTGCCCAAACTTATCTCCTTGTCCCCTTGTTTGACTTCAACTCATCCCCCCTCTCCCTCCTCAAGGCACTGAAAGTTCATTAAGAATGTCTATATAACACATATGGTGTATCTTGTGAATATGTTGTTTTTCCTTTTCATGTTTGGTGTCATTTTAAGGATCACAGTGCGATTGGTAAAATGGTCTTAATTTCATTGCAGTCATTGGTTTAATGAAAAAGATTGCGAACTTAGGAGAATCCTGTATCTCCTCTCTGACTGATATCTCTTTACGATATCTCCTGAAACCAGGTGCTACCCCCCTGGGGTACATGGATTGGCCCAAACAACTCTAAACAACATTTGTTTAACCCCTGTTGTTCTGGTCTGGTATTTAAGGTGAGGGGACAGAGCAATCTTTGGGAATCTTTACCAGGATCATCCCCCATAGTGATGTTTCAGTGCTTTCTGGTTGGAAAACCCTGACACATTACTGCGTGTGTCTGTCAGGAAAACATTACTTACTTTTAGAGTCATCTTTGAGTAAATGATGTCATATATTTTTTGAATTGGCTTTTAATAATTTACTTCTGTAATTGGCATGAAACATTTTTACCTGACAAATAAATGTTAACCTTGATTTATTCTGAATTCTTCTGAAATCATTATTTCCAGTAGATTAATGTGTAGTCTGGTGTTTCCGCAAACTTTGTCCAGAATAGATCAAACTGGAGGCACTTTGAATGGAGCATGGGGCACATCTTAGGAAGACCTTCTGATTTCTGACTATCTCCTGACTTAGCATGTTGTATGCTGCAAATATTATAAAAAATTACACCTATGGGTCTGTAGTGCGCGGCTGCATCAGGTAAAATACTTGCACTGCACCCTCTGACTATTTCAGGACTGGCTAGTTTGTGATCGTGAGCGCGCAGTCGCGACGTGACGTCTCAAAGCGACACTAGGTCCGTAATGAACGAATAATTGAAAGTATGGGATAATCAGAATAATCAAAGATCTAAATTAATTCATAATCAATATTTATGATTATTTTCTAATCAGAAATACGATCTAAATTTGATTATCATTTGAAATTGGAGTCAGATTACGCATAGAGCTAAAGTAATACTAAAACTAAGTTCCAATAAATTAAGTGAACATCACTGGAGCGCTGAAAAGACATACACGCTTTAAACCTTCGCCAGGCCGTTGGATTCCGTCGTTGGGCTAATGGATGGTCCTTACATTATTACAAACTATTAGCCGTTCTAAAGAGATGAAGTCTATAGTACTCATTTTGTTCATTAGATGGAGCAAAAGTAAAAGAAATCACTTGTAAAACTTTATTTTTTTAATCAGTCTCCATTATTTTTAATGGCAAACAAAAGCCTGAATTAATTTTTAATGTAGGGTACTGGCAATACAGTTTAATAAAACAAGTTTAAGGATAAAGTTGTGTGACTATTAAAATTAAATATTAATCCCAATATTGCTGACATTGGTCAAGTTTCCAGACGTTTAGACATAAAATGAAGGGACAAGTGTATTTCCCACAATATACATTATTTTATTTGTATAAAGACACATATTTAGTGCTGTATGAAGAATACAACAAACCTTTTATTTGCAAAATTGTAAGCAAAATAAGCACATTAAATAATATAAATAAACACAAGCTCGGAAGTGCCTGCAAACTTGGTAGAGTGACTTGACTTGATACTTAGCAGGAACTGCCTTTTTTTGTGCACTGGGACTTGGGACTTGAGACTTGATAGTAAGGACTTTTGTTTTGACTTTTACATGCCTTACTTGCTCCCATCTCTGTCGATTTTGTTCCTCATAACCGGTATTATATTGTGGCAAGCCTATTGCAAATATTTGCAGTTTAAAAATCAGTAAATAAAATAAAATAAACATCAATATGATTTATTGCTCATTTATGACCATTTTACCCACATATTGTTAAATGACTTTAAACCTAAATATTGATTGAATGAAAAAATATACTCACAAGAAAAAAGCCAAAGATGCTTAGTGCCAAGAGTCGTTGGGTTGACAGTCGTTGAGAGTTGGGCTGCTGCTGATGACACATAAACAAAGTGGAGAAAGAAAAAAAAAAAAAAAAGAAAAAAAAATTACATTAGTAGTCAGACACTGCATACTGTATGAATTGACATGGATTGTTTATTCATTAATGATCATTGTGAACATTTTTAATTAGAAATTATGCTAGTTTGTTTTCTAAGATGTAGCCTATATCTGTTTAATTTGTAAAGGCATTACTGGTGACTCTAACTTGCTGCAGGATGTATCTGTTTGATGATCTAAATACAAATACTAGGAAAGTGTCTGACACTCAGTCAAAAAAATATACTCACAAGAAAAAAAGCCAAAGATGTTTTGTACTTTGGCTCTCAAAAGAGCCGTTGGTGTGTATTTTAGGTGCTGCAAGACACAAAAAAACATAATTCAGACATTACTGTTCAAATTACACATGTTTTTCATTATAATGCTCATAAATTATGAGCATCATGGCAAATCAGAGATGTATGATGACTATTAGATTGATCACAAGACAGTAAGATGTCAGTTAACAACAAAGAATCATTATTTTCATGAAGTTATTAATGGTTGTGTAAATATTTACAATAACATCCGAAAATGTTTTTGTTAGAAGTAAAAAATGACAAGGAAAAACGCCATGCAATGTCAATGGAGAGTGATATTTCCCTGTGTGGGCGTGGCCTAAATGCGCCTCTGTCTCTAGACAGATTATAATATAATATAATTATCATACAATAATTGTATATATGTTTTTATTTTAAAGTAACGATAACATCAGAGACATATGACTGATGAAACGAAAAAGTTAATTTCAATATGAGCGGATTTTCTCTATCCCAAATGACGTCACACAGACGTAACGGCATTTAACGGTATTTAATTATAGCGACTAGTGGACGGTGGGAAAAAAACGGAAAACCATTGTTTATGTGAAAAGTAGTTATACATTTACTGGAAAACACAGTTAATCAATTTTGAGACAATTAAAAATGTTCATTAGGTGAAAGAGGCAGTTATTTATCTTTATCTGGTTACCCTGAGTAACTTTTATAGCCTAGTATGCTATAATTCGATTTTATTATTTACTTTCTTCAAAGTTTTACGTGTCATTTACCAAGTGTATGGGGTTCGTATGTTTTAACAGTAATGTACCTAAATCGGTTAAGTAAAAAGTACTTTACCTCAGAAATGCTGGTAGAATATGGATGTCCACTTACAATGATGACACCCGGGTTCTGCGCGCGGTGGTCACAACCCCTGCTTATATACTGGCTGGTTTCGCGGGCATGGCACGCGCACAAATGTATATATATATATATATATATATATTTTTTTTTTTTTTTAAATGTACATTTATATTATGATACCTTGCGTTACCTTAAAAAAGGGATTTACCACAATAATTTAGTAAATATAAGTTATAAACTTTAGACTATAAATATGTTAAATAAATTGGCTAGATTTACACAATTAATTAACAATTAAAATGAATCAGATGTTCACTCAGTGTTGGGTACCTGGAAGGGATGAGAAACAAACATAACATATATAATACATATTCAACAACCCATAGGTGGCGATATATGCGAGTTACCAATACCAATAGAGCATCACAGTCCCGCCCACGGCTGGTGCCGGAAGTAAAAATTCAATACAATTTCTCCATTGACAGTTGGGTTATAAGCCATAAAAACGTAACCATACATGGTAGACTTAAAACCAGCTACGGCTGTACTAAGCGATTGTATATGCTCATATAACCGCCAAAAGTTCATGGGGCACTAACCTTGTTTTGGGATAAATGCCTTTTATTCGCGATGTCTTGGAGAAGTACTTCATTACCCACAATCCTGAACAATCCCACAATCCCACAGTGATGCATCTGATTGGTGGAGCTCGTGTAACTGTCTGGTTAAACCCCGCGAAAGTCTGTGAAGACTGAAGATCATAAAAAAAAAAAAAAAAAGTTGCGTTTTTTGCACGGTAGATTTATCAGTGCAATCATGATCTCCTTGGCTGCCATGATGGCTTTTTTCAAGGAGGAAAACAAAAGTGTTAAAAGGGGTGAAAACCACTTCAAATCGGGTCATGTAGTTGAGTGTAGCGTGTCCGAGGGTCAGCTTGTGGGTTTTGTAAGGGCCAGCAAAAGTTGTGGTGAGTTTTGCAGGGAGATGGCAACGTTAGTTAGCATTATCGTTCACTTTAGCTAGGCTACTGTAGCCTTCATATGGTATGAGTCATATCAAGCATTTTATGATGCCACTGTCAAAACAATATTTAGCTTAGGCATACCTCTTCATGCATTCACTGAACATCTGTGTAATAATTCATGGCAAGTTAATAAACTGAATATGATGCACTTTCTGGTTTGCTGACCATCACTTTTTAATTTTCACTTGTTGTTATTAAGAAAATACATTAAATGTTATTAAAATTAAGGATGAACTATAACTTCATGAATAAAATGAGCATGGACCACAAGTGGGAAATTGTTGAGGCATTTGTCAGCAACCTGCCCGTGGGCCGCTGAAACTGATGAGCAGAACGCCGCGGACCGCCAGATCGTGGCGTCATGTGTTGACCACTGAGCGGTGATTGCAGTCAGGTACAAAGGTACAACGCACTGCACAATGTTGCTAACGTTATCGTTAACCGCTTTTCACACACGCACACAATATAAAATACACGATGATAAATATAAAATTCAATACACAATACCTATAAAAAACACGATTACTACTGAAAGAACTGCTATAAACTGCACAAGAAAAAGTTTGTGTGGCTGTCGTCAGATTTGAAAGTCGCTCTAAAGGCTCTTTCGCGGTTGTGGCTTCAGTCGACTTCAGTGAGGCGCGGTGGTTTATGGGATGAGTAGTTCCTTTGCTCGGAAATGAAAATATGTACACAGTCTTGTACCTTTGACTTTTTTTGAATTTTCTCGTCATTTTTTCACTCGAAACGATATGTTGTATGCCTATGAGTTCAGCCGTAGCTGGTTATCCTCAGACATGCTCTAAAACTCTTTAGATACGGATTTTCCAAAACGTCAATGGGAGAAATGAATGGGAAATTTACTTCCGGCACCTAAGCGCTCTCGGGCTGTGGGCGGGACTGTGATGCTCTATAAGCATGCATGCAAGCGATCGAAGAACCATGCTAGCCCGCATCAACCTTCTTATATTGTCTATGGCATCAACGCGTGGCAGCCTTTATAGTGGCAGCATTCAGCTTTGATGTACAAATGGTTGAGAGAGGTAAGTAGTATGATATGGAATAATATGTGGAAATGTATGGTTTTATCATAGTATGATAATTTGTGGGATTGTGAGCGTTTTCCTCAGAGCGTTTTCCTTCCTTTTGTTAAAGGAGCTTTATAATTTTGAAAATGCAGTGTTGAAATCTATCTTAAGAATTGAAAGTAAATCAAACATGTAAGAAAAGTGCAAGGTGCATCCATATATGTTAATTAGGTGTGAATGAAACTGTTTTCCTTAGAAAAATAACCTACAGGAATCCTGCAGTTTATTTTTTTTTTTTGAAGGATTTTTTTTTTTTTTTTTTTTACATTAACAATATGTGTGAGAAATTTCTACAGGTTTTAGAATGAAACCCAGTACAACAGAAACATGCAAGGACATCCAGCACACTTGTGCACACCTCCATTTTACCTCATATCAGCATCACCAGAGACAGTACTGGAAAGGTGTCAAGGTCTGTATGTTTTTTGTTTTGTTTTTACCATTACCATTATTTTTTTACCATAAATATTTTGACCTCATTTGTTTGACAGTTTTTTTTTTTTTTCTGCCAGTTTCTGTGTCCTGTCTGTATATCTTGTTTGCTCTCGAAAACAGCCTAGATTGTAGTAGTTTGCTGATATTTTTATGTTGATATGCCTTCCTCAGCTGTTTGTCGTAGGTATGAACGACAGAGAAGATGGGAGGAATCAAAGGATCGTGCTGAGAGATCTAGTATCATGCCTGATCTGAAATCAGCTGCAGGTATACCAAACTATTTAGGTAAAGTTGGTTTTATATTCGCACATTCGCGCACTTCCGCGTTCAATAACTCGTGAACTAAACGTTGTTGCTACACAAAACACCTATCACATATAACTACAGATAAAACACCAGAAGCTACAACATAATTTTCCTCAAAACGATCTTTCCTTCGCACTGGACAAAATACATGATCTCTATGCGCAGGCTGCTAAGAAGGGACCATCTGCATCATCAGGAGTTTTGCTAGTTTTTAAATGTTCACCTGTTAGGGGTGCACAGTCAAAGACCCAGAACCAGATATGATGAATGAAGACCAGGAGTCAGAATTATAATAAATTAAAGAAAAGATTTACTGAAGATAGTTTTCAGTTTCATCAGCAGATGTCAGCTTCAAGACTGACTCACACAGGAGTTCGTAGGCCGCCCTGCTTAGTTACAAAGATCACAGCAGTTATACCATTTATACAAAGTAAAATCTCACAAGTATTAACTCATGTAATATTTAGAAAGAAAACCTTGATTATAATCACTCATTACATATACATTGAAGCAGCAGTTTATTCCAAAATCCACACCCTTCACACCCAAAATAAACATCATGTTTGCTGTCATGCTTTCTGAGTACTTGTCAATAATCTGATGGATTCAATACCACGGACAGTGATATTTCTGCAGGACTGAAAACATCAATTAATGCACATGAATTGTGTTATTGTGACGTGAGAGTTTAATGTTAAACGAAGATGCTACAGTATACAACAGGAAAACATAAAAGAGAGTTTAGCCATTCTTTTTATTCAACACCTGGGGCCTGTTTCAGAAAGGAGGTTAAGTGAAAACTCTGAGTATGTTAACCCTGAAATGAGGGAAACTCTTGAGTTTTCTGTTTCAGAATGGGAGGTATGTTAAACCTGAGAAAGCAGAGTAAGTCAAGCCCGTTTCTGAAAGAGAGGTAACTTATACTCAGAGTCAGTTACCATGGTAACTTACTCTGTGAACCTAACCTGGTCGGGAGCAGGTTTTCTTCGGTAAACCCAGAGTTTCTATTGGTCTCCTCCCCTTTTTTAAAGAGGAAATGTGTTTAAACACCTCATTCATTCTTTCAGTACATTTTTATTAATAAAATTCATCTTTTATTAATAAATTAAATATTGCTATTTTTACTGTTTTTTTTTTTTTTTTTGTAAATAAGATGAAGTCTATATAACTCCTTACCTGGCAATTGAAAATACAGTAGTAGATTAGAGTTACATAATGTAGTTGTAAACAAATTCTACAGAATTCAACTGCCTGGGGTTCTGTTGGGACAGGAGGCTCCAACAGACAGATATTACCATCAGAATCTGTTGGGACCAACAAAAACCCAAACCAAAGTAAAATAAATGGAAATATCAAAAATAGCCTATATAAAAAATAACACACCTCTTACATTTTATGAAGGCCCTTGGACCTTCGGGAGTGACTGGCTCTGAAGTCCCTCCAGGAATTCCCTCAGCCAAAAATGCTACTGCACTGCAGACACTGGATGCTATTTAGTTATTTATGTCAAATGTAAAGTCAGGTAGCCTACACCCATGATATGCTCAAGCCTTACTTGATTGAATTATGTTTTCATATTTAATTTTCAGCAGCTGCCATGTTCTTTTAATACCTGCAGGATTGCACCTACATGAAAATTAAAATTTGGTTGAATAACATACTGTTCTTCCACCTCTGATATTATAACAGTTGGGTAAGTTACTTGTATTACTACTACAAATGACATCTTCAACAGTGTAATTAGATTAATGTCTACTTATTACTAATTACTAAATCCCATATCAACCTCAACCATTTCAACAATACAAGGAGAGACAAGAAACTGCACTTTTAATGCTTTCAAATAAACAATATACAATTGCATGAACTATTCTTGAATTGACCAAAGTGTGTAGAGGGAGAAGGTTACATAAAAAATATACCTTTTAAAAATGTATGTTAAATATACAGAATTGTTCTATAGTCTAATGCAATTACATCAGATTTTACTTTAAATTACAGAAGAATTAAGAGTAATCCCTTTAATTAAATTGCAGTATTTAGATTACTTGGTAATTAATTACACCCAACACTGTATAACTAATTAAAATGTAAAGGTGAGAAAATACAGACCTCTTTTTGTCTGGTGCTGTTGCCAATGCATGGTGACTCGTAATATCTGCGCTCCGTTGATAATGGCTTTTTAGTTGTGGTGCACGCGCTTAACTCAGAATAGGTTAACTCAGAGTTGATTGAACTAACTAATTTCAGCTGTTCTGTAACCGAAAACTCAGAGTTTCCCATCTCAGGTTAAGTCAACTCAGAGTTCAAGTTTTAACTCAGAGTTGGTTGAACCTCCTTTCTGAAACAGGCCCCTGGAGAACACTGTTACACTGTAAAGTCTTTATTACACTTAAAAACAGAAAAAACAGAGGTGCATAAAACAGCAAGACATGGGCTGTAGTTTGTTCTGTAGGGTGCAGATAAGACGATCCAACTTGCTTTGGAACAGTCGGCCCATGCTTGCAAAACCTATTGAAATAAATCATATTTCATTATTAAAACCAACACCAACACGGTTCTTGTTCATTTTGATTTCAAATAAATTAATAAAAACAGTTGTAAAATGAAGTGATTAACTATGTTCAGGAGATTACACATGATTTTGTACTTTCTACAGTCTGGATTGTTACCAAATTACAGTTCATGTACATGTTCATTCTTTCTTATTTCCTAAACACCTTTTTAAACACCATCATTATAATGCAGTTTTTATTGTTGCTAAAGGACATTCTATAGCATTAGAACACATAATGTTAGAGATATTTGCTGGTACATCTGTAGTTGGCTAAAATGTAGTTGTTTGTTTGCACACAATGAAAAAAAATTACAACTTTTTAGACGGTCCCTATCTTGTTCACCACACTACATTGGACATTCAGTGGACATTCGCAAGTAAGTGTGCCATTAAAACAATACTTGCCCATTTTTATCGATTGTGGAAAATGTAGTGGTTGACCATCTTTGTTGTCAAGATCATGTAGCTGCTTAGAATTTGCAAAAAGTAGCTTTATTGCACATACTATTGAAAAAGTGTTTAAACGCGGAAGTCCGAATGTGCGAATATAAGACCAACTTTACCTAAGTTGCCAAACTCCTAATTTTGATTAATTCATAAACTGACACTGTTAGTTTGTTACACAATGTGTTTGCTTTTCCTTAGTAAAGTGTGTGTGTCTCTCTCTCTCTCTCTCTCTCTCTCCCTCACTCTCTACAATATAGAGAGCTGAGTGAGAACTACTCCTCACTGAAAAGAGAGCGGGAGGCTGTACAAGAGGAAAACCGGTAGCTGAAAAAGAAACTGAAGAAGTCCAAATTCCAGATGTATGACTTGAGGTGACTTTTTTTGGGGCATCATGTGCAGTACAGTATCTGCAGTACTTTACATCCACATTTCCAACTTTTGGTCTGTCTGACAATGTTCACACATTTGTAGTGGAACTGTTGGCAACAGTCTTTGCATGTGATCATTTTGCCGAAACCATAGTTGTATATATCAGGCCATTCCATTGCTGGCCATTTCTTGTTGTCCACAATCCACAGATAGTCATGTATAGTGTAGGGATCTGGCAAGATCTCACCATTGCTGAGAGTAAGTTTTTTTTTATATATATATAATCGGCACAGTCAGAGGTAGCCTACTATGGCTTCCCCACATCAGGGCCGGCCCGCGGCATAGGCGGTATAGGCAAATGCTAAGGGCGCCACTCATCCATAGGGGCGCCAGAATGAGTGGACGAGTGAATTTTTTTTTTTTTTTCTTTTTTACATTTTTTTTTTTATAATAGGCTACTATTTTAAAACCATTAATTCGAAATACTACCAAATAAAGCAAAAAAAAAAAAAAAAAAAAAATCCGGCTCTTCAATCTTCCCCCGCCCATCGAGTGCTTGAAGTGCGTCAGAAACAGAGCGCGCGCACGATCAGTTGTTGGTAATTTGTTGTGTAGCGTGCCCGACGCCGCATCCAATGTAGACAGCACTGCTTTTGTTAACACACAGCTCGTAGAAACGGGCCTGGAAGCTCGCGCCAGTTCTAGACACGGTGAAAGTTTCCTGATTGTGGCGGAAGGCCGAATTTACATGACACATTATAAATGAGCATAGTCTGCGATAGATACAGTGCCAAAAAGAAGAGAAGAGGATAAAGACAGAGGTAAAGAGATGTAGTAGTGAATGAACAATTTATTGCATAGGAGTAAGATACTATAATTTCATGGCAGTTATTTTTACCTTAAACTTAATGTTAGCAGTTGTTCTGAGTTCTGAGTCCCCAGACTGTGATTTTGTACAATCATGTCAGTTTTAAGACGGATTTTTTATTATCACTTTTTTATTAATGTTTTACTCTACAGTTGTGCAGTTTTTGGGGGATACAGTACAGGCCAAAAGTTTGGAAACATTACTATTTTTAATGTTTTTGAAAGAAGTTTCTTCTGCTCATCAAGCCTGCATTTATTTGATCAAAAATACATAATTTTTTTTAATATTGTGATATATTATTACAATTTAAAATAATTTGTTTTCAATTTATTATACTTTAAATTATCATTTATTTCTGTGATGCAAAGCTGAATTTTCAGCATCATTACTCCATTCTTCAGTGTCACATGTGACATCCGGTCTATCACATGATCCTTTAGAAATCATTCTAATATGATGATTTATTATATGAGTGTTGGAAACAGTTCTGCTGTAATGTGTGTGTGTGTGTGTGTGTGTATATATATATATATATGCTAAATCATGAACACAATGACAGGGTGAAATGGGCTGTGATGCATGGGGCGCCAGGTAAAATCTTGCCTAGGGCAGCAAATTGGTCAGGGCCGGCCCTGCCCCACATAATCCATGATCAAATCTTTGATTTACAGTACAGTATTAATTCATACATGTATCACAGTAACACTGCAAAATTAAAGACTGACAATCAGATCTGACTAAAATCACGTTTTGAGTCAGCAGTTATATACAAACAATAAGGAAAGTAGGGCTAGGCGATATGCAAGGAATAATTGACGACAGGCCGTTGAATTATTAGAAAAATAACAGTCAATTATTCCGCTTATACTACAGTTACCACACCTCGAAACATTGTTCAGATTATGTATTTCAAGACGTTTGTAAAGTTTTTGTCATTAAAACGCTCTTGTATGTAGGACTAATTTCTTACGCATGTAATCCCATGCCTCCGTTGCTCATTCCAAAACATAATTTTAGAGTTAGTAACGGAGGTTTGAGCCATGCAGACTAATGCTGGGGACACACGACTAGCTGACACACTCTCTGACTGTTTTCATCGACTGCAGCAGATTTTAAACACTGACTTTGAACACAGACTGAACGCGCTGAACACGCGTTTGGACATGATCAGTCATAAGTATCAAATTACATTCATAACCGGCCTTAAAGTGTGTCCCCGGCTTTATGCAGTTATTAATGCAGTTATTAGAGAGATATGTTGCAATAATGAGACAGAAAAGCATGTGCGTCAATATTATTATTTATTTATTAATTCAATTCGTTTTAATTAATTCGTTCATTCTTTTTTTCTGTCATTATTGACAGATGACAGTAGACTATAGCCAAATAAATGAAACACAAAGCCCTTTGCATACAACCGTTTGTGCTGGACTATATGCATGTTGTCTGCCTAGGGGTTGTCAGACGATTGCTGGGAACAATCTAAAACAGGGACCTAGAGAGTGTAGGCTGTCCTCAAGGCAAATTGGAGAAATATCAGCAAAACTCTTGATCATTCCCACTACTTAGAGAATTATACTTCATTTGCAATACCTGCTGTAGCAAATTCCCTTCTTTATTTCATTTTTTAAACCAGATCATTCAGCCCTGGCCAAGAGAGTCTGTCCAGATCCCTTTCTCAGAGACAGCATGAGGGTTTCTCAGGGTCTTCCAATCATGGACGGAGGTGTTTTTTATTTAAATATGGTCAAAATATTGATCAATATATACAATATTGTCAGTATAAATGAAGCACTGTAAAGCTGCAGTCTGAACTACAAATCTTCCAGATGTAAGAAAATGTTTGGCACAGACCTCAACAAATGATAGATTTTAAAAAAATAAAAACTGCAATGCAAAATGATCATTCACACAAATTTGAGAATTAGACTTAATTTGCAATAACAGTCATAGCAATGTCCTTTTTAATTTATGTATTTTTTAAACCATATAATTTAGCCTTAGCCGAAGGAGTCCTTTCAAGTCACTTTTGCAGAAACTGAGGCGGAGTTCCTCAGAGTCCTTCTCACGGCGTCAGATTAATGCTTCTGAACCCACAAGGAGCAGTAAGAGGTTAGGGTGTTATTAGGAACATATTCTGGCATATGGGAAAAAAAATACTGGAGCTCTTTAAGATACTTGTATTTGTCTTGGGTGTGCTTGTACATGACCATTAGAGACACCCCAAGAACGACTATTGGCCCGAAGCCTTAGGCAGCGTCCTGAGAAGTCTATGAGACCTGAAAGGGATCCCCCAAATGCAGCCAAGGCGACGTCGACGCATGCACACTCAAACAAATTGAGGAAGGAAGACTTCCCGATGCACTCTCCCCACACACCCACTTACTCGCTCTCTGCTACATTTTCATAATGAACTCGATTGCAATATAATATTCTAATATAAATCTGTTTTACCATGGCAGAACTATGACAAATAAAATGATGGCCATAATGAGCCTCAGAGGAAGGAGTGGAATGGTTGCCTTCATGAAGACCCGTCTCTACAAGATAATCTGGTGAGTTTGCTTTAACATAGTAGTTTTGTAACAATGTTTTAAATAATTGAATATAGTAAGCAGAATAATAATTCATTAGAAAAATCATTTTAGTTGGAGCACTCTACAGAGCATGCTCTAATATTATATATATATATATATATATATATATAATACTCCATTCTGGGCTCTAGACTAACTTCTCTACCGGCAGCACTGGTTACTACCAGCTGCCTTTTGTTGCTTGCCCAAGCACATGATTATCAATGACCTTGCACATTGATAAATACTAATTTATATACTTGAAACATTGGCAAATCCACAAAAGTTGATATTTGAAAAATATTTTAATTTAAGAGGTTAACGTTTGCTAATACTGATCTGTTTTTTTCCCCCTCATCAGACTCTGAGCTCATTTGATACAACTACAACAAAAGTAAACGAATACATGGCCAAATACTTGAAATATGCACCAGAAGAGGATGTGGCGGTGGCAGAAAAAAGTAACTAGAAGGGAAGATTTAACCAGCCATGTTCAATGTTGCCCAATGGTTGGGCTGTTTTTCTAAAGGTTAAAGTTCGACACATGTAAAATTGTTGTGTGAAATGTTGGCACACTTGCAGCCATGTAATAAAGAATGTTTCTTACGTCAGTGAAATGTCTTTATTAATCTTCTTCCTAATCTTGCTTTGACCAATTGGCTTCTTTCCTAGCTGACTGTGTGTCCGCAAAGTGTTTATGTATCCATTTCAAGGTGTTTGGTGTTACTGTTGAACACATCAATACTTTAGTGAAAACAGTTTAACAAAATAAACTATGTTGAAAAGCAGGACTTTATAGTGACGTTGAAATTTCAACGTTGATTGGATTTGCAAAATCCAAACTAAAATCAATATTGATTCAATGTTGGCAAATTCACCTATGTTGAGAAATGTGACGTTGGAATGACGTTGCTATTTCAACGTTGATTAGATTTGCAAAATCTAAACAAAATTCAATGGTTATCCAACACTGGCACCTGACATAGGCTATGTCTCGTCTTATACCATATGCAGTTTTTGGTTTGCTTTTGAGAGACCTTGCAAAGAGATTGCCTTTCAGACACCATGTGTGGTTCTACAATCTTGCAACCAATTCCACTCATTTTACAATTATTAGATGAAGGGGGAAAAGTGTTTTTTTCAAGAGAATTGTAAAGTATCAGTGGTTAAATACTGACTAATCACAACATGATTTTGCACATGTGGATAGTAAATCTTCGTCAGGTGATATTGATAATGTGCTTGTAAGTGTTTCCAACGCTATTGCTTAATCTAACTGGATTCAATTTGTCAGTTGTCTAGTAATTTGCTTCAATAATCAAGACCTGAATGCAGTTTTTGGGGCCTTCCCGGAAAATTCTTACAACTAAACACTAAAAACATTGTGTCCTCTGCTGCCTGATAATGCTGGCGTAATCTTTTCTCTGGCTTGTGAAACTAACTTATCAGTTTGGGTGAATATTTGTTTTCGGCTGCTGTGAACGGTTTGCGTGCTTTATCAATTTATTAATCTCAAATCGTTTACATATCCCTTATGCTGAATTCCTGCAACCCAGTTAATCAAAAATAACCAGTTCTGGGAACGTTGCTGACATGTTTAAAAAAAGGTGTTATGTTTTAGCAAACAAGACAGTGATTCAGGTAAGATAAAGTTAGATTTGGTGATGTAGGCCTACACACCCAACTCAGAAACCAAAAAAAAGAAAGAAAGCTGTCACTTGAGATTCCTTGCCTACTGCTCTCATAAATCACAGAATTTAAAGTTATAATAGGCTACTGTGCACACACAGAGACATAAAAGAAATAAATTGCATAACATAAAATTGTTTTACCGTTGCGATCATTCTGCACACAGCAGACTTAAACCTTGACAACAGATCACATTTATTTCATAAGATGAATTACTGAGATGAGGTAAAAAAAAAACACACACAAAAAAAAACACTGGGTTTTCTGTGTTTCTGGGTTCCGGAAGGGTCTAATGGATTGTCACCTTAAAAACAGTCCTTTTGTGTGGTGGAACAAGCAATGGTATATATAAATATGTTTAACATCTTAATTGAATCTTTATTTTTATTATTTCATTAACTAATTATGTTAACTCAACTAATTCAATGTAGAAGAGATGGACACTAATCTCTAATTAAATAATGTAAACTAAGTAGGCCTAAATGTATTGATTAGAGTTTCCCTTGACTAAAGATTTTCCACTGTTGATATGGAATATGCAAGTGTCAGAAAAAAGAAAAGCTTATACTGCTACAATGGGGTTTAATACATATTGTGCTATATGCTGAGGGAGAAACTGTCTGCAAATGTAAAAAAAATTTTTTTTTTTCTAAGGCTATATCCTAGAAAAATCCTGGAAACTCAAAATTAACTCAATAGCATCATATGCTCATTAAAAAATGTAATGTAAAATGTAATGATTTACTGAGTTTACCTATAGGTTTAATGAAAGCCAAGATGTCTGAGATGTAGGCTACGCCTAATTCATGAAAATATTAAATAATAACCCCCTTAATTACAATAATTATTAAATTTAAAATAACACAAGTACTACATGCCACTTGCCTACATGTCAAGCAGTAAGCGCGCACCACACTTCGCATTTGCTTGCCCAACGCCTCGATTCACACTTTGTTGTGTACCCTTTTTGCATTTGCGCCACAGTAAGTGACATTACTGACTAATTGACTTTAAAAGATCTTGGATATCATCCATATTGCCATCATATTGCAGATGTGACACACAAACACGAATATCAGCGAGAGCAGTGATGTTTACATACAGTAAAAAACATAGTTTTTTTTTTTTATTATTCGTTTTGGTATAGCCTACATTTTCAAATCTCTTAGCCTACAAAAATCAAAATGATCACACTGGTAACACAGTTAGTCATTCTTTCAAAACATGATCTCATGCTTTATTCAGTTGATCTCTGATACCTCTAACCAAGTTTTCAAAAATATATTAGACGTAATGATTTCGACCAAATGCATCGGCGCAGTATATGTTGTCGAGTCAAACTCATTTCAACGTTGAATCGATGTTTTATTTTCCACGTAATAACGTTCTGATATACCGACCAAATAGTGAACGTTGATTCAACGTTGAAATTTGATCGACGACTGATACTAACCTTTACAACTAAAAATCAACGTTGAATCGACATCGGTCTGCTATCTGGGTTGTGCAATGAAGCCCGCGAATGTCCTTGTAATTCGCTTCAACTTTTCCGAACTTTATTAAAGATTATTTCTAGTAAGGTTCGAGTGGTGTCGTGTGTGTGTGTGTGAGAGAGAGAGAGAGAGAAGCAAGCAGAACACGGTTGTTTATAAAGCACACGCGTCATCACGTATCTGTGTTTAAAACTAAGCTCAGACATAAAGCTGAAATTATCTTAATCGATACAGAGTCGTTAGAGAGAATCTATAACACAATATCACATAAATTAAACATAAACTGTTATTTCCTGTAGCCAGGCCTATATGCGTTGCGTGCCAAGTTGATGCTTCATCTGCAATACAGACTGGTTTATTCTCGCGTGTCACGTGACCAGACTATAATCGCAGCTTTGCGGTTAAAAAAATCGCATTTCATCATATCGCGATATTATCGCAAATGCAATTAATCGTTCAGCCCTAAAAGGCAAAAAAAAAAAAAAAAAAAAAAAAAAAAATATATATATATATATATATACAGTGCTATGCATAAGTTTAGACACCCATACTAAAGTTGACTAAAAAGAGGAATAAAAAATCATCTTTTGGAAACTGAACTTAATGCCTTAATTAAAAAAATTAGGAAAAATCCAACCTTTAAGGACACCAATTTTCTTTGTGAATGAATAATGCATCGTAAATAAATACATGTTCTTCCTTAAAATACAGGGTGCATAAGTTTGGACACCCCTATGTTAAATTCCCATAAAGGCAGGCAGATTTTTATTTTTAAAGGCCAGTTACTTCATGGATCCAGGATACTATGCATCCTGATAAAGTTCCCTTGGCCTTTGGAATTAAAATAGCCCCACATCATCACATAGCCTTCACCATACCTAGAGATTGGCATGGTTTTATTTCAGTTTTATTTCAGTTTATTTCAGTTAGTTTCGACGTTCACTGAACGCGTTCATATTTTCGCCGAACGCTGAACTTAACGAATCACTTTTCATACAATGAACGTGAACGAGAGCGGCGCTCACTCTGGCAGGAATGAGCAGCACGCGCAGTTCACGTTCACGCTCATTTGAAAAGTCAGGTTTTACCAGGGCTTAATTTGAGCCGGAACACGCCGGAACATGTTCCGCCACCTCCGACATTGGATCCGGAACCTTTTTTATTGGATCCGGCACCTCCTGTGTCACTAAAATTAATTGCCTAAATAAAAAAATAAACAAATACTGTTTGTGTAGTGTTCAATGTTTGTGACACATGACTTGCGCGCTTGTTGTACGAGTTGAGATTGCTGTTAGCCTCGATCGTTTCACTCAGGGGAAAAATGTCAAAAAGACAGGAAAGTTTGCTTAACTTTTTCAAATACGCTGGACAGTCAGATCCCAAACAAGCAAAAATCGTTTCCGCTGATCAAAAAGGAGACCACGGTGGACAAAGTAGCCTAGTATCGATATCTCGTTATTTCGACATAATAAGGGGACATTCTAATCTGCATTAAGCCACATTAAGCGTTCTGGTTTTCTATGGGAGGAAAATGCTTAACCGTTCATATTATGGGCTAATCTGATTTTTTGTACATAGCATAGCCTATTTGTTAGGATTTTAGTATCATAATGATTATTAGGCTAATAAATGCACGCACAATTATCCGTGAACTTGATTTGAACAAATGCCTTTCAATTTGTGTGTGCAAAATTCAGAATTAAATTAATGTGCTGAAATTTGTACAAATAGGCCTAGAGAGTAGGCTATGTAGGCCTACTGGCTACTATACTGTTGTAGCCATTAAAAAAAGCGCGTTTCATATTTGTTAAAATATTATAATGTTATTTTTTTTTCCATTTATGTTGATTTATGAAAAGTGAACAGCACGACCGAGTAAGATAGGATGCGCAATATGAGACATGGAGTGGGTCAGACATGATTTTGACCGTTGAAGTTGAAGTTGTTATAGAAAGCCTTTCTTTAAAGTGAATTTCGTTTTGTATAAATTGTATCTTAATTTTAATAAATTTTTCATCAACCAATTGCCTGTATTTAATGAACAGGCCTACGAAACAAATATAACGGAGGCGCCCGCGCGCTCACTTGCATTGCACGTGAACTAGAGCACATCCTAACTTAACGAAACTCAGTGTATGCCTCACACAGACATGACAAATACATCAAATACACAAAGCTTGAAATGTCTTTAAACGAAATAATTCAAAACGAAAAAAGAAAAAGGCTACTCTCTGATTAATCCATTAGGCTTATTTATGTGCATTTCTCTCTATAAGCGCGTCCACACGGAGATGGCGATCGTCAACTTCATCTTTGCAGCCGAGTCGACACTTTTAGAGAAAACACTGGTTTATTAATAAAAATCAATACACGCATCACCGGATTTACATATGCACGCACACATATTATTTCGAAATAACGAGATATTGTGTTGAAATAACATTATTATTAATAATAGCCTACATCTTTTAGAATAGGCCTATTTGATTGAATGCTGAATGTTGCGCTTGTTCAATTTAATAAAATTAAAACTTTAATTGTGATCATTAACATAACTGAATATTAAATATTTAGTGAACAAGTTTTGCGCAGCTCCCCGTCAATGATCTAGCACCCACTCAGCATGCTGTCCCTGCAGAGAAGCTAGTAGGCAGTGTAATTTTTTTTTTTTTTTTTTTTTTTTTTAGCCTACCTCCAACCCCCGTTTTGAGTCGCCGGATCCACCCCATTGGTGTCCTTAAAGGTTGGATTTTTCCTAATTTTTTTCCTAATTTAATTAAGGCATTAAGTTCAATTTCCAAAAGATGATTTTTTATTCCTCTTTTTAGTCAACTTTAGCATGGGTGTCTAAACTTATGCATAGCACTGTATATATATATATATATATATATATATATATATATATATATATATATATATATATATATATATATATATATATATATATATATATATATATATATATATACAGTACCAGTCAAAAGTTTGGAAACATTACTATTTTTAATGTTTTTGAAAGAAGTCTCTTATGCTCATCAAGCCTGCAGTAAAAAAAAAAACAAACAAAAAAAAACAGTAATATTATGAAATATTATTACAATTTAAAATAATGGTTCTCTTTTTTAATATATTTTAAAATGCAATTTATTTTTGTGATGCAAAGCTGAATTTTCATCAGCAAGTACTCCAGTCTTTGGTGTCTTATGATCCTTCAGAAATCATTCTAATATGATAATTTGATACTCAGTTATTATCAATGATGGAAACAGTTGTGCTGTTTAGTATATTTTTTTGGAATACTTTTTTCAGGATTCATTGATGAGTAAAACGTTAACAGCATTTATTCATAAAAACAGCATTTATTCAAAATAAAAACATTTCTAACAATATAAATCGTTACCATCACCTTTTATCAATTTAACGCATCCTTGTTGAATTAAAGTACTAATTTCTTAAAAAAAAAATAGTTATTGTTCCCAAACTTTTGAACGGTAGTGTATATTGTTACAAAAGATTTCTATTCTAAATAAATACAGTTCTTTTTAACTTTTTATTCATCAAATAATCCTGAAAAAAGTATCTCAGGTTATAAAAAAAATATTAAGCAGCACAACTGTTTCCAACATTGATCATAAATCAGCATATTAGAATGAAGCTGTCCTGGATTTAAGGCTATTGTGATTTCTAATTCTACTGTACTTTTTATGTTTGAGGACTATTCTGTGTTCACTTTAATCACTACACTCAATGAATACATTTTATTGTTAACAATTTCACTGTTCCACATTTGGCTGATCAGCTTTTTCCCCCACAGCATAGCTGCTGTAAATTCCTAATGTTAACAATGCCGTTTTGTTCACATTTTCTTGCAGATACCTTGACCAGAGCATAAACGGTTATCTTCAACCAAGAGACCTACTGTTGGACAATTGTTTTGGCTTTAAAGGTAAATGCATTAAGTCACAATGTCTAGTTACTGGGCCAAAAGGAGAAGAATATTGAAAGGAGTTGAGAGGGACAAACAGGAAATTGCAGCTGCAAACGATGCTCTACTTGCTGTTATTCCTGACTTTGAACAAGAACATCAACATGGAATGGCTACAACAAGCCATGTACAAACTGTAACTCCTGAAGCACGGGAAATAACTGCTGATGATGAACCTGGTGAAATGTTTTCTTCAAGCACAGAAGATGGTGAAGAGGAAGAGGATTGCCTAAGGACACAATTGGCAGGGTGGGCTATTGACAACATGATCCCCCAAGCTTTTAACCATTTTGTCCAAGGATCATCCAACCCTTCCTAAAGACCCAAGAACTCTCCTGAAAACAGTGACTTGTGTTAAAACAACAGAACTCTCAGGTGGTGTATACCATCACTCTGGCATTGAAAGTGGAATACTATCACAGTTGTTAGTGTCTCCTGAATTGCAGAAGTTGACGTCAGTGTCAATTCAAGTTAATGTTGATGGACTTCCACTTTTCAAAAGCTCAAATGCCCAGTTCTGGCCAGTTCTTGGTTTAATTGAGCAATACGTGGGTAATGTCCAGCAAAACAAACTTCCATTTGTCATTGGTCTCTATTATGGGAAGAAGAAGCCAAGCAGCCTTCACTTTTTGAATCCTTTTGTAGAAGAGGCACAGCGACTTGAAACGGAAGGAGTTCTGTTTAAAGGGAGAGCACTTTCTTTCAAAATATCAACATTCATCTGTGATGCCCCTGTTGATTGTTATCTGTTGGTTTGGTCACCCAGTTCCCACTGGATTATATGCATCTGGTATGCCTTGGAGTGACAAGAAAGTTGTTGCATCTTTGGCTAAAGGGACGGCAGCTGACAAGATTTTCGCCCAGCATGGTAAAAGAGCTCTCCAGAGTACTCCTGGAGAGTACACATTCACACCTCATGTTCCGTGCGAGTTCAACAGGAAGCAACGGTCCATGGAAGATGTTGAGCGTTGGAAAGCTACAGAATTCAGGCAGTTCCTCTTGTACACTGGACCAGTCAGCTTAAAAGGCCTTGGACCAACTCAAGTGTACAACAACTTCATGCTGCTTTCAGTTGGCATCACCATTCTACTTAATGTGTCCCTGTGTGCTGACCTCGCAGACTATGCACATGGAATTTTGGTTCTCTTTGTTGATCACTGCAGCAAGCTTTATGGAAAAGAACATGTGACATACAACATGCATGGATTGGTGCACCTCAGCCACGATGCCAAAAAGTATGGTGTCCTTGATAACATCTCCTGCTTCCCATTTGAAAACTTCCTTGGGCGCCTGAAGAAACTGTTGCGCAAGCCTACACAACCACTGGAGCAGGTTGTTCGCCGATTGTTGGAGAGAAGTCAGCTCAGAAGAACAAACATCTCCAAAACAAGGTCTTTGAGAGAGCACAACCATGGACCACTCCTCAACGGTCTTTCTGTGAAAAAGCAGTATGAGGAGTGTTACTTTCAAGACTTTGTTGTGAAATGTTCGGAGGGAGACAACTGTGTCCTGTTGGAAAATAAGGACATAGTAGTTATACAGAATGTCGTCGTTGATGAAATGGACAACACTTTGGTCATCTACAAGAGGTTCCGGAACGTGGTCGATTTCTTTACTTACCCTGTGGAATCTTCCAAGCTAGGCATTTTTCATTTATCTGGCCTATCAGATACACTCCGCTTTACGCATACAGCAAATGTGCAGAATAAATATTATCTTCTTCCTTGCCCGGATGGAAAGGCTGGTTTTCCGTTGATCCACTTGTAAAAATGACTGCTTTTTTTAAAGGGGTGAGAATTTTAATGTTATTGATTAGTGCGTGCGTCGCACGAGGTGGCTTTCTGCTGCTTGCAAACGGACTCTGAGGAGACACTGGATTTCCAAATTTGTTGCCCTAATTCCACGTGCTATGTGCGAATACACTCCAGGCTCACTCTCGCTTGTATCCAAGGTAAATCACCAACACTCATCCCTTGCATGTATTTTATTTATCTAAATACACCATAATCCGCTAAAATGTATGCATGCGCAGGTCACTTTACTTCCTGAACAAGTGCATACGCGAGTCCGTGATACTTTCACTTTCTTGTGAACCGCGGCACCTTTCTGCAGCATGAATCCACTTTACAATTCAGAGTGATGTTATCAGTTATGCATTTCAGAAATGTACATAATAAATTTACAGTTAGCTAATAATGTATTAATTTAAGGCAGAAAAAAGAGGTAATTTAAATAAATGAATACATACATGGTTGTTAATAGAGGATTAGATTGGGACTAATATAGTATAGCTTAATGGAAATGTGATACTAATGCTTAGATTTGTTAATACATAATGTTTTTGAATGGGACATTTTGTTTTGGCCCTTCAGTTGAATTCAAAATAAAATGGACACAACAAAATAACAAACATTTTATTTATTTTTATGATTTTTTTATTCTACCACTAATTGAAAAATTTGTCAAAATTAGTCGTTAGTGGCAGCACTATTATTCATTTTGCCTGGAAATCTATCAAAATGTATACTTTATGCAAATTTTTCTTCTATTTCAGATGCTGTTTGCCATTGTTCAGTTCATCGACGAGGAGGATCTGCCATTTGCAGTTGTTCCACAAGTGTGGCTCAGCGAGGGCATGTGCTATTGGCCCCCATTTAACCTCCGCAAAAGGAAAAACGGCAACAATTTAGCCATCCACTGCACGCCTCCACACAGCACCTGGGAGAAGCATCATTTTAAGTTCATGAAGGGAGCAGGTAAATGGGTCTGACTTGTGCATTTGATTTTCCTGAATTTCATCAGTGTAATTTCTTTGTCTGTTTATGGTGCATAGCTGACTCTTTCATTCATTATTCCCTGATCTAGAATCTTGGCAAGAGGCGACGAGATATTTGGTGCGCTTCCAAACAGGTTCCAGCATTGAAACGACGGATGATGACAAGAAGGGAAAGCGAAAGAGAATCTCAAATTCCAAGTACAGACCCCAGGCCTCTTCTGATGAAGAGGAGTCTAGACTTCCAGATGCACCAGCAGTGCTGTCGTTTCGACAACCTCTTTTGAGCTTTGAAAACATTGTTCCCGGTTTCAGTGCTGCCCGATGCTCCTGAAGTTACATCGATGGTATGTAAAATGTATTGCTGTGATGCTTAATTTGTGATCCTGCCACTAAACTATACCCTTTGTAAGATTTTCAAATTTCTGTTTCCTCTTTCTCAGAACTAGGTTTCTCCCCGGTAATCCAGACTCCACTTCACAGAGCCAAGAGCTTGAGTACAAGTAACTGATGTTATTTGTGACGTTTTTTTTTTTTTTGTCTTGGAAACTATTGCTTCTATTTAAGACGAGGAATCCTTTTATCGATAATCTGTTTTTCATTAGGACACTTGACGGGTTACTCGCCGCAGCAGTTTCTGGATGAAAGCTGTCGAGGTGTGTTGTACATTCCATTAGCTTTGCAGAATTCAATTATTGTTTCATTACTGAATATGCCATCTCTGCAGTGAAATTAAAGCTGTTATGTTTGTTCCCCCAGCTCGTCAAGTACTAAGCTTTACACCCCCAGCAGCAAATTTAACCTGCCAGCACATGGGTGAAAACACTGGAGGTATGTAAAACGTTACGCTAAACTAAGTGTTACATTTAAGTCCAATTCATTAAATGTATGCAATAACTTCAAACATATTTTTACGTCAATGATTATCAGTAGGAGAAAGTCAGCGCTCTGTTATTGGCCCTTGGACTCCCCTGGCATCTCGTGTACAGCATGAAGTTTTCAGCTATGAAGGTATATTCTAGGCCTATGTCTTAATGTCCAGTGTTTTAACAATATTGAAAATAGTGCCTTTAGTTGTAGTTTAATTATTATTATTATTATTTTATGTAGATTTCCAGAGACTCCAGAATGAGAACCAAGCTCTTAGGGAGGAGAACCAAACCTTGAGGGAAAGCAATGCACGAGCAGGTGAGAACATGCACTCTTTCTTAAATTTACTTTTTTGTGTGTGATGTAGGTTCAAAATTACCATATGCCTTTCATTTTGTTGCTTCAGATGAAAGTGGCTCACTTCAAGAGCAGGTGAAGCAAGTTGGGACAATGTTGAAGACGCTTGCTCGCACTGGGCAATCAGGTACAACTTGCAAACAACACCTGTGGTTGTTCGTTTAATTCCCACTGGGGCTACCTGTACGTGTAGAAGACCTAGATATAAGTGTCATAGTTTAGTCGTTGAGGGACCAGGACTGACTACTTTATTCTTTTATTCTGGGAACCCCTGTAGGTGCAGATCAGACCCTAATGCTGCGACGTCTTGGAGAGTTTGGCGATGTTGAGCATAGCATGGACAACAAAATGGACACTATGCTGCAACATTTCAGTGCTAATGTGTCTGTTGGAGAGTTGTCCCTGCCAGGGGATCTGTTACTCCCCCTACACACACAGGAAGATTTGATGTTGCTTGACCACAGTTTGAGGCAGGATAAAGAGCTCCAGGACCGATTTGTAAGTGAGCTGCTTTCGTTTATAACACCGTAGGGTAATCTAAAAAGTCAAATTAAGATTGTACACTGCATATTTTTCAGTCTGAATCCACAGCCTGTCACATTTTATATTTATGTATGAGAAGCTTTAGAGAAATGTAATTTGTAACACTTTTTGGGGGATTTTCAGCTTCGGTTTTTGGCTATCAAATGTGGGAGGGACCTAAAGACAACAGTGTGGCGAATGCTTCAGAGTATCTTCTCTAATCACCTTTCCATTAATACAACCTGGACTGGTGTAGGGAATAAAGCGTGTTTTAGAGACCTGTTCCTGAAGACCATTGTTCAAAGTAAGTTAGATATTTTTTAGATTTAAGTAGATGTGTATGGCCCATTCAAATGGAATGACAGATCTGTATTTTCTACAGGGGCCATCCGGAAGAACCCGGCAACCCAGGATGCCACTGATGAGGCGCTCCAGGTTAATGTCATGCGTTACCTCAAAGGAGCATCTGACCGTGAAGGCAGAAAAAGGCGCCGCACAACTGAGAGGGACCCACAGCCGACCCCTTAAGCCTAGGCTGACTACTGACACCCCAGCAGCACTGACAACTGCAACACTTTCTTTATCCTGCAGTCAGTAACACCAAGAAGCCAGAAGTGCCAGACTACACTCACCCAATCCACACTGTTCACTTCACGGATGGTGAGGTTGTTTGTCCTTTTATACAGGCGCACGTGGATTCACTGAAGATATGAGAACTTGGCAACTTTTTTTTAACTTAATAAAACTGTCTAGAAATCATTTGGATGGTTAAACAACCTGTTCTGGTGAAATTGGAGACTTTCCCCGCACCCCCCAGCGTTCCCAGGCGGAAAACCAACCTTGCAACTTGAGGACTACCGTCCCGGCAAGATAGAAATTGGAAGTCTCGTGAGAAGCAAGAACGAGCGAGAAACACGAACTGCTTTACGGCAATTCAACATAAACACACACGCCCCCCTCAATACTAGCTAGAATTTTACAGCGACGATGGATCATTCACATGTTCCAGCGAAACGACAAAAGAGACGTTTAGAGAAGAAATTACTAGAGTTGCAGAGTTCTGCTTTAATGTCAAAATGTACATATTACACCTGGTATTCTGCACTTTCTTTGATACCAAAGATCTCAATTACTTTATACACAATTTGCTGCTTATTTCATTGTTACAGTGCTTAACTATTCTATTTTTAAATATAACTTGTAAATCCTAGATTATACCTCTAATACTTGATATATGCACATTATCTGGTACCAAATATTCTACTTACCATGACTTTAGTATTGGCTTATTTCATTCCGCCAGTGCTTAACGATTCTATTATAGTTTGTAAATCTTATTTCATACCTGATATTTGATATTGCACATTAACTACTAGTAAAATTCTACTTTCATTCCATCAGTGTGCTTAACTGTTTTTCTATTAAAAATAGCTTGGAAATCCTATTTCATACCTCTGATACTTGATATTGCACATTACCTGGTACCAAATATTCTACTAACTGTTTTTAACATTTGCTTTTTTCATTCCGTCACAGTGCTTAACTGTTATTCTATTGTTAAATGTAGCTTGTAAATCCTTGTGCCACAGGTCAGCATTGCAGTTATAATGGTCTGTTCTACTACTGTTTTTACCTCAGTATTTTTATATATACATTTTATATATTTATATATATACACGTCAAGTTTTGTTTATCACAGATACAAGAGACAGATCTTATTGCAGCACAGTGTAAATATTGTGCCCTAGGTCAGCAATGCCATTAAAATGGTCTATTCTTCTCCAGAGCTTTACTCTAAATTATTACCACTTATCCTATTGTTAGAAATGGCTTGAAAATTTGATGTTATATACCTTGATTATCCTGTACATTCTTTGGTACCAAATATCCTCATTACTTGTTATAATGTTTACTGGTAATTATTTTCACCTCAGAGCTGACCTCTTTATATTATTAACAATTATTGAAAGTGTTATAATACTTGTAAGGCTGATTTGTTTAACCAAAATTTAATTGGAAACCTGCATGTTCTTTAGTGTGTGTATATTATATATATATATATATATTATTATTTTTTTTTTTCTTCTGTTATTTATATTTCAGTGGTCTGACACATCTTGTTTCAATGACAGTTTCTGTACTTCGAAATGTGGAATTAAAACGCCAAATGGAAATTTGTCTGGTTTAATCAATCATTATTCTTGTTAAAACTGCATGCTATAAATATTAAAAATATATATACAATAAGCGGCGGCAGATCGCTCGAAAATAGCGTTTGCCTCCGACGGGCCGCGGAAAGGCCGCCTTCAATATAAAGGTGGCGGAACGGTGGTTGGCCCGCGGGGCGGTTTTCGCGTGCAGCTGTCATAGGCAGCCGTGCACGAGCGCAAAACCTCACAACACCCACCCCTGTCGGTGATTGGTTGGAACACTATTTGTTTGGGTTTTGAGTGTTTGGCTAAACCGGGTGAAAACAACTGTTTTTGTGTGCAGATCTCAGAGCCTAGGCTGCCTACAGAGACGCGTTTTTTTGACGGCATGCTTATGGGGCGGGCAGCTAGCGGATCGTTAGGTAAGATTAGATGAATGTGAACATTTATGTTTGGGCCTGAAATCGCTGATACCACCTTTAAGTGGTAGTTTTCAATAGGTATGAACAAAACTAATAACGAATATACCGTAAATCCTCTAATATTGGCCTGTATTCCATCACCGGCCGGGTCTCTAACATTGGCCGGTCTCGCTGTCGGCGGAGGTAAATAAAGGGCTATTATTAGAACCAACGTTTTTCTGGGCAGGCCACAACAATATGCTTGTGATAGTAACATGCAAATACCACAGGGGGGCAATGTTTGCTAACGAATCCAAGCCATAGCTACGGTAGCCTGGTCATGTCAATCACTTCCCTGCTGAAAAAAACAATAGAAACCATTACATAATTGCTAATGGTTTTAATGGTTCTAAAGAGAACTGTATTGGTTTTAATGGAAACTGTAATGGTCCTAGTGGGTCTCTATTGGTAATTTACTTTCTTCTATTGGTGGCATGTTTTGTCTATTTGTCTGTATTGGTTTTAATGGAAACTGTAATGGTCCTAGTAAGTCTCTATTGGTGATTTGCTTTTTTCTATTGGTGGCATGTTTTTTCTATTGGATACCATTAAGGACCAATAGAACACCTTTGGCAACTTATAGGTTACATGTTGGTATCTACTGGACACCATTATGAACCATTAAAGGGGAAATGAAGCAGTCAATCAAGTTTACATGATTTACAAGATGGATTTCCACTTTAATCAACAATTATATAAGAAACATGACAAATGTAAACATATAAAAGAAAAAAAAGAAAAACCGTTATATCTTTTGCTGCCAGGGCGCTGCCATTGTGTGCAGTATTCTAACGTGTGACGTCACGGGGTTGGTTGGCTTTAATAAACCTGGCTGAATGTATTAATATCACAACGGCAAACTGTCTACACCACGGAGTTTTGACCGCGAACAACTAACGTTAGGTACAGTCATTATTAGCTAACAGCTGTAAGCATGAACTAGCTAACACTAACTTAGTGTTTAGCTAACTTTAGTGGAGTTTATTAGTACCAGACAAAAAGACGACGTCTAACGTTAACGTTAACAAACTGCACATGGAAACATTGTTCGCGATGTCTGCCATCATATTCATGTCTCTTGTCAGCACCATGTAAGTTAGCATGTATTAATATATGCATTTGAGCCGATACGGCGTGGGAACCGAGCAGTGGTAAGTTACGTTGTTATGTCGAACAGCCGGTGGTGGTTTTGGGCAAAGAGCGGGTTGGTAAGTTGCAACGCGTGCGGCTGTTGTAATGCGATGCCCACCGTGTCAGAGTCCATCTGCTGTATATAACATCTAACGTTAGACTTCATTAGTTGTTCGCGGTCAAAACTCCGTGGTGTAGACAGTTTGACGTCGTGATATTAATACATTCAGCCCTATGATTCAGCCAGGTTTATTAAAGCCAACCAACCCCGTGACGTCACACGTTAGAATACTGCACACAATGGCAGCGCCCTGGCAGCAAAAGATATAACGGTTTTTCTTTTTTTTCTTTTATATGTTTGCATTTGTCATGTTTCTTATATAATTGTTGATTAAAGTGGAAATCCATCTTGTAAATCATGTAAACTTGATTGACTGCTTCATTTCCCCTTTAAGACTCCAACAAATTTAGTGTTTTCTTTGGTTTGATGATATTAATATATAATTTGTTTGTCACTGATTTCCTGGACTGATCCTATTTTTAAGTGACCGCTTTCACAGTAGAACTGAAATTCTACTTTCTCACAACTGTTTATAAACACTCTGTTAAAAAGATACTTGGATTGAGGACCAAACTCTTGCCAAAACAATTTATCAATCAACTGCAGTAAATCATGTAACTGGCAACCAGTTATTTTATGCTTTGCTTCATGGCTCATAATCATAAGCATTGCCTCAGCTTTTGTGGTAGTTCCTGTGGCAGTCAAAGCAGTGTCCATGTCAGGCTGTAGGTCAATCACTGACAGGGGATCAGGAGTGTTCTGCTTCATGCTGCATGTCCTATGGTCTATCTCAGACTCTGACACTGTTTCACTGCATCACAAATAATGTATTTTATAATATTTAAATGTTTCTTTGAACACTATAGGCTACTGTTTAACAACAGCACACAATATGTAGCACAATGCTACAAGCTATTCAAAATGCTTCTTAAAGTTTTTAAATAGCCTTTTAAAAATAGGCTCTATACAAAAAATAAAATGACAAAGAAATATGAAACTTATGACCACTATCTCATCTGTTTCACTGTAATACTTTTATTTAACAGGTATAGCCTATGTTGTGTGAAGACTTTTATTTTGATATCCGATGAGAATTCTTCTCCTTTTCTCTGGGTTTTTATTTGTTTATTTATCTATTAAAAATCAAAAGTTATTCTTCAGTAAGTATGTCAGACTTTGCTGGATCACCTCCGCCGTATGTAGGCTACTAAAGTTTTTCTTTTTCTTTTTTAATAATCAAATTTATTCAAATAATCGGGACAATCCTACTGGATAATAAGCTCGATAGAGTAACGTTACCCGTTTCATTGGCTGTTTGGCTCTCTTCCTCGTCAACATCAACACTTGGCCTCCCTGCTGAAAAATCGAGAAATCCAGCTAAAACCAGCCTAAAGCTGGTTGGCTGGTTTAAAGGAGAACTCGGTAACTCTAGCGAACTCTAGTCACTTCTTCGCTGATTTTCCCTTTTGTTGTCGCATGTTTTCCCCACAAGCTCCCCCTACAGCTGTGGGGGGGGGCGTATATTTCACAACACAGTCGTAAAAAACCCACTTGCGGCGGCCTCCTCCCCCTCTCTACCGCTGCTCATGTGCGTTTGTTTTGATCGGAGCAAGCCAACTGTATCGTGTGGAGCTATGTCTACCGAGGTGGGTAATCTGGTAATACATCATACATGCGTGTGTGTTTATGTCGAATTGCCGTAAAGCAATTTGTGTTTCGCGCTCGTTCTCGTTCTAGCTCTCGCTTCTCACGAGACTTCTAATTTCTATCTTGCCGGGACGGTAGTCCCCAAGTTGCAAGGTTGGTTTTCCGCCTGGGAACGCTGGGGGGAGCGGGGAAAGTCACCAATATCACCAGAACGGGTTGTTTAACCATCCAAATGATTTCTAGACAGTTTTATTAAGTTAAAAAAGTTACCAAGTTCTCCTTTAAGATGGAATTAGCTGGTTTTAGTTGGTCTCCCAGCCTGGTGTGTATGATCAAGCTCGTTTCCCAGCCTGGACAATTTGGTGGTCGGCTGGTTTTAGCTGGTCTCCCATTCTGGCCAAGCTGATGAACATCTTACATATATATACATATATATATAATTTAGTATAATAATAATAATTTCACACACACAAACAATAAGTTAATATAGACGAAGGTGATTATAATATACACTAGTTAATTATTGGAACCCAGATATTATTATTATTATTATTTTTTTTTTTTTGCCATTTAGTTATATAACGCAATTATTAGTATTGTAACACAAGGTATCATTATATAAATGTAAATAGAATTTTTTAAAAAATAAAATAAAAAACTTTTAATAGGCTACTTCTTGCACATGAATGGGTCATAGAACTACACAATGAGTTTAAAATTCATGATTTAATATTAATGGTATTTTAAATGATGTTATATGTTTTAATTCTAGATGTTTATTTAAATGCTGTGTGACTTTGAAGTGTTTTAATCCGCGTGCGCGTGAACATTCGAGTCGCATCCCAGATAGCAGACCGATGTCGATTCAACGTTGATTTTTAGTTGTAAAGGTTAGTATCAGTCGTCGATCAAATTTCAACGTTGAATCAACGTTCACTATTTGGTCGGTATATCAGAACGTTATTACGTGGAAAATAAAACATCGATTCAACGTTGAAATGAGTTTGACTCGACAACATATACTGCGCCGATGCATTTGGTCGAAATCATTACGTCTAATATATTTTTGAAAACTTGGTTAGAGGTATCAGAGATCAACTGAATAAAGCATGAGATCATGTTTTGAAAGAATGACTAACTGTGTTACCAGTGTGATCATTTTGATTTTTGTAGGCTAAGAGATTTGAAAATGTAGGCTATACCAAAACGAATAATAAAAAAAAAAAACTATGTTTTTTACTGTATGTAAACATCACTGCTCTCGCTGATATTCGTGTTTGTGTGTCACATCTGCAATATGATGGCAATATGGATGATATCCAAGATCTTTTAAAGTCAATTAGTCAGTAATGTCACTTACTGTGGCGCAAATGCAAAAAGGGTACACAACAAAGTGTGAATCGAGGCGTTGGGCAAGCAAATGCGAAGTGTGGTGCGCGCTTACTGCTTGACATGTAGGCAAGTGGCATGTAGTACTTGTGTTATTTTAAATTTAATAATTATTGTAATTAAGGGGGTTATTATTTAATATTTTCATGAATTAGGCGTAGCCTACATCTCAGACATCTTGGCTTTCATTAAACCTATAGGTAAACTCAGTAAATCATTACATTTTACATTACATTTTTTAATGAGCATATGATGCTATTGAGTTAATTTTGAGTTTCCAGGATTTTTCTAGGATATAGCCTTAGAAAAAAAAAAAATTTTTTTTACATTTGCAGACAGTTTCTCCCTCAGCATATAGCACAATATGTATTAAACCCCATTGTAGCAGTATAAGCTTTTCTTTTTTCTGACACTTGCATATTCCATATCAACAGTGGAAAATCTTTAGTCAGGGGAAACTCTAATCAATACATTTAGGCCTACTTAGTTTACATTATTTAATTAGAGATTAGTGTCCATCTCTTCTACATTGAATTAGTTGAGTTAACATAATTAGTTAATGAAATAATAAAAATAAAGATTCAATTAAGATGTTAAACATATTTATATATACCATTGCTTGTTCCACCACACAAAAGGACTGTTTTTAAGGTGACAATCCATTAGACCCTTCCGGAACCCAGAAACACAGAAAACCCAGTGTTTTTTTTTGTGTGTGTTTTTTTTTTACCTCATCTCAGTAATTCATCTTATGAAATAAATGTGATCTGTTGTCAAGGTTTAAGTCTGCTGTGTGCAGAATGATCGCAACGGTAAAACAATTTTATGTTATGCAATTTATTTCTTTTATGTCTCTGTGTGTGCACAGTAGCCTATTATAACTTTAAATTCTGTGATTTATGAGAGCAGTAGGCAAGGAATCTCAAGTGACAGCTTTCTTTCTTTTTTTTGGTTTCTGAGTTGGGTGTGTAGGCCTACATCACCAAATCTAACTTTATCTTACCTGAATCACTGTCTTGTTTGCTAAAACATAACACCTTTTTTTAAACATGTCAGCAACGTTCCCAGAACTGGTTATTTTTGATTAACTGGGTTGCAGGAATTCAGCATAAGGGATATGTAAACGATTTGAGATTAATAAATTGATAAAGCACGCAAACCGTTCACAGCAGCCGAAAACAAATATTCACCCAAACTGATAAGTTAGTTTCACAAGCCAGAGAAAAGATTACGCCAGCATTATCAGGCAGCAGAGGACACAATGTTTTTAGTGTTTAGTTGTAAGAATTTTCCGGGAAGGCCCCAAAAACTGCATTCAGGTCTTGATTATTGAAGCAAATTACTAGACAACTGACAAATTGAATCCAGTTAGATTAAGCAATAGCGTTGGAAACACTTACAAGCACATTATCAATATCACCTGACGAAGATTTACTATCCACATGTGCAAAATCATGTTGTGATTAGTCAGTATTTAACCACTGATACTTTACAATTCTCTTGAAAAAAACACTTTTCCCCCTTCATCTAATAATTGTAAAATGAGTGGAATTGGTTGCAAGATTGTAGAACCACACATGGTGTCTGAAAGGCAATCTCTTTGCAAGGTCTCTCAAAAGCAAACCAAAAACTGCATATGGTATAAGACGAGACATAGCCTATGTCAGGTGCCAGTGTTGGATAACCATTGAATTTTGTTTAGATTTTGCAAATCTAATCAACGTTGAAATAGCAACGTCATTCCAACGTCACATTTCTCAACATAGGTGAATTTGCCAACATTGAATCAATATTGATTTTAGTTTGGATTTTGCAAATCCAATCAACGTTGAAATTTCAACGTCACTATAAAGTCCTGCTTTTCAACATAGTTTATTTTGTTAAACTGTTTTCACTAAAGTATTGATGTGTTCAACAGTAACACCAAACACCTTGAAATGGATACATAAACACTTTGCGGACACACAGTCAGCTAGGAAAGAAGCCAATTGGTCAAAGCAAGATTAGGAAGAAGATTAATAAAGACATTTCACTGACGTAAGAAACATTCTTTATTACATGGCTGCAAGTGTGCCAACATTTCACACAACAATTTTACATGTGTCGAACTTTAACCTTTAGAAAAACAGCCCAACCATTGGGCAACATTGAACATGGCTGGTTAAATCTTCCCTTCTAGTTACTTTTTTCTGCCACCGCCACATCCTCTTCTGGTGCATATTTCAAGTATTTGGCCATGTATTCGTTTACTTTTGTTGTAGTTGTATCAAATGAGCTCAGAGTCTGATGAGGGGGAAAAAAACAGATCAGTATTAGCAAACGTTAACCTCTTAAATTAAAATATTTTTCAAATATCAACTTTTGTGGATTTGCCAATGTTTCAAGTATATAAATTAGTATTTATCAATGTGCAAGGTCATTGATAATCATGTGCTTGGGCAAGCAACAAAAGGCAGCTGGTAGTAACCAGTGCTGCCGGTAGAGAAGTTAGTCTAGAGCCCAGAATGGAGTATTATATATATATATATATATATATATATATAATATTAGAGCATGCTCTGTAGAGTGCTCCAACTAAAATGATTTTTCTAATGAATTATTATTCTGCTTACTATATTCAATTATTTAAAACATTGTTACAAAACTACTATGTTAAAGCAAACTCACCAGATTATCTTGTAGAGACGGGTCTTCATGAAGGCAACCATTCCACTCCTTCCTCTGAGGCTCATTATGGCCATCATTTTATTTGTCATAGTTCTGCCATGGTAAAACAGATTTATATTAGAATATTATATTGCAATCGAGTTCATTATGAAAATGTAGCAGAGAGCGAGTAAGTGGGTGTGTGGGGAGAGTGCATCGGGAAGTCTTCCTTCCTCAATTTGTTTGAGTGTGCATGCGTCGACGTCGCCTTGGCTGCATTTGGGGGATCCCTTTCAGGTCTCATAGACTTCTCAGGACGCTGCCTAAGGCTTCGGGCCAATAGTCGTTCTTGGGGTGTCTCTAATGGTCATGTACAAGCACACCCAAGACAAATACAAGTATCTTAAAGAGCTCCAGTATTTTTTTTCCCATATGCCAGAATATGTTCCTAATAACACCCTAACCTCTTACTGCTCCTTGTGGGTTCAGAAGCATTAATCTGACGCCGTGAGAAGGACTCTGAGGAACTCCGCCTCAGTTTCTGCAAAAGTGACTTGAAAGGACTCCTTCGGCTAAGGCTAAATTATATGGTTTAAAAAATACATAAATTAAAAAGGACATTGCTATGACTGTTATTGCAAATTAAGTCTAATTCTCAAATTTGTGTGAATGATCATTTTGCATTGCAGTTTTTATTTTTTTAAAATCTATCATTTGTTGAGGTCTGTGCCAAACATTTTCTTACATCTGGAAGATTTGTAGTTCAGACTGCAGCTTTACAGTGCTTCATTTATACTGACAATATTGTATATATTGATCAATATTTTGACCATATTTAAATAAAAAACACCTCCGTCCATGATTGGAAGACCCTGAGAAACCCTCATGCTGTCTCTGAGAAAGGGATCTGGACAGACTCTCTTGGCCAGGGCTGAATGATCTGGTTTAAAAAATGAAATAAAGAAGGGAATTTGCTACAGCAGGTATTGCAAATGAAGTATAATTCTCTAAGTAGTGGGAATGATCAAGAGTTTTGCTGATATTTCTCCAATTTGCCTTGAGGACAGCCTACACTCTCTAGGTCCCTGTTTTAGATTGTTCCCAGCAATCGTCTGACAACCCCTAGGCAGACAACATGCATATAGTCCAGCACAAACGGTTGTATGCAAAGGGCTTTGTGTTTCATTTATTTGGCTATAGTCTACTGTCATCTGTCAATAATGACAGAAAAAAAGAATGAACGAATTAATTAAAACGAATTGAATTAATAAATAAATAATAATATTGACGCACATGCTTTTCTGTCTCATTATTGCAACATATCTCTCTAATAACTGCATTAATAACTGCATAAAGCCGGGGACACACTTTAAGGCCGGTTATGAATGTAATTTGATACTTATGACTGATCATGTCCAAACGCGTGTTCAGCGCGTTCAGTCTGTGTTCAAAGTCAGTGTTTAAAATCTGCTGCAGTCGATGAAAACAGTCAGAGAGTGTGTCAGCTAGTCGTGTGTCCCCAGCATTAGTCTGCATGGCTCAAACCTCCGTTACTAACTCTAAAATTATGTTTTGGAATGAGCAACGGAGGCATGGGATTACATGCGTAAGAAATTAGTCCTACATACAAGAGCGTTTTAATGACAAAAACTTTACAAACGTCTTGAAATACATAATCTGAACAATGTTTCGAGGTGTGGTAACTGTAGTATAAGCGGAATAATTGACTGTTATTTTTCTAATAATTCAACGGCCTGTCGTCAATTATTCCTTGCATATCGCCTAGCCCTACTTTCCTTATTGTTTGTATATAACTGCTGACTCAAAACGTGATTTTAGTCAGATCTGATTGTCAGTCTTTAATTTTGCAGTGTTACTGTGATACATGTATGAATTAATACTGTACTGTAAATCAAAGATTTGATCATGGATTATGTGGGGCAGGGCCGGCCCTGACCAATTTGCTGCCCTAGGCAAGATTTTACCTGGCGCCCCATGCATCACAGCCCATTTCACCCTGTCATTGTGTTCATGATTTAGCATATATATATATATATACACACACACACACACACACACATTACAGCAGAACTGTTTCCAACACTCATATAATAAATCATCATATTAGAATGATTTCTAAAGGATCATGTGATAGACCGGATGTCACATGTGACACTGAAGAATGGAGTAATGATGCTGAAAATTCAGCTTTGCATCACAGAAATAAATGATAATTTAAAGTATAATAAATTGAAAACAAATTATTTTAAATTGTAATAATATATCACAATATTAAAAAAAATTATGTATTTTTGATCAAATAAATGCAGGCTTGATGAGCAGAAGAAACTTCTTTCAAAAACATTAAAAATAGTAATGTTTCCAAACTTTTGGCCTGTACTGTATCCCCCAAAAACTGCACAACTGTAGAGTAAAACATTAATAAAAAAGTGATAATAAAAAATCCGTCTTAAAACTGACATGATTGTACAAAATCACAGTCTGGGGACTCAGAACTCAGAACAACTGCTAACATTAAGTTTAAGGTAAAAATAACTGCCATGAAATTATAGTATCTTACTCCTATGCAATAAATTGTTCATTCACTACTACATCTCTTTACCTCTGTCTTTATCCTCTTCTCTTCTTTTTGGCACTGTATCTATCGCAGACTATGCTCATTTATAATGTGTCATGTAAATTCGGCCTTCCGCCACAATCAGGAAACTTTCACCGTGTCTAGAACTGGCGCGAGCTTCCAGGCCCGTTTCTACGAGCTGTGTGTTAACAAAAGCAGTGCTGTCTACATTGGATGCGGCGTCGGGCACGCTACACAACAAATTACCAACAACTGATCGTGCGCGCGCTCTGTTTCTGACGCACTTCAAGCACTCGATGGGCGGGGGAAGATTGAAGAGCCGGATTTTTTTTTTTTTTTTTTTTTTTGCTTTATTTGGTAGTATTTCGAATTAATGGTTTTAAAATAGTAGCCTATTATAAAAAAAAAAATGTAAAAAAGAAAAAAAAAAAAAATTCACTCGTCCACTCATTCTGGCGCCCCTATGGATGAGTGGCGCCCTTAGCATTTGCCTATACCGCCTATGCCGCGGGCCGGCCCTGATGTGGGGAAGCCATAGTAGGCTACCTCTGACTGTGCCGATTATATATATATAAAAAAAAACTTACTCTCAGCAATGGTGAGATCTTGCCAGATCCCTACACTATACATGACTATCTGTGGATTGTGGACAACAAGAAATGGCCAGCAATGGAATGGCCTGATATATACAACTATGGTTTCGGCAAAATGATCACATGCAAAGACTGTTGCCAACAGTTCCACTACAAATGTGTGAACATTGTCAGACAGACCAAAAGTTGGAAATGTGGATGTAAAGTACTGCAGATACTGTACTGCACATGATGCCCCAAAAAAAGTCACCTCAAGTCATACATCTGGAATTTGGACTTCTTCAGTTTCTTTTTCAGCTACCGGTTTTCCTCTTGTACAGCCTCCCGCTCTCTTTTCAGTGAGGAGTAGTTCTCACTCAGCTCTCTATATTGTAGAGAGTGAGGGAGAGAGAGAGAGAGAGAGAGAGAGACACACACACTTTACTAAGGAAAAGCAAACACATTGTGTAACAAACTAACAGTGTCAGTTTATGAATTAATCAAAATTAGGAGTTTGGCAACTTAGGTAAAGTTGGTCTTATATTCGCACATTCGGACTTCCGCGTTTAAACACTTTTTCAATAGTATGTGCAATAAAGCTACTTTTTGCAAATTCTAAGCAGCTACATGATCTTGACAACAAAGATGGTCAACCACTACATTTTCCACAATCGATAAAAATGGGCAAGTATTGTTTTAATGGCACACTTACTTGCGAATGTCCACTGAATGTCCAATGTAGTGTGGTGAACAAGATAGGGACCGTCTAAAAAGTTGTAATTTTTTTTCATTGTGTGCAAACAAACAACTACATTTTAGCCAACTACAGATGTACCAGCAAATATCTCTAACATTATGTGTTCTAATGCTATAGAATGTCCTTTAGCAACAATAAAAACTGCATTATAATGATGGTGTTTAAAAAGGTGTTTAGGAAATAAGAAAGAATGAACATGTACATGAACTGTAATTTGGTAACAATCCAGACTGTAGAAAGTACAAAATCATGTGTAATCTCCTGAACATAGTTAATCACTTCATTTTACAACTGTTTTTATTAATTTATTTGAAATCAAAATGAACAAGAACCGTGTTGGTGTTGGTTTTAATAATGAAATATGATTTATTTCAATAGGTTTTGCAAGCATGGGCCGACTGTTCCAAAGCAAGTTGGATCGTCTTATCTGCACCCTACAGAACAAACTACAGCCCATGTCTTGCTGTTTTATGCACCTCTGTTTTTTCTGTTTTTAAGTGTAATAAAGACTTTACAGTGTAACAGTGTTCTCCAGGGGCCTGTTTCAGAAAGGAGGTTCAACCAACTCTGAGTTAAAACTTGAACTCTGAGTTGACTTAACCTGAGATGGGAAACTCTGAGTTTTCGGTTACAGAACAGCTGAAATTAGTTAGTTCAATCAACTCTGAGTTAACCTATTCTGAGTTAAGCGCGTGCACCACAACTAAAAAGCCATTATCAACGGAGCGCAGATATTACGAGTCACCATGCATTGGCAACAGCACCAGACAAAAAGAGGTCTGTATTTTCTCACCTTTACATTTTAATTAGTTATACAGTGTTGGGTGTAATTAATTACCAAGTAATCTAAATACTGCAATTTAATTAAAGGGATTACTCTTAATTCTTCTGTAATTTAAAGTAAAATCTGATGTAATTGCATTAGACTATAGAACAATTCTGTATATTTAACATACATTTTTAAAAGGTATATTTTTTATGTAACCTTCTCCCTCTACACACTTTGGTCAATTCAAGAATAGTTCATGCAATTGTATATTGTTTATTTGAAAGCATTAAAAGTGCAGTTTCTTGTCTCTCCTTGTATTGTTGAAATGGTTGAGGTTGATATGGGATTTAGTAATTAGTAATAAGTAGACATTAATCTAATTACACTGTTGAAGATGTCATTTGTAGTAGTAATACAAGTAACTTACCCAACTGTTATAATATCAGAGGTGGAAGAACAGTATGTTATTCAACCAAATTTTAATTTTCATGTAGGTGCAATCCTGCAGGTATTAAAAGAACATGGCAGCTGCTGAAAATTAAATATGAAAACATAATTCAATCAAGTAAGGCTTGAGCATATCATGGGTGTAGGCTACCTGACTTTACATTTGACATAAATAACTAAATAGCATCCAGTGTCTGCAGTGCAGTAGCATTTTTGGCTGAGGGAATTCCTGGAGGGACTTCAGAGCCAGTCACTCCCGAAGGTCCAAGGGCCTTCATAAAATGTAAGAGGTGTGTTATTTTTTATATAGGCTATTTTTGATATTTCCATTTATTTTACTTTGGTTTGGGTTTTTGTTGGTCCCAACAGATTCTGATGGTAATATCTGTCTGTTGGAGCCTCCTGTCCCAACAGAACCCCAGGCAGTTGAATTCTGTAGAATTTGTTTACAACTACATTATGTAACTCTAATCTACTACTGTATTTTCAATTGCCAGGTAAGGAGTTATATAGACTTCATCTTATTTACAAAAAAAAAAAAAAAAACAGTAAAAATAGCAATATTTAATTTATTAATAAAAGATGAATTTTATTAATAAAAATGTACTGAAAGAATGAATGAGGTGTTTAAACACATTTCCTCTTTAAAAAAGGGGAGGAGACCAATAGAAACTCTGGGTTTACCGAAGAAAACCTGCTCCCGACCAGGTTAGGTTCACAGAGTAAGTTACCATGGTAACTGACTCTGAGTATAAGTTACCTCTCTTTCAGAAACGGGCTTGACTTACTCTGCTTTCTCAGGTTTAACATACCTCCCATTCTGAAACAGAAAACTCAAGAGTTTCCCTCATTTCAGGGTTAACATACTCAGAGTTTTCACTTAACCTCCTTTCTGAAACAGGCCCCAGGTGTTGAATAAAAAGAATGGCTAAACTCTCTTTTATGTTTTCCTGTTGTATACTGTAGCATCTTCGTTTAACATTAAACTCTCACGTCACAATAACACAATTCATGTGCATTAATTGATGTTTTCAGTCCTGCAGAAATATCACTGTCCGTGGTATTGAATCCATCAGATTATTGACAAGTACTCAGAAAGCATGACAGCAAACATGATGTTTATTTTGGGTGTGAAGGGTGTGGATTTTGGAATAAACT
This sequence comes from Abramis brama, assembly GCA_022829085.1. Classification (NCBI taxonomy): domain Eukaryota; kingdom Metazoa; phylum Chordata; class Actinopteri; order Cypriniformes; family Leuciscidae; genus Abramis; species Abramis brama. The sequence goes on along the minus strand of CM040769.1, from coordinate 39,335,043 downwards.
GCTGCTTCAATGTATATGTAATGAGTGATTATAATCAAGGTTTTCTTTCTAAATATTACATGAGTTAATACTTGTGAGATTTTACTTTGTATAAATGGTATAACTGCTGTGATCTTTGTAACTAAGCAGGGCGGCCTACGAACTCCTGTGTGAGTCAGTCTTGAAGCTGACATCTGCTGATGAAACTGAAAACTATCTTCAGTAAATCTTTTCTTTAATTTATTATAATTCTGACTCCTGGTCTTCATTCATCATATCTGGTTCTGGGTCTTTGACTGTGCACCCCTAACAGGTGAACATTTAAAAACTAGCAAAACTCCTGATGATGCAGATGGTCCCTTCTTAGCAGCCTGCGCATAGAGATCATGTATTTTGTCCAGTGCGAAGGAAAGATCGTTTTGAGGAAAATTATGTTGTAGCTTCTGGTGTTTTATCTGTAGTTATATGTGATAGGTGTTTTGTGTAGCAACAACGTTTAGTTCACGAGTTATTGAACGCGGAAGTGCGCGAATGTGCGAATATAAAACCAACTTTACCTAAATAGTTTGGTATACCTGCAGCTGATTTCAGATCAGGCATGATACTAGATCTCTCAGCACGATCCTTTGATTCCTCCCATCTTCTCTGTCGTTCATACCTACGACAAACAGCTGAGGAAGGCATATCAACATAAAAATATCAGCAAACTACTACAATCTAGGCTGTTTTCGAGAGCAAACAAGATATACAGACAGGACACAGAAACTGGCAGAAAAAAAAAAAAAACTGTCAAACAAATGAGGTCAAAATATTTATGGTAAAAAAATAATGGTAATGGTAAAAACAAAACAAAAAACATACAGACCTTGACACCTTTCCAGTACTGTCTCTGGTGATGCTGATATGAGGTAAAATGGAGGTGTGCACAAGTGTGCTGGATGTCCTTGCATGTTTCTGTTGTACTGGGTTTCATTCTAAAACCTGTAGAAATTTCTCACACATATTGTTAATGTAAAAAAAAAAAAAAAAAAAATCCTTCAAAAAAAAAAAATAAACTGCAGGATTCCTGTAGGTTATTTTTCTAAGGAAAACAGTTTCATTCACACCTAATTAACATATATGGATGCACCTTGCACTTTTCTTACATGTTTGATTTACTTTCAATTCTTAAGATAGATTTCAACACTGCATTTTCAAAATTATAAAGCTCCTTTAACAAAAGGAAGGAAAACGCTCTGAGGAAAACGCTCACAATCCCACAAATTATCATACTATGATAAAACCATACATTTCCACATATTATTCCATATCATACTACTTACCTCTCTCAACCATTTGTACATCAAAGCTGAATGCTGCCACTATAAAGGCTGCCACGCGTTGATGCCATAGACAATATAAGAAGGTTGATGCGGGCTAGCATGGTTCTTCGATCGCTTGCATGCATGCTTATAGAGCATCACAGTCCCGCCCACAGCCCGAGAGCGCTTAGGTGCCGGAAGTAAATTTCCCATTCATTTCTCCCATTGACGTTTTGGAAAATCCGTATCTAAAGAGTTTTAGAGCATGTCTGAGGATAACCAGCTACGGCTGAACTCATAGGCATACAACATATCGTTTCGAGTGAAAAAATGACGAGAAAATTCAAAAAAAGTCAAAGGTACAAGACTGTGTACATATTTTCATTTCCGAGCAAAGGAACTACTCATCCCATAAACCACCGCGCCTCACTGAAGTCGACTGAAGCCACAACCGCGAAAGAGCCTTTAGAGCGACTTTCAAATCTGACGACAGCCACACAAACTTTTTCTTGTGCAGTTTATAGCAGTTCTTTCAGTAGTAATCGTGTTTTTTATAGGTATTGTGTATTGAATTTTATATTTATCATCGTGTATTTTATATTGTGTGCGTGTGTGAAAAGCGGTTAACGATAACGTTAGCAACATTGTGCAGTGCGTTGTACCTTTGTACCTGACTGCAATCACCGCTCAGTGGTCAACACATGACGCCACGATCTGGCGGTCCGCGGCGTTCTGCTCATCAGTTTCAGCGGCCCACGGGCAGGTTGCTGACAAATGCCTCAACAATTTCCCACTTGTGGTCCATGCTCATTTTATTCATGAAGTTATAGTTCATCCTTAATTTTAATAACATTTAATGTATTTTCTTAATAACAACAAGTGAAAATTAAAAAGTGATGGTCAGCAAACCAGAAAGTGCATCATATTCAGTTTATTAACTTGCCATGAATTATTACACAGATGTTCAGTGAATGCATGAAGAGGTATGCCTAAGCTAAATATTGTTTTGACAGTGGCATCATAAAATGCTTGATATGACTCATACCATATGAAGGCTACAGTAGCCTAGCTAAAGTGAACGATAATGCTAACTAACGTTGCCATCTCCCTGCAAAACTCACCACAACTTTTGCTGGCCCTTACAAAACCCACAAGCTGACCCTCGGACACGCTACACTCAACTACATGACCCGATTTGAAGTGGTTTTCACCCCTTTTAACACTTTTGTTTTCCTCCTTGAAAAAAGCCATCATGGCAGCCAAGGAGATCATGATTGCACTGATAAATCTACCGTGCAAAAAACGCAACTTTTTTTTTTTTTTTTTATGATCTTCAGTCTTCACAGACTTTCGCGGGGTTTAACCAGACAGTTACACGAGCTCCACCAATCAGATGCATCACTGTGGGATTGTGGGATTGTTCAGGATTGTGGGTAATGAAGTACTTCTCCAAGACATCGCGAATAAAAGGCATTTATCCCAAAACAAGGTTAGTGCCCCATGAACTTTTGGCGGTTATATGAGCATATACAATCGCTTAGTACAGCCGTAGCTGGTTTTAAGTCTACCATGTATGGTTACGTTTTTATGGCTTATAACCCAACTGTCAATGGAGAAATTGTATTGAATTTTTACTTCCGGCACCAGCCGTGGGCGGGACTGTGATGCTCTATTGGTATTGGTAACTCGCATATATCGCCACCTATGGGTTGTTGAATATGTATTATATATGTTATGTTTGTTTCTCATCCCTTCCAGGTACCCAACACTGAGTGAACATCTGATTCATTTTAATTGTTAATTAATTGTGTAAATCTAGCCAATTTATTTAACATATTTATAGTCTAAAGTTTATAACTTATATTTACTAAATTATTGTGGTAAATCCCTTTTTTAAGGTAACGCAAGGTATCATAATATAAATGTACATTTAAAAAAAAAAAAAAATATATATATATATATATATATATACATTTGTGCGCGTGCCATGCCCGCGAAACCAGCCAGTATATAAGCAGGGGTTGTGACCACCGCGCGCAGAACCCGGGTGTCATCATTGTAAGTGGACATCCATATTCTACCAGCATTTCTGAGGTAAAGTACTTTTTACTTAACCGATTTAGGTACATTACTGTTAAAACATACGAACCCCATACACTTGGTAAATGACACGTAAAACTTTGAAGAAAGTAAATAATAAAATCGAATTATAGCATACTAGGCTATAAAAGTTACTCAGGGTAACCAGATAAAGATAAATAACTGCCTCTTTCACCTAATGAACATTTTTAATTGTCTCAAAATTGATTAACTGTGTTTTCCAGTAAATGTATAACTACTTTTCACATAAACAATGGTTTTCCGTTTTTTTCCCACCGTCCACTAGTCGCTATAATTAAATACCGTTAAATGCCGTTACGTCTGTGTGACGTCATTTGGGATAGAGAAAATCCGCTCATATTGAAATTAACTTTTTCGTTTCATCAGTCATATGTCTCTGATGTTATCGTTACTTTAAAATAAAAACATATATACAATTATTGTATGATAATTATATTATATTATAATCTGTCTAGAGACAGAGGCGCATTTAGGCCACGCCCACACAGGGAAATATCACTCTCCATTGACATTGCATGGCGTTTTTCCTTGTCATTTTTTACTTCTAACAAAAACATTTTCGGATGTTATTGTAAATATTTACACAACCATTAATAACTTCATGAAAATAATGATTCTTTGTTGTTAACTGACATCTTACTGTCTTGTGATCAATCTAATAGTCATCATACATCTCTGATTTGCCATGATGCTCATAATTTATGAGCATTATAATGAAAAACATGTGTAATTTGAACAGTAATGTCTGAATTATGTTTTTTTGTGTCTTGCAGCACCTAAAATACACACCAACGGCTCTTTTGAGAGCCAAAGTACAAAACATCTTTGGCTTTTTTTCTTGTGAGTATATTTTTTTGACTGAGTGTCAGACACTTTCCTAGTATTTGTATTTAGATCATCAAACAGATACATCCTGCAGCAAGTTAGAGTCACCAGTAATGCCTTTACAAATTAAACAGATATAGGCTACATCTTAGAAAACAAACTAGCATAATTTCTAATTAAAAATGTTCACAATGATCATTAATGAATAAACAATCCATGTCAATTCATACAGTATGCAGTGTCTGACTACTAATGTAATTTTTTTTTCTTTTTTTTTTTTTTTTCTTTCTCCACTTTGTTTATGTGTCATCAGCAGCAGCCCAACTCTCAACGACTGTCAACCCAACGACTCTTGGCACTAAGCATCTTTGGCTTTTTTCTTGTGAGTATATTTTTTCATTCAATCAATATTTAGGTTTAAAGTCATTTAACAATATGTGGGTAAAATGGTCATAAATGAGCAATAAATCATATTGATGTTTATTTTATTTTATTTACTGATTTTTAAACTGCAAATATTTGCAATAGGCTTGCCACAATATAATACCGGTTATGAGGAACAAAATCGACAGAGATGGGAGCAAGTAAGGCATGTAAAAGTCAAAACAAAAGTCCTTACTATCAAGTCTCAAGTCCCAAGTCCCAGTGCACAAAAAAAGGCAGTTCCTGCTAAGTATCAAGTCAAGTCACTCTACCAAGTTTGCAGGCACTTCCGAGCTTGTGTTTATTTATATTATTTAATGTGCTTATTTTGCTTACAATTTTGCAAATAAAAGGTTTGTTGTATTCTTCATACAGCACTAAATATGTGTCTTTATACAAATAAAATAATGTATATTGTGGGAAATACACTTGTCCCTTCATTTTATGTCTAAACGTCTGGAAACTTGACCAATGTCAGCAATATTGGGATTAATATTTAATTTTAATAGTCACACAACTTTATCCTTAAACTTGTTTTATTAAACTGTATTGCCAGTACCCTACATTAAAAATTAATTCAGGCTTTTGTTTGCCATTAAAAATAATGGAGACTGATTAAAAAAATAAAGTTTTACAAGTGATTTCTTTTACTTTTGCTCCATCTAATGAACAAAATGAGTACTATAGACTTCATCTCTTTAGAACGGCTAATAGTTTGTAATAATGTAAGGACCATCCATTAGCCCAACGACGGAATCCAACGGCCTGGCGAAGGTTTAAAGCGTGTATGTCTTTTCAGCGCTCCAGTGATGTTCACTTAATTTATTGGAACTTAGTTTTAGTATTACTTTAGCTCTATGCGTAATCTGACTCCAATTTCAAATGATAATCAAATTTAGATCGTATTTCTGATTAGAAAATAATCATAAATATTGATTATGAATTAATTTAGATCTTTGATTATTCTGATTATCCCATACTTTCAATTATTCGTTCATTACGGACCTAGTGTCGCTTTGAGACGTCACGTCGCGACTGCGCGCTCACGATCACAAACTAGCCAGTCCTGAAATAGTCAGAGGGTGCAGTGCAAGTATTTTACCTGATGCAGCCGCGCACTACAGACCCATAGGTGTAATTTTTTATAATATTTGCAGCATACAACATGCTAAGTCAGGAGATAGTCAGAAATCAGAAGGTCTTCCTAAGATGTGCCCCATGCTCCATTCAAAGTGCCTCCAGTTTGATCTATTCTGGACAAAGTTTGCGGAAACACCAGACTACACATTAATCTACTGGAAATAATGATTTCAGAAGAATTCAGAATAAATCAAGGTTAACATTTATTTGTCAGGTAAAAATGTTTCATGCCAATTACAGAAGTAAATTATTAAAAGCCAATTCAAAAAATATATGACATCATTTACTCAAAGATGACTCTAAAAGTAAGTAATGTTTTCCTGACAGACACACGCAGTAATGTGTCAGGGTTTTCCAACCAGAAAGCACTGAAACATCACTATGGGGGATGATCCTGGTAAAGATTCCCAAAGATTGCTCTGTCCCCTCACCTTAAATACCAGACCAGAACAACAGGGGTTAAACAAATGTTGTTTAGAGTTGTTTGGGCCAATCCATGTACCCCAGGGGGGTAGCACCTGGTTTCAGGAGATATCGTAAAGAGATATCAGTCAGAGAGGAGATACAGGATTCTCCTAAGTTCGCAATCTTTTTCATTAAACCAATGACTGCAATGAAATTAAGACCATTTTACCAATCGCACTGTGATCCTTAAAATGACACCAAACATGAAAAGGAAAAACAACATATTCACAAGATACACCATATGTGTTATATAGACATTCTTAATGAACTTTCAGTGCCTTGAGGAGGGAGAGGGGGGATGAGTTGAAGTCAAACAAGGGGACAAGGAGATAAGTTTGGGCAGGACAAGGTTCTGTGCTCTGTCTTTGCTATCTGCTGTCCAGGGTGCATTTTATGGCTTTATTGCAGGGTGCGTTTTGTTTTAGCAGGAAAATCAGTTCTTACATAATTATAATTATTATAATATTGCTGTTAGCCCTCTGAAATGAATAAAACCAAGCTAGTTTCTTAGAATGTACTTGTTCTCCAGTTGTAAAAATTTGAGATGAATAAAAGATGAATAAAAGATATTAAATATAAAAAATGAATAAAAGATGATTGACAGCATTTTAAATCTAATCTTTTGGATATATATCAGGTACAGTACATGCATGTTTTTCTCTCAAAAAAGACAAACAAAGGAAAAAGGTTTGACATTAATTGCACTAAACTACACAATATTAACAATTATTTTGATCTATCTCTTATTTTTGTTTTTCAGGAGCATTTTCCAAAATCATCATTTTTATCATACTAGATAAACAAATAATTATAAACAACAATTCACACTTTACAACACATCAGTTAACAACTTGCTTGACTAAAAACAATATACCTATAAATCTTTATATAACCAAATACATAAATATAATACTGACAATAACACACATATGCCACAATGTCTTATTGGACTAAAAGGAGAAAGACTTTGGCCAGTGTACAAGAGATAGAAAGAGAGATTTTAGATGAATACAAAACACAAACTGAAAACACTGAGGAATCTGTTTATGGTCACAAATGTCAAGACTCTGAAAGTAGAGATCTCACATCTTCTTGTAATATAGTTTCCTCTCTTTTGTCCCCACATGAGAACTCATGTGATCTGGAAAAAAACACAGAGGCAGATTTTTTCTGTGATTCTGACAATCTCTCTGATCCTGGTAGTATCCAATCAAATGAATCTGATAGCAGTAGCAACAATTCACTTAATCAGTTGCAAACTAAACTGCAAACATGGGCAGCATCTTTTTCCATCCCTTTAGTAGCTCTAACAGCACTATTGGCAATCCTAAGATCAGAATTTCCTGGTTTGCCCAAGGATGCAAGGACTCTTCTTGGTACACAGACAAAGGTACCCGTAGTAAAGATTTGCAATGGTGAATATTACCATTTTGGACTGGTAAATGGCTTGCAAAACATATTAGGTAGGATCTCCAATATTTCTGAAAATGTAAAAACTCTTGCTTTGCAGTTTAATATTGATGGCATCCCACTGTTTAAAAGCTCCAGAACACAATTTTGGCCAATTCTTGCAACAGTTGACTGTGATAAAACACGATCTCCATTTGTAATAGGTTTGTTCTGTGGCAATAGTAAACCGAACTCACTCTGGGAGTATTTGAAGGATTTTATTGCAGAATTAAAAGTGGTTTTGCAAGAAGGCATTGTAAAGAATGGTACTCATTTTACAGTTGTTGTCTCCTCCTTTATTTGCGACGCCCCTGCACGAGCATTCATCAAAAATGTCAAGTCTCACAATGGCTATTTTGGTTGTGACAAATGTTCCCAGACTGGAGTATGGTCTAATAAAATGACATATCCTGAAACAGATGCTCCACTGCGTACTGACATGGATTATGAAATGATGACAAATGAAGAACACCATTTGAAAAATAGTTTAAGCCCTTTACACGAACTAGTAAAAATGGTAACCCAATTCCCGTTAGACTACATGCACACCTGCTGTCTTGGAGTAATGAGGAGATTAATTCAAATGTGGATGAAAGGGAAAAAGCTTAGAACAAGGTTGTCAGCACAGCGTATTGCAGAGATTTCTGACAGACTTGTTGCTCTCCGTTCTTTTATGCCTCAAGAGTTTGCCAGGAAACCTCGTTCTTTGACAGATGTGGATAGATGGAAGGCCACAGAGTTCCGTCAGTTCATGATATACACTGGTCCCATTGTTTTAAAAGGATGTGTTGAATCCGCAATTTATGACAACTTTCTTCTCTTTTCTGTTGGCATGTTTCTGCTGCTTAGTCCCGGCCTCTCTGATTCAATGATTGAATTTGCTAAAAAGGCTCTGTTGTCATTTGTAACACATTACATCAGATTGTATGGCACAGATGAAGTAGTTTTCAATGTCCACCAGGTTATCCATCTTGCAGACGAGTATAAAGCATTCGGCCCTCTTGATAATATAGCGGCATTTCCATATGAGAATTACCTGGGTGAACTGAAACGATTGGTTAGAAAACCAGATCGTCCTTTACAGCAGGTTGTCAAAAGACTTTCAGAAATGCTTCCAAAAGAATCTCATCAATCTAATGGAGATCTACTTCTGTCATCAAGTTCAAAAGAGCTAAAAAAGGTGCATTTCTCAGATTTTGTTTTGTCACCCAAACAAGGAGACAATTGTATCAAAATCGACACAGACATAGCCATAGTTAAGGACATAATCAAACAGAATGAAAACGTTCATATAGTGTGTCAGAGGTTCCAAAAAACAGAATCATTTTACACTTATCCATGTGACTCCTCTGCACTTGTCTTGCAAGAAAAGACTGAAATAGTACCTTTGTCCAGTGTAAAACACAAGTACGTACTTCTTCCTGAAAATGAGAATGGGTTTTTTGCAATACCCCTTCTCCATTGCAGATAGTGTTTGTTCAGCAGAGTGAGCACAGATGTAGTGGAAATAAATTGTTCAAAATATATAGGACTATAAAATCCTATAGGGTTAGTTAACCTGAAAATGAAAATTCTATCATCATTTACTCACTCTCATGTTGCTCCAAACCCATACGACTTTTGTTCATCTTCATAACACATATCAAGATATTTTTTTTATGAAATCTGATAGATTTGGGTCACTCCATTGACAGTCCAGATAACCAAATCTTTCTAGATCCAAAAATGTCATAACATAGATTACACCTCTCAATTCAATTTGTGTTTGTAAAAGTAACTTCAAACACACTAGAACAATCCTCATTTGTTACGCACAAATACAAGCACTGTTTTAATCAATGTCTATTATGGTTTAATTAAATCTGTCCATCATATGTAGCAACTGTTTCTTTTCAGAAGACTTAGATTAAACCTCTTGATTCATATGACATTTCATTCATATTACGATGACATTTTTGGATCTAGAAAGTTTTGGTTATCTGTACTGTCATTGGAGTGATCAAAATCTCTCAGATTTCATTAAAAAAATATCTAAATATGTGTTTCTAAGATGAAAGTGAGTAAATGATGACAATTTTCATTTTCAGGTAAACTAACCCTTTGAAAGTTTGTTGAAGTGACATTGTGAGAGCAGGGAATATCACAAATTTTCTTCCTGCTCATTAAAAAACAGATACTTAATTTACCACACCCACTCTTTCTTTTATTTTCACTGCATACAAATAAATACATTGCATTACACTATCCTACTCCACTGTGATTGGTATGGGTAAGGGAGCTGAACACGCAGCAACCCAGAACTAATCACAGCTGGGGTCAACATTTCTCAAATTTCTTATCTTTCCCAGACAGTAATGGATAAAGTGAATCAGTATACATTAATAGAATTTCCTGACAAAAGCACAGATGTTGTCCCAGACAATTGGCTTTTTGGACAAAAGTGCTACTGGCCAAAATACACTCAAGAAAAATTAAAGGTGGCAGTAAAGAGAAAAGAGCCTGTACAAGCTGGATGGAAACTATTTGAGCCTGTGCGATTGCTCAAAAAGTGTGGTAAGAATGTTTTTCTTTTTTTTTTATATTATTTATTTTATTATCTCAATGCACTGATAACTATACATGCTTTGCTCAATCGTATATATTATTTATATCTATATTACTAGAAACACTAGAAAAAGCACAGAAGATGCTTAAAAAGTATGTGGACTGTGATATCCACACGTCGGAAATAACTTCTGACGAAGAGGGCCATAATGAAAGAATAAAAAGGAAGAAAAGGTAATTTAAGGTTTAATGATAATAAATATCAAAGACTTTTATAGGTGTTGTCGGTAACGCTTTAGATTACAGCCCAGAAAGTACTGCGGAATTAAGACAAATTTACAGCGTATATACTTACTTTATAGGTCCACTATAATTACCGAAAGTTACACTGTAAAATCGCTTTAATTACGCAGTACTTTCCGGGCTGTAATCTAAAGCGTTACCGTGTTGTCTTATTGAGAAATAATTGGATGCTGGTCAGGGGCTGTAGCCGACACTGGATGCTGGTCAGGGGCTGTAGCGGTCACTGGATGCTGGTCAGGGGCTGTAGCGGTCACTGGATGCTGGTCAGGGGCTGTAGCGGTCACTGGATGCTGGTCAGGGGCTGTAGCGGTCACTGGATGCTGGTCAGGGGCTGTAGCGGTCACTGGATGCTGGTCAGGGGCTGTAGCGGTCACTGGATGCTGGTCAGGGGCTGTAGCGGTCACTGGATGCTGGTCAGGGGCTGTAGCCGACACTGGATGCTGGTCAGGGGCTGTAGCGGTCACTGGATGCTGGTCAGGGGCTGTAGCCGACACTGGATGCTGGTCAGGGGCTGTAGCGGTCACTGGATGCTGGTCAGGGGCTGTAGCGGTCACTGGATGCTGGTCAGGGGCTGTAGCGGTCACTGGATGCTGGTCAGGGGCTGGAGCCGACACTGGATGCTGGTCAGGGGCTGTAGCGGTCACTGGATGCTGGTCAGGGGCTGTAGCGGTCACTGGATGCTGGTCAGGGGCTGTAGCGGTCACTGGATGCTGGTCAGGGGCTGTAGCCGACACTGGATGCTGGTCAGGGGCTGTAGCGGTCACTGGATGCTGGTCAGGGGCTGTAGCCGACACTGGATGCTGGTCAGGGGCTGGAGCCGACACTGGATGCTGGTCAGGGGCTGTAGCGGTCACTGGATGCTGGTCAGGGGCTGTAGCCGACACTGGATGCTGGTCAGGGGCTGCAGCCGACACTGGATGCTGGTCAGGGGCTGTAGCGGTCACTGGATGCTGGTCAGGGGCTGTAGCGGTCACTGGATGCTGGTCAGGGGCTGTAGCCGACACTGGATGCTGGTCAGGGGCTGTAGCGGTCACTGGATGCTGGTCAGGGGCTGTAGCCGACACTGGATGCTGGTCAGGGGCTGGAGCCCCTGTAAAAAACTCACAGTAAATGATGAGCAGCTCAGCATAGTCTATATATTGGGCCAGAGAAAACTGTATTCTTTTCTCAGGCATCCTTGAACGAAAGGTTAATTTAACCCGTTTCGAAGTGTCCTTAACAGCAACATCATTGAAATCCACTAATTGAGAAAGTTCACAAAAGTCCGCCTTTATTGATTATCAAACATGACTGAATGAATTCAAAGCACACAATTGTATTACGCAAAACCCTGCTGTTAATTTAACTTGATCATAATTATTTCAGAAAGTCACATGATCTTTGAGACCAGTCCAGCTGTCTCAAGCCTCTATTCACTAGGTATGTGTTGCAATGTTATTCTTTAAAAAAAATGTTTTGCCTCTTTTACATTGTATCACAGCTGTTATAATTGCACTTCCAGATCCACAAATCCTTTAATATCCTTTTA